>CM039527.1:5401189-5442843 GCA_022433055.1 Begonia peltatifolia
CCTCCGTATCTTAGCAAACTCACCTCGGCTCTGTTCCCTTCTGTTTGAATTGAATTGAATTGAATTTTTTTTATTCCTACTTACTAAATTAGACTTTTTTTAAGGTTTTGTTCTATAGCTCTAATTAACATTTATATAATTTATAATAATTTAATTATTAATTATTAATTATTTTGATATGATAAAAATAGAGACGCAATACATTTGTTAGTAAATTTATAGGTCAACTCAAAATTACAAGAATTTAATTGAAAATATTAAAAATATAAAAATTAAATTGCAATATATTCGGACCTTGAAATTTTTGATTAGTTTATTTGTTACTAAATAATAATTACTTATATCATAGAACAAAAAATATATAAATTATGCATCATAATTAATAAATATAACATTGTCAAAAATTATAAATTGAACCAATTATTTTGGTCCCTTACAGGGATTTCTTTTTACATGATAATCTTAACGCTAATTACTTTGAATTAGTCTGGATTTTCCCTCCGACACAAGTCATGTCAAACTATTATAAAAATATAATGTCTTTTTAACATATAAGTAGTGTTAATTAATTAAATGTATTGTATTTATATATTTTAATTAATTAATTGTGTAATTAGTGTAGTTAATGACACCTAATGTTCAAACTAGAAGCCACTTGTTAGAGCTTTAAAGAAGTGGTCGCTTTTACTAGGAATGTGGTCCAAAGGAAGAAAGACGGTCAGATTGGGCAGCCTCTCGGGCAGGATACGCTCGCAGCTACGGGATTTTCTAAAAATTAAAATAAATTAGAAAAATATATAAATACGAGTTTCTTGGAAGACAAGGGTTCAGACTCGAGCGTGCTTTCCTTTGGAGAGAAACAGCGTGAGAGAGAGAGAGAGAGAGTGGGTACTTGCTTTTGGAAGATCGTCTTCTTCTTTGTGGATTCGGAAGTTAGGGTTTCATTTCGTTCTTGTGTTTGTTTTGGTAGGAATTGCGAGTTTGATATGGTGGAGATGGAGTGCTCTCCTCATCCTTCTCTAGATGAGTTTGAAAAGCTTTTGATTCGAATGAACACTCCCAGGTTTGTTTGTTCTTCTTCTAGTTTTTTGAGTTTGCGTGCTTAATTGCCGACTCGGAACACTCGCTCACTGTTTTCTGTTTCTAATTTTCCATAATTTCTTCTTCTTTTTTTGGTTCTTCGTTGTTTTCGTTTTGTTACTTATTTATTTTCCTTTTTTGCGTTTTTGTCATAGGGTTTGAATTTCTTCTCATTAGTGAATTTTTTACAATTTTTCTACCATTTTTTTTCAACGTAGAGATTCTGTTTCTAACCAAACGCTGTAAGTTTTCTCTTCTATTCCCGAGAAATTTCTTCCCGAATACTTACTGGATACGATTCCTCCACAATCTTCTTTTTTCTGCGATTTCACTTCCAAACTTGATTCGTTTCATGAACTCTAAATATGAAAATCCCTTCCTCAAGTTATTGTTGATCCGCACAACTTTTCGCCGACACCATAAGCTTTGTAATAAATGTTTCTTGGTGTGAATTGGACTTTTTCCTCGGTCTTTTTTCCCTTCTTTCGTTTCATACTTACTTTTCGAAGACCCATGCGTTCTGAATATGATATTTCAACCTCCATTAAGTTTTTTTTTTTTTTTTCCAAACTTTAATTCTTTACTTGTTTTTGAAAATTTAACCCCAACCACCGCTACCCAATTCTCTGACTTGACCTCTTTGCTACTTTTACAGTGTAGTCATCGACAATGCCGTTTGCAACACTGCGACTGTAGTCAAGGTAAGTTCTTGCAAGAAAAAATCTGCATGTCCATTTAATGCTAAAACTATCTCCAGGGGGGAAGTAGTGTCTGAAATTTTCTGCCCTTCATAGCCTTTAAATTTTAAACAATCGGCGAAATAGTGTTTGAAATTCTGTTTCTTGTTTTTTCTGAAAAAAATTAAAGGTCGACAGTGCCAGAAGGCATGGAATTCTTTTAGAGGCTGTACAGGTTCTAACAGATCTGAACCTTTGTATAAAGAAGGCATATATTTCTTCAGACGGAAAGTGGTTCATGGATGGTAAGCTTACAACTTATCATGTCTGCCCATGTCAATTACGAACTTGCAATTATTCCTTAAGAACGACATCTGGATTCATGTGTTCTTGTTTTTCCAGTTTTCCATGTGACTGACCTTGATGGAAATAAATTAACCGGTGAAAGGGTCATTAAATACCTTGAACAGGTAATAAATGGCTTGGTTTTTAATGAAATTGAAAAGTTTGTAATGATTGTCATTTTTTGATAGGTTATAAGTTGGATTTTGAATTTGTATACTCGTTTCAGTCATTGGGTACTATTCACGATGGGAAAACCAGCTGTTCAAATGGACTAACTGCACTGGAACTTACTGGAACAGATCGTGTAGGTCTTCTTTCTGAGGTGTTTGCAGTGCTATCCGATCTGCAATGTAATGTGGTTGAGGCCAAAGTTTGGACTCACAATGACCGAATTGCATCGGTAATTTATGTTAAGGACTGCTATTCAGGATCTACTATTGAAGACTCGCAGAAAATTGACAACATTATTGGCCGATTAAGAAGTGTACTTGAGAGAGACAATAACATTCGAAGTGCCAAGACATCGGTTTCCATGGCTGTCACCCACACTGAAAGGAGGCTACATCAGATGATGTTTGCAGATCGAGACTACGAGAGGAAACCCAAGTTGCCAAGCAATGATTCACCAGCTGTGACTGTTCAGAACTGGGTGGAAAGGGGTTACTCAGTTGTTAATGTCCAGTGCAAGGATAGGATAAAACTCATGTTCGATATCATTTGCACGTTGACAGACATGGAATATGTTGTTTTTCATGGCACTATCAACACAACAGGGAACAGAGCCTACTTGGTAATTATGTAAAATTCTATTCTCTGATAATGTGAAACTATCGATCACATTTATTAACTCAATAGAAATGATATATTCTTCAGGAATTTTACATTAAACATGCTGATGGAACTCCAATTAGTTCAGAACCAGAGAGACAGCGTGTAATTCTGTGTTTACAGGCTGCTGTTGAAAGAAGGGCATCTCAGGTGAAGTGCCTTCCAGCTGTAACTCTCAACTACTCTAAATACTTAATTATTTGTTCTTGCTTTCAGGGTGTGAGGTTGGAATTGTGCAAAGCTGATAGACCAGGGCTTTTAGCCGATGTTACGAGAACATTCAGAGAGAATGGCCTTAATGTTACAAGAGCAGAGATATCCACTAAAGGGGAGATGGCGACTAACGTGCTGTACGTTACAGATGTGCTAGGAAACCTACCAGATGGAAAAACAATCGATGCAGTTCGACAAAGAATCGGGTTGAGCAGCTTGGTAGTGAAGGAGTTGCCATTGATCTACCATCAAGAGCATGGGGAAGAGCAGGCTGTTGGTGTTGGTGGGACTGTGTTGTTATCTCTCGGCAGCATGGTAAGAAGGAATCTATACAACTTGGGATTGATTAGATCATATTCTTAAGATTGTAAAAAAAGAAAAGTAAAATTAGTTTTCTTGTTTACTTTCCTAAGCATATTCTTTGCTTCATAATGAGGCTTTGTGTACATAAAAGTTAGGAGAAAAGGTGGAATTTGGTGGTGGTAGTCATAATTAGAATGAGATTATAATAGAGGGAGGAATTAGAGGCATCTCCACTTGTAAAACTTGAAGGATTTGAATAGGGTTTGGCCAAGGGTAGAAAGAGATGTCTTATTTGAAAATTTGGTGGGGAAGTATATAGTAGTTAGCACTATAGTTTTGTACATAATGACCCTTTTTTAAATATTGGAATTTTCGTATCTATACTTTGCATTTTCACCGTCATGTCTAGTTTACGAGTTTGCCAAAGAACGACCAAATTGTGTATCGTACGGAAAATGGTAGTTTTTCAGTGGAAATTCTTGAGGACGCCTGTTTTTTCAAACTATATATGATAATAAATATTTTTGGAGAATTAGATTCTTTAACCAACAAAACATGAACAAATGTGGAAGCAACACATGACAACACAGAAAGGAGACAACTTTTGAGTGAATCCACATTCTCCAAATGAGTTATTGTGATTCTCATTCCACTCTTGGGTCTCTCATACATTGCCTACTAGTAGGTTTTGTTCTCTAATCTTGCTATTTTGTGGGCAGTTCTAAAACGACTCTACGAAGCACGACAATGAGACAAATCTTTTTCTTTTTCGATCGATTGCAAGTGTAAGTAAAGATATCGGGACTAGTTATGTATTTCTCATACTAGATTAGAAATTTCACAAGGTGGATATGTAACGAACTTCGCTTTGGAGGCATTTTGATTGTTTCTGCTCAATTTTATTCCCATATTTCTTGAATAAACTAACAAGCATATGGAGAAAGATGTCTCAAATGATCTCTTTTAAGCATTTTGTCTTTTACCTTTTGTTGGTATTAGGTTCGTAGAACTTCGGATCTCATAGAAACAACATCCATACGTCCATTCCACTAAGTTTTCTCATCGATGCAGATTCTTGGCTGGCTTCTTCTCTTGACGTTTTCTTCTCAAATAAATTTGCCTAACCCACTACATCCAGTTCAAACTCCATCCAAGTTCATCCCCTTAGAATTAATCGAACAAGAACCCAGTTTTTATAAAAAAAAAGTTGAGCCAACATTTGTACTTTTGCGTCGAATTAATTGCACAAGAACCCAACTAAACCAAGAAAAAGAATCAAAGAATAACAATACAAAGAATTATCATGATTCTAATAATGTGTCCTACATCCACGGATACTGTCACGATCCGGAAATGGAACTAGACAGAAACAACGGATTAAGCGGTAAGATCCTCGTAGAGAACCTAGGCATGAAAGTTTATTTAAATTCAAATTTACGTGAACATGCTATTTGTAGAATATTTTATAAAAAAAATTTATAAAAAGGTGATACTCGACGATCGCTAAAGTCATAAGTACTCTGTCAGGTTTAGGGGTTCACAATCGAAGACACGATTATCAGCTGTCCTATTACTTCTAATTAAAAATAATAAATAAAAAGAATATGAATTTAAATAAACTTTCAAATTTAATTTAAAAATATTAAGTGAGAATAAATATTTATAAAAGAAAAATACATCGGTCATTAAATTAAATTTCTACATTAAAATGAGCTTACCAAATCCAAAGCCAACCGCGTAATCCAATAAAGTCCACAAGTCTAATCATGTTTCTCAAATCTCTTGCCTAAAATCAACCATCAAAATGAATTGTGAACGTGTTATTGGCCTTCAGGGTGTATCATTTACGAATTTGAATGTTGAAAATTAGAAATTTTTTTTGTAATTTGAAATATTTTTTTTTTCAAATTTGTTTTTTTTTTAAATTTTAATTTTTTTTATATATCAAAATATTTTTTATTGAATAGTCTCAAATAATTTTTTATTAGTACATTTAATTTTGTATACATTAATATAACTAATTTTTAAAATAAATGAGTAAATATCGTTGACATATAATTTTTAATATTTATTATAATTTTAAATGAAATTTTTTAAAAAATTTATATTATATTAATATAAGTTGAAAATATTTATATACGCTCGACTCGTTAGGCTTAACTTGTTAAGACTCGTTGATCCGGCTCGATTTGTTTAACTCGTGGCTCGCGTTGAAATTTATTCAGACTGACTCGTTGGGGTCAGCTCGTTTAACTCGTTAGTCTCGGTGTGCTAGACTACTTTTGAATTAGTTTAGTTCGGTCCCCTTGTTTGCCATTTCTACCTATTTTGAACGTGAAGCGCACATCATTGATCATTTAGCTACTACTAGGAATATGCCAAATTTTTTTCTTAAAACTCATGGGCCTCATTTGAAAATTTAGGCTCGGCCCAGCATATTGAAATATTATCTAAAGCTGCGCCCCTCAATCTACCAAATTTAATATTAATCTTGTCTAACTTTATGTTCTTAAGTTTATACTTGGAGGTGTAATCTATTTGTGATTATTCAAACGCATGATAATGTAAATTTAATAATGTTATTGATCCCCTTTAATGCTAGAACTAAAGTTATGTAGCCTCAGAGTGGTCTTTAAGCTTGTCTATGTAATTAGTACTAATTAAATAAACAATTACTTTTAATTATAATTATTTTGTTGATAATAATAATGATAAATAGTAGGGTAACATGAGAATAAAGTATATATTTATTTATTTTATTTGAATGTATATTTGTCATATAAATATCAAGATTTTGAATTGTGATTATGTTAGTAATATCCATCCGTTTGATTTGAAATTTACTTAGTTTTGTTTTTAAATTTTGTCACAAACTGCGTTTTGTTTTCGGATTTCATCACAAAATGCATTATAGTAGACTGTTACAATTATTTGATATTGAGTTGTCTTGGCTTTCATAGGTCGAGATATTACATATAAAATACTTATAATTAAATTGATTTCTTTGTGGACAAAATAAGAATATAATTAGTTGCTAATTAACTAAATTATTTCTCATTAAGGACTCCAAATCATTTAATTATATGGCCGTCTATTGTTGAATCAATTAATTAGTTAACAATCTGGAGGTGGCTTCTTAAAGTCTGTGTAATTTATTTAATAAAAAAAGTTAAAAAAAATAAATACAAAGATAATTGCAATTATGACATCTGTAGCCATGATAATTGAAAAGGGACACAGTTTAAAAAATATAAAACAAAAGCTGTGTACATCGGATGCTTCACCATAATTTTTTTAATTATTAAATAATTTATTAGTTAGATTGGTCTTATCTAGATTTCATTTAAATATGTTTTGATATTTATTTTACATAATTTAAATAATATATTTCAAAATTAAATATATTATTAATTTTCATAATTTAAAATTTATTTTAATTTAATTCTTATATTTATCCATATATTTTCTATTTTATTTTTAAATAGTTATTTAGCCATTTTTCGTCCATAAATTACGTGTTCTAAACAAAAATGTCTTTTTTTTTTTTTTTTTGAAAAACAAGGAGTCAACTGACTTGTTGTCGGCCTAATTTTGATTTACGACAAATCAAAATAAAAAATAATTACTTATGATATTTTTATTGTCTTGGACGTGTTAACCAGTAAAAAAAAAAAGAGAACGCAACATTTGACATAAAATATATAGAAGGAACTTATAAGAGAATTATTTAAAATTTAAAAAAAATTAATGAGAAAACTAAAATTATGACAATCATAATATATTTCATAGTAAATTTTAAACAAAATATTTAAAAATAATTTTCTAAAGTAATGGACTAATAAATTTTAAATAAAATATTTAACAAAATGAGCATTCATAATGTCATTTTATTTTTATTTTTATTATTATTAAAGGGAAAAAGGAACCTGCAATTATTATGAATATATATATTATTGTATGTATTTAAATGCAATTAACTCAGTCAATGTTTTGTGGTCCCAACCCCAAATTATTATCATTTGTGCTTGAAATTTGTGCTTTTTTTTTCCTACCACCTCATAAAATATTTTTAAAAATGTAATTAATTAATGTTTTTGAAAATAATTTAATCTTTATTTATTTGACTTGATTGTACATAAACCTAATTGTAGCAACCCATTATCTGATTATATTGTCCGAGAAATTTAAAGAAAATCACTTTTAAGTACAAATCTCTCCTTAGATCAAGAAGATAATTTTAGAGTAAGATCTAAGAAGAAATACTTGTAGCTTCGTCTTGAAGTGGTCAATATCTTGGCCGCAGAAACTGTGCTAAGGGGTATAATTAGAACCACCTTAATGTGCATGTCACATTTATTGTTTTATTAGGTCAAATCATTAAATAATTTCATCTAACATAAAATATAATATAAATATGGACTAATTTTAACAAAAAAAATGCATGCTAGTTGCTTTCTTGTTTTTTCTATTTGAACTTTATTGCATTCATATAACAAATGTATATATATGCAGACCTAATAAGGCAATATGTTGAGTTATTATTTAGATAAAAAAAAATTATATTTGTATTGTATTCAATATGAAGTACAAAAATAATCCATAAAGCATTCTGCCGATTACAGAATGGGGAAGAAAAAGTTAACCTAATGTTCATAAATCGTCCATGCATCATTTCACCTATTAGTAATGCTCGAAACACTTTCTTAATGCGAGTCGATGTCACCCAGGAAAACAATGTAAAACAAAAAATTAACCTAATCAATATCAATTTGATGTCTATACAAAATTTGACACTTACCTTAGTTCTTGACAGATATTGAGAGAGTTTTCGTATTTTGAATCTTTTTCGCTAAGTTAATATTTACTTGTTCAACCATTTTCTTTTGAAACATGGATCATTTTATTACTTTTGACAATTCTCTATCATTGTGTTTGAAATAAAGGTCATCTTTGGTAAGGCGCTCGTTTCTCTCATTGGTGAGTGATTTTTGGTCGAACAAAGAAGGTATGCTTGTTAATCATTATCCTAACATATTTGTCCAATTCTCAAAACATTTGATGAATGTTTTGTAAATGATGTACTAATATTTAAGAGATTTTAAGTAATACTTTGCTATTTATAGAAAATATTTATTATTTTGATTATTTTTCGATTAAAACAATTTTTATAAATTTTAGTATAAAATATGCTCATAGTCATTGTAACTTCGGAGTCATTCCAACTTAAGGACTACAATTATAATTTTGTCATAAAATCTACGTAGTTCTATGTTTTTAGTTGGTCTTCATTATTTTTGAGAGTTCGTTGAGAGATCCCATCAAATTAAGCAAAATCCTGCAACGGAATCCCACATTTAAAGATCGAGCTCCCAAACTTCATCTTTATTAATAAAAATATAATTTAAGGATGAATTTATTAATTAACATGTTTAAAGACGATTTTGTTAATTATTAATTTAGGATTTTTTCTATGCGTTTTAGTCTTTACTCTACTTCAAATAATAATGACAATAATAAACGAGAGGGCAATAAATAATAAATTATTTTGTCTTTAGCAATTTTGGTCAACAATAAATGGCTTCGAGATTCAGAAAATATTTTATTTTATTTTTATTAAATGTTATTATTTTCTTGTCAAGAAAATAATTTTTATTGTTTTGCTTACGCATAAGTTTGTCTCCTTCTGTTTGGAATTTTCTCTCTTTCTCCAATTCTGGCTTTTTCGTAATTTAATATAATTAAAAAAAAAACACTTTTAATGTCTTAATTTTTTTTAAAAAAGAGTAATAATTTTAAAACCTAAAATATTGATCATGGAAAATAACGATTCACGAGCCACATGTCATATTATTATATACTTATATGCGACGACAAATATAAATGATTTTAATATGTTATAATAATTATGATTATAGAAAAAATATATTAATTATACATTGTTCGAAACACATTAACTATAACTCATAATTATTGTAGATTTTGATAAGTGGATAAATTGTGCATTAATCATAACCAGATTTCTAGATTTTATGTTTTTTTATCTTGTTGTTAAAATAAGACGTTGTCAAGAATACAAATGTTAAATTACCTATTAAAGTCCAATTTAATTATTTAATAAATTATGATAATTATTTATTGTTATGTTATTAGTTACGTGAAAGTCCTTTAGAACACAAAGAAACTAAAAAAGTCTAGCGAGACACTTGGTCTCTCTGTGTGACAACCTGTCATGTAAAAATTAAGACGGTCTAGTATAAAGGCTCAATTCATATTAATAAAAATACATAATTTCATTTCATTTGAAAGAGTGAAAAATATATAATTTATTAATCAAATTTCACTTCTTACCGAGTACAATATATTTTGGGTTAACCCCAATAACAAAAATCATGTGACTCCAACTCAAAATAAATAATTTTATACTATGAGCAGTAAAGACGTTACAGATAGTATTAGAACCACTATACTATTGGAAATATAGTTAATGAGGACGTCGAGCCCTGAAATAAAGAAATTGTGACAGTCCGTCATATAAAGTCTAGGATGACTCAGTATGAGAACACAATCTTTATCATTGTGAGTGCACTACTTTGCCTGGAATAGTGAAAAATGTATAGTTTTTAAAGGCAAAATTCTTCTCCTTATTTAGTTCAACGCATTTTTGGACAACCCCAAGCACAAAAACTATGCGGGTTCCGACCCAAACCATACAATTTTGTATTAGAATCACTAAGGGACGTTACAAATGCTATCAGAGTCATTGTCCAATTAAAAGTGTGACTGACAAGGACGTCAGACTCTGAAGAGAAGGAGGAGAATTGTGACAGATCGCTATGTAAAGGATATGAAAACCCAGTATAAGAGCTAACTCAAATTAGTGGGGGTGTATAATCCCACAATTGTTTAGGAGAGTTGAAAATATACAGTTTATAAGTATGATTTTTACTTAATCAGCACAATGAGTTTTGACTAAACCTAAAAACAAAAATCGTGCAGAGATCAGATCAAAAGCGAACAGTTTTACACTAGAAACACTAGAGGACGTTACAATGCAATTTTTATGTTCTCATTAAGATCGTTGTAATTTTAATTTCATTTTTAAATGGTTTTTTAATTTGTTTTCATCATTAAATTTAACATAGAAAAAAAATCAAGTGGCAAATGATTGCCACGGCATTTATCTAGATCTACTAAAATACTTAATATGAGAGATGGGATTGATTCAGTTATTTTTAAACTGATTAAAAAATTTCATAATAATATACTTTGAAAATGACTCGAAAAGAAGAGTAATTTTACTTCAAATAATTACTTTAGCTTATATGAAAAAATGGAGTGGATAGAAGATTGTATGTGACTTCTTTTTGCCATTTAATGATGAAAATAAATCGAGTAGGCTGGTGAGCCAGCTCGCTCACTGGGCTCGGCATTGTAGCGAATTCGACTAGATTCGATTCGTTTAACTTCAACTCCAGAGTCGACTCGAGTTAAATTTTTTTTAACTGGTCTTGTTAGGCTCGATTCGTTAGGTTTGCTAGGCTCATTAGACTTGGGTTTAAATTTTTTTTTGTTAGACTCGACTTATTGGGCTCGATATACTTATTAGGTCTAGATCGTTTAACTCGTTAGGCTTAATGAGCTAAATTTTTTTAGCCTCGACTCAATTGCCTCGTTTGTCATCTCTATTTACAATAAGATTGATTTTGCCAGAGAAAGAAAAAAAAAGGTTTAAAAATGGTAACCAAAATGCAATTAAAGAAAATTAAAATTACATTTTATGATTAAGTTGTTTGAAATATAAAAAACTTATAATGTTGAATCTAGACATGCAAATTACGTTCATGAAATAATATTAAGTCATTTTATTTGAAAAAGGAAAGTGCACCGTAAACTTGAAAATAGATGGGGTCTTAGTTGTTACTGTCACAAGACGGGTTTATATTTTGTTCTCGTTACCATCTTCGAAGCTCATTAAAAAAATAAACATTCTTTGTCTTTTTATTTTGAGTTTTCAAGAAGTAATTTCTTTGGATCAACGAGTCGAGATTTGTTTTGAAGGTTTCTTTTGGCTCTCGGTTCTACCGTCTTTGTTTTTATATAAATATATATTTATATATTTAGTTCGAGCAGTCATTTTTTTCTTTTATCAAAACACATTCTTTTGTTTTCCTAATTATGAAAGAAAAACATTAATGATATTTAGAAAGCTTGATATTCATGTTATCCTTCGAAGACTAGTAGTCATCCTATTGAGATTACTTGGTGGCAGTCCGTGAAGATTTGAGGTTACTTGAAAATTGAAGCACTAAATTTGATTGAGTTTATTTAGTTATTATTATTCGTTCCCGAGCTCATAAAGTTCCTCGACATTTAAGCATGACATAGACGAGTCGTTTATATATTTTGAATTGTTGATTAACTCAATTATAAGAACCGTGTTTGATCGCCTCTAGTGAAGATTCTTTGTTTGATATGCACATTTAACCGTTGAGAACGTGTTTGTGTTATGTAAAATAAAATAATAGGACTGTTGATCGTGCCGTATCTCTTAGTGTTATCTGATCAGCGTTGTTATATTATTATGATCACCAAATATTAATTTTCCTTTGATGCCGTATGCATAATGTGCTCGGAGTATTTGAATTCGCTATAACTTCAATGAGATTTCATATACATGAAGCCCTGCAACATCTTAGTATTTTTTATGTCGTTAACAATACACTAAGATAAGTTGATGACATGGATGCTAAGTACCAACCTAATCAAAATATTCACTTCTCTGCTGAGTTCTGTAACCAAAATAAGACATGTATTGAATTCATTTATCTAAATTATTGAACAGAGAAATATGTAGACTATTAATTACAATAATGTTGCTTCAAAAATTAAATTACTATTAATGTATGTATATATAACTATACGTTTCATATATTATTTAATAAGAATTTGTTGATTTTGCTTCTTTCGCTATTATGTGTAAAATATGAATATTATTTATCTGAATATGTATATTAGGTAATTAAAAATATTAATTTTACTTGATTTAATTACTTTTCATCTAAATAATTTTAATATAACATAATATATATATATATATATATATATATTATGTATAAAATACACATACATATCTAATATGTGTGTTTGGATATATGGTGATTAAAATATTATTAAATACATTAATTATATACATATATATATATATATATATATATACACACCTTAAATTACACTCTACTCTCTAGTATTGAATTACTAAAATATTGAGATGTAGTTATTGTCTCTACTTGATGCTCTAATTTTACTTCTCCTTCACGTAAATAATAATAATAATAATAATAAAATATTATTATTATTTCTACTTCCTGTCCTAATTTCACTTTTCCATCACCTAAAAATGTTATTAATTAATAGAAATCATAATTAGGGTTATCACCCACAGAGGTGGATAAGCATTATTATTTTCTAACACTGCCAACCTTTCAAAACAAAAAATAAATAAATAAATAATTTAATTAATTAATTTAATCGTCCACCCACTATGAAAAATTGTATTATATTCTACATCATTTTCCCCACTGGATTCCACCTATAATTTAACAAAAGAAATTAATTTTATATAAATAAAATTTATTATCATGTCTCATGACCATGTTCTCTTATTTCCATTTTAATTCTTTTTTAATCTTAATTTTGGACAGTCTTAGTAAAGTTAGGCACCCATTAAAGCCTCATCAACAAAAACAAGATTTCTTTTATGATCCTAATTTCTTTTCAAATCTCCAAAAAGAAATAAAAAAATCATTTCTTTCAAAATCACTCCAAATAAAAAATAAAATTTCAATTTAAAATTTTGAGAATGTATGAGCAAAGTTGGCCTTCTAGCATAAACAGTTGATCGAACTGTCTGAATTGCAGGTAATTTCTTATTGTAAAAGCTTCTTCTTGTTGCTTGATGAGCTAGTTCCAGCAATTTTGAAGCTTCATTCTTTCAAAGCTTTGGCCTTTATGGCTTTATTTTCCGAAGTTTGGCTTTGAAGTTTATTTTTGTTTGGTGGCTTTCTCCAGAAAATGGTAAAGCAGTTTTTTTTAAGTGATTAAAGAGAGAAAATGGGTTTTCCAAAGGGTTTTTGGTAAGTAGTTTTACTGTAAGTATTTCTCGAAGGGGTTTATGGAAGAGAGGGAAGGTGGTGTAAGAAGTGGGGTTACAGTGGTAGGATCAGACGCTCCGTCTGACTACCATCTTGCTCCGAGGACGGAGAACTCAGTCCCAACCGGTGGATCAACAGCGACGCCGGCGCAGCCAACATCTGCTTCAGCTCAGCCTGTGGCGGCACCACCGTCAGCGGGCTTGCCGTTGAAGAAAAAGAGAGGTAGGCCGAGGAAATACGGACCAGATGGAACAGTCACTATGGCGCTTTCACCGAAGCCGATATCGTCATCGGCCCCGCCTCCGGTTATTGACTTCTCCGCTGAGAAGCGGGGAAAGATACGGCCGGCGAACTCAGTGAGCAAAATCAAATACCAAATGGAGAATTTGGGTAATAAATACTCTTTTACTTTTACATCCATGGGAGCTTCGAGCTTCTTTCTATTTCCTTTCTGCTTAAATTCTTAGTTCTTTTTAAGAATTTCTCCGCTTGCTTTGATAATCTACAAGACTTGGAAGAACAAAGTTTGAATTATATGGTCTATTTTCTCGTTGGGTATATGTGGGTCCTCTGATTCTAGTCCTAATAGAGATCTTGGGTTGTATGGTGGCCATGAAAAGCTGATGAGCTTTGTGGGTTGGTGTTTTAATGGCGGAGTCCTTCGTGTTATAGCTTACTGTTGAGCTCTATACTTGTTCAAATTATACTGCGGTGATACATTGAATTTAGATACAAACGCCCCACCAAATATTGTCCTGTATTGCCCATGGCTTGATTCTGGATGAGCTGTTTTTACCCACGAGATGAAGATATTTTGTTTCCTTATAGACCCTCGAAGGATGTAGGGCCAGCTCTGGGCAAGCCAACGAGCCTAACAATCTTCTACTAAAATTGGATTTTAGTAAATTTCAAGAAAATTGACAAATTAATGGGCAAAAAGTTGATAGGAAGCTAAGATATTTAAATTTGGATCTAATTCTCTCTGCAAACTTTATCTGTAGCCATTAATACCTTTTGGAGAATTCCACAGTAATCATCTTCCTCTGTTTCTTTGATATTTACTTGTGGCTCTATGATAAAGCAGAGACTATATTCAATCCGACAAGTCAATTGTTAATAATCTTTCTGATGGCTTTAGAAAATGTATGGCTTTATTATGATCTTTGTTACTGTCTTGGTGTTTTTTAGGTGAATGGGTTGCTTGCTCCGTTGGTGCTAATTTCACACCCCATATTATTACTGTCAACTCTGGGGAGGTAATGCCAAATAAAACTTAATAGAAATATCATTATCGAATCGATCGAGAGATATCTTTCTTTCTTTTTTCTGTTGGAGAAACTATTTTTTTGCCGGTTTTGTTTGAGGGAGACTATTTACGGTTACTGTCATCCCTTTGCACGTTTCTTTCCTCCTCCCTCCTTTACTTTCCGATGAATTTTAACGTTCCGAATATAATTTCAATGTCCTAATCGACCGTGTTCTTAGTAAGGGGGTTTTGTTTTTTTTTTTTTTAGGATGTCATGATGAAGATTATATCATTTTCCCAACAAGGGCCTCGAGCAATCTGCATTATTTCTGCAAATGGTGTGATCTCTAGCGTCACACTTCGCCAACCTGATTCGTCAGGAGGAACATTAACTTATGAGGTCTGGTTTTGTTATAATTGTCATTGGACTTTTCTTTTTTAATTCAAAAAGATTGTAGTTTGATATTGTACATTTGATTTTTCCAGTTTGAAGTTGAATCTGGCAATTATTCTTTCGCTATCATTTGATGGATAGTTTCCAAACAAACTAATTTAAAAAACTTTTCTGTTCTTCCAGGGCCGATTTGAAATACTGTCTTTGTCCGGCTCGTTCATGCCGAGTGATAGTGGAGGAACAAGAAGTAGATCGGGTGGAATGAGCGTTTCATTAGCTAGTCCTGACGGTCGAGTCGTAGGAGGTGGAGTAGCTGGTTTACTTGTAGCTGCCAGTCCTGTCCAAGTATGCCCTTTTTTTCTTTACAATTGTATATAAAATTAGACAATTTGCCTCAAAATAGTACTTCTTTCGAATAAACTCACTAATCGATCTCTGTCGTTTTCACTGTGTTTCGCTTCTTATTATACCTGCTCCTCAGAGTCTTTGATGGGAACAAATCAAAGATTAGTTTCAAAGTGATTATTAAATAAGGATTCGACAAAACGAGAATTATACGGATCAAGTGAAATAAAACTTGACCTATGAGTACATTACTTTTTTTATCGTTTTCTCACAAAAATGGCTAACGATGCAGGTCGTAGTAGGGAGTTTTATCTCCGGAAATCAACACGAACAAAAACCCAAGAAGCAAAAAAATGACACCACGTCAACTGCACAAGTAACTGCAGAGATTCCAGTTTCAAGCACGGATCTGAAATCTAATGTCTCAGCATCAAATCTGCACGATGAAAACTGGTCATCTCTGCCATCTGAGTCGAGAAATAAGCCAACTGATATTAACGTGTCGTTGCCGGGAGGGTAATTCGATAAAAATGATGCAGATTGGTGAGAAAAACTTCCGAATCGTATTTGATTTTCGTAAGCTTGGGAACTTTTCGGTTTCGTACGGTAGTCTTAGGATCACCTTTGTGACATTTCGGGTAGTGCAATTAGTGAGTAGATTAATTGGCTTCTTCGTAGTTCTTGTTGCTGCTTTTGTCTTGTAGAATAGTTCAGACGGTTGTTGCCTTTCTTCAGTTTATTGCATTTCCTTTTCAAACTCCATGGAAAATCCATTTGAGAGAAAGTCTCACTGCATTTTGGATTGTAAGCATGAGTTCAAGATATTGAAGGATTAACTATTTTGGCTAGGAATGGGACTTGTTCGGGTTGAATTGTGTAAATCAAATCGAACTGAGGATTTAAGTACGTTTCGACCTTTGAAAACCCGATTTTAGAAGCAAACCGAGTAAAACTGGGAGTCTAGGTTCGGATCTTCATGTCATTTTTCAAAAACGGTGTGAAACCAAACCAAGAAACCCTCTCAAAACTAAGGCCAAATGAAAAATCCAAAACTAGACCAAACTTAACTGAACCAAGCAAAGTCGATGAAAGTAATTTGATTTCAAACTCACTTGATTTGGCTTTGGTTTTAAACTTTGGGAACCTAACCGATTTAGTTTTGACTCCAGCACAGGATAGAATCGAATAGAGGTGTCCCCGGCCTTTATTTCAATTAGCTCGTCTCTTCAAGTTCAGTGTTTTTTCCAGGATCTGTTTGTTATGATTGTTTGACACCTCTAAACGTACGGAGCGATCAAACAAAATGTTGAAAATGACTCCACCTTTCTTCGGCATTGCACCTAACAAAAATTCCTGGCCATTTTGGACTTTGTTTTTAATCATATTATACGTTATAATTTAATGTCTCTTTACCTGTTATTTATTTATTAATAAATTAATTATGATGTACTAATGTCTCATTGTAACTGCCGCACCTAATAGTTTTTGATGTTCGTGGATAATGCACCATTTACATGTATATGATACAAAAAGGCCTAGTATTTAAAAAAAAAATCAAGTAAAAAGATATAAACAGGAAAATACGAATGCATTTATCTACTACGAAAGGTCTAAGAAAGTACAAATTTCTTCATACACTTTTTGAACCATGTCCTTGCGACAAAGATGGTTCTAATCCTGGGAAGGGGCAACTTTATAGACTCCCATTTTTTAAATATGCAAAAATGAAACCTATGCAAGGCATGTTAGATGTGATAGCTAAATTTATCACTCACGTGCATTGAGAGAGTTGATTCACAAATACAGAATCTCATCCCCCTTGCACCAATTCTTCAAACTCGACAATTACCCCGTGTATATATATACTCACAAGGGATGAGAATGGTAAGAGACGAGAGTTGGAGACCCCAACGGAGCCATTGTACTTTCCTTTTCTTCTTCCTTTTTTTTTTTTAATCAAGTAAATCTCAACTTTATCATCATCATTAATAAATATTCAATTTCAGGAAACATGTTGATCCTAGAAGCAAGTATGATTCCTGAAATAATAATAAAAAGATTAACTATATCCTCAATATGAGAGAGAGCGGGAGCCATAATGTATAATATTCGAGATGAAGAATGATCATGCACCCTTAAATTCCTTAATCTACTTAAATTACAAAGTGGTTAGAGAGGCAGCAACTATATGCCGACAAAGATACCTTTTGAAGTATATTAGAAGCAGCACAAGCGGCAAGATACAGTGACAACATCTCTTCTCCCACAGAATGTTCACTTGAATTCAAGCAATTATCCTTCATCAGTCACTATCCTCTAATGCACTGTAAATCATCCTAATACATAGAAAAATTACTCTCATTAATAACAGCTGAAGAAGAAAATGACAAATTTTTAAGATGACAGAAAACCAGATTAATTCTCAGACTTACCAGAAGATGGAGAGAAAGAGCAGGAAAACTAAGTAGAAGAGTTTGAAAAGCCTTTTCTTCTTTTCCCAATTCAGCAAATTGAATATCTCCGTAACATCGACAAGGTGTTGACGTCGATTGTAGCTGATCATGAGAAAAGAATTGCATTAGTGAGGTCATAAAACTTGGCTCATTCCTGTCAAACAGCAGAAGAACGGGAAGCAAGAATACAATATAAATAAGCTGAGCATTAACTCAACCATGCAACCAAGCTGTTATCAGGGATGCAAGGTAAACTATTTTCATTTTTCACATCAATGAAAGATCTTAACTACTAGACATTACATTGACATATAATTTCTGTAAAACTACCATTTGAACAGAAGAACTGGTCCTCAATCTCTATAATCATAAGAGGAGTTGTGGGAAAATCAATAATATTTTAGCAGATAATTTAAATTAGGTATATATTTCTCAAAACAGAATATGCTTGAACATGCCATACTTGAATCAACTAAACCAAGTGCTTTGAATAGCTCAGACTGCACAAAAATTAGATGCATATATCTTAGTTATTTGATATAAAAAATTGGTCTTCCTTAGCTAGTACGCATTTCACTAAATTGCGGTAAGAGCAAATGTCCCATTATATTTTAATCTTGCTAATAAGATGATTTTACTCGATATAGAGAACTTACAGTGTCACATTGTAGTACAAATATGGCCCACAAAACAGTGACATAACCCAGTGCCCTGTTAAAAGGTAGAAGACGCACAAAACTCCTTGCGTAATAAACTCAGGTAAAACAGTTTTGTTTATCCGAGATGATGAATCATAAGGGTTGATATAGTCAAATTCAAGATCTGCCAAGCACATAAGCTGCAAATAATTTCAAAAGTTGAGATTCATATTTCTTCATATAAAGGTATAAAATAACAGCTGTAACCAAAATCAAAATATAGTTTGAGCACATAATGATGTGTCTTTGGCTTCATGATTAGAATAGAATAAACTGTTTCCTTCTCCGTTTGGAAGAGAATGTCTAGTTTGGCATCTCGAAATTCATAGAAGCATGAATCTTATGTTACATGAAAATATCATTCAAAATAAAAAAGGAAAATACAGTAAGCAGATGATATCAACAAGGCATTCTTTCAGATTTTGGATCATCGAAACCAGAGCCTGTAAGTAAAAGCAATCTATGCATGAACGACAAGAGACGTCCTCAAACGCTCCAATTCCTTAAATTTCTAGTATCAAAGAACATAATTTCCCAACAAAACGCCACATTATAATCTCTTTTCTCCAAGAAAGCATAAATCAAGACCAAAACAATAAAACGCAAAACAAATTGATACATAATTCCGCAGAGGAATCAAATAACGATGAAATTAAGGACATGTAGTTGACCTGGTAAACGACGATGGCAAGAAGCGCAATGAGGAAGAAAAAAGAAATGAGCCAAACGAAGATATCTCCCATGTTCACGTTCTCTCGTCTTCTTCTTCACGCTCTCCTATCTCTGCAAGGGATTGTGGCTCGACGGAGGAAGATGAGCAGGCGATAGCGGCGGGGGCGATGATTTGTTACCAAAGGGCACACCGCAGGGCCGCTAAAGCTGCGAAAAAGGAAAGGAGAAGAGCAATTATTATGAAAGAATGGAAAACGAGTCGACGGACACACCACACCACAAAAGGTACAGCCGAGCCGAGGAACCAAGCATGGAGTCGGCTCCCAGCTGAGTTAAACGAGTCAAAACTCGTAAAAAAAAAAAAAATAGTAGTAAACGAACCCATTATTGGAGCGATTTAAATTAAAATGATAAAATTGTATTAATTACTCCTTCCATAAATAAAATGGGTTCATATTAGCTCCCAAATTACTTTCTTTTTTTTTTTTTTTTTTAAGTCAGGGAAATGAAATCTAACATCAATAAAATCATATTTTAATTTGAGTCAAAAAGAATAGTAAGTGTCCGCGGATAGAGGTGTCAAAACTTAACAAGTCGCTACACCTCGACAGACAGACGAGGAGTGCAAATGTCGACGAGTCGAGGGGTCAAAAGTTGACTCTTTGCTCTAGGTGTCAAGGATCAAGGGTTAACCTTTTGTCATACTGATTCGGTTTCGGTTCTCAAATTTACAAACCAAACCTACTTGGTTCCGCTCAAATTCTAAGTGAGAACAAATTGAACAAGACCTATTCCACAAAAAGCACAAACATAACATCAATTAATTATTCAATGTGTTTTTGAACCTTTATTTTATTTTATTATATGATCAAACAGACTCAACAAACATCACTTACAATAAAAATAATGTTATATTTATCCTTTATTTTTATTTTATATTATTAATTATTACTATGTCAAACATTATTTGATATAATTAATAAATTATTTTACCATTCGTAATTTATTACATTAATTTTATCAATTAATATTTATCACGTCGATAATTAAAAATTAGAAAGTAGTAATAGAGAAGAAATGTAACACGAGTTTTGCAAAAATGTTTCCTAAAATGTATTCTAAGTTCACCTGATGTTATTTCTTATTTTTGACTTTCGCTCATAAAAGAATGAATCAAAACTCAATTAATTCAAAACAAAACAAAACAACTTACCATGACGATAAATTTCGTCCACCAGA
The DNA here is from genome assembly GCA_022433055.1 of Begonia peltatifolia. Taxonomy (NCBI): domain Eukaryota; kingdom Viridiplantae; phylum Streptophyta; class Magnoliopsida; order Cucurbitales; family Begoniaceae; genus Begonia; species Begonia peltatifolia. The sequence goes on from CM039527.1 coordinate 5,421,834, forward strand.
CGTTAGACACAACATGACATCTTATATTGTCGTTTTGCCTTAACAACGCGATGATCATCAACATTTCTTCAAAGTGACCATTAAACAAGCTTTAAAAGTCATTCTTGGAGTATAATCATGAATGTAGTAAGAAAACAAACAATGGTAAGCAAGAATCAACTATTTACAAATCAAACAATTAGACGAGGATTCAAGCAATGTACAAACCATTTGACTCCTCAACCAAAGCAAACCAATATCTTCCAAAGCTTGCGAGTTCTTCTAATGATCTTGCCAACTCTGAGCGAAATAAAGCTCGGGAATAAGAAAACCGGAGGTGCCGGGGTTGGTGGCGATATCTTTGCCATCACCGGATCAACAGCTCCGCCTTTTCTTCTTCGAAGATAAAAGCTTCTGCTGCCAACATCTCCAATCAATTCCGAGTTATCAAGACCTGAACAACAGAAAGAATAACACAGTTTAGTAGCAGAGAACGGTATAAATAGATTTATCGAAAGCGAAACCCAGTCAAGGGAGAGCCATCAAACTATAGAACTAAGGAACAAACAGATATTGAATAAGCCCATTTGCATATACTGGTGAAGAGTTATGTTCTTCTATAATCTATGATCATTTAGAAGCAGATTTGTCTCAACTCCTATCCACCATGGTCGATGTTTACCAAAGTAAGAGAGAGTAAGTAATTTTGAAGAAATGCAGAACAAATCCACTACCAGAACAATTTTACAAGAGGCAAATAAATAGAGCTTCAAACTAAAAACCCAGTTGTTAAATATGGAAACTCTAAGCAAACATCAATCTTCCATGGTTATTCAACAGGTAAAGAAGGGATTATGAACAAAATGGACAAGTGGTGAAACCAACTAATGAAATTGAAAAGGCAAAATGCGAAGAACTCGAAAGCTCTTACACTGAAGACTGAAGTAGGAGTAATGCAATTCAAAGGAAGAGGCTGAATTCCATTCAAGCTTTGGAGTTCGACCTTCACCACAGTATTTATCTAAAACCAGCTTTATTGTGTCCTCCACACTTGATCCAAGTTTTACCATCGTTCTCACTGGTCCTGGACTGCCTTCAACTGTAACATTCACCACCACTTTTGCTTCTTTCTCAAACCCCTAAATAATTGCAGTTTTTCCGCATCAAACCCTCAATTAATTTCAATTTCACCAAGAGAAGCTATGAATTAGTTGGAATCATTAGAAACTCCACTAATGAACAAGCAAATCGATTCTTAATTTCCATCTCCTGATTGGAATTCTATTCGTTAATGCTTCAATCTAAGATTTTAGAACCAATGCTTCGCATACAAGAAACCTAATGAAATGATTCGACGATTTGATCTTTCAGAATACAACCATACCTGGAAGCTTCTGGGAGAGCAATCGATCAACAGAGGCGACGAGATAAAAACGTCAGTCAAAGACCCAGGACCGGAGAAGACGTCATCAACCTCCGACCTCCCACTCCGATCGTCATTAATGCAGCCAACACCCGGCGCACAGATCACCGGGTCCGAAAAGCATCGCTCCAAAACCCTTGGGGGCGTCAAAGGGCGAGGAAGTCTTCGATTCGGAGTCAAATTCCGATGCCGGTGCGACGGAGAAGAAACACTGCTGGGCGGCCTTCTCCTCAGGCCAGTGGTTTTCCGAGATTCCGATCGGAGACTCCTCTCTGACATATACACAGAGGAGAGGGGAAGAGGGAAGAATCCAAGTATCGGCCTTTCTCAATGGGTATTCGCCAATTCCTGGAGGTCGTAAGGTGGAAGGAAAGTTGGAGAGTGGGAAGGAGAAGATGGTAGTTGACGGTTTGGGGAAAGTGGGTCCCACCGTTGTCTTTTAGATCAATCTTTTCTTTAAATACCTACAATTTCCACAAATTTAGAGTTATATTATTTCTTGTTTTAATTTTAAGTAGAAATATTCTTATCCTTTTAATCCAAGTTTGTTCAACCTTTTTGTGTCGAAAATAGCATATGATCTTAACATGATCGTGTGTAGACAAAAACATTTTATTTCACTAAAAAAATGTCAACTTTTTATACTAATTTTAAATTAGTTAAATGCATTTTTTCGTATCTGTATTTTACGTTAAATTTATTGACCAAAGACTTAAAAAAAAAATTAAAATCACAAGAATTTGACGAGAAAACTAAAACTAAGAGGATCAAGTATATTTAAGCATAATTCAAACCAAGATAGAAAAAGAAATTACTCCTTCTATGGACACTATGTTAACGATTTGAAGTTTATGATCTAATATTTTCAAATATAAAAAGGGAGAGAGTGCACATGAATGAGAAAGTTAATCAAAGTATTTGGAATAAATTAAGGGGGAGTATGTTGATTCATTTCTAACGCATGAACTAAATAAGAGTTAGCAACTTAAAATGCATGCATGACTTAAAATAAATGTTATCTTTATAAAAAAAAAAAAGAGAGAGAATTGTTGAGGTGTGATTAATGGTTTATGTATTCAAGTTATTATTCTAATTTATCGATGATTAATGTATGTTTAAATAGTTTATATGTTTGAGTTATATTCACTTTGAAAATATCATTGAAAGTGAGAGTTTTGATGTTTAACGTGTTTATTGAATTTATCAACATAATATACGCTTACACTAGCTTACAAATTATTGAAAATCACTCTGTGCAGAGGCCCTATGATTAATTGTGCCCGATCCTGAGCCATGTGTAAATTGAAAAACTTGTGGACGACGGGTCCTGGGCACTTGCAACAAATGCCATGTGCATTATACGAAAGCAGTCTCGAGGCAACTATTTTGAAGCTTATTTTCTAGATGCCCAGAGACAACCAACAACGAGGCGAAGTTATGTTTAGAGGCAAAAGAATTCAATCTAATGTTTTTTTCGGATGCTCGATCACGAAATGCTGACACCCAGAGCAGAAGTCCTAAAATATACCCATGGAAGCCCACCACCTTATTCATATCTTTAATGGATGGATGAGGTCTCTTGAAAAAATAGAAGAAGGGGACTAAAGCTTGAGAATTTTGAAGACATCAATAAATAGAAGCTCACTTTGTTGTACAATAACATAGAACAATTTTAATGCCAAAGTGTTGCTCATTTACCTATGAAAATTTTAGTCTTCCTTCTTCAACTAGAAACCTAAACTCTCGTACTCTTAAACTTGACACGTTCATCTTTGAGAGAGTTGGGTTCTTAAACTTTTTCACTATTTTTATTTATTTCGACAACAAAAAGATGATGTCATTGAAGAGTCAGTTAATGTTCAATTAACACTGGTAAATTCAATAAGGAGAAGCGTGATGTCTATAAAGAGTTATTGTAAGGTTGATTGACACTCGGAAGCTGAATGATTTGTAAATGAAAGGGTTATTTATAATGAAAAAAATCTTTAAAGAGCAGCCTTAGCACTTGAACACAGAATACCTAATTCAATCTAAATATTTCTTTATTTTTTATTAATATTTAAGGTTGCATATTTTTATTTTAGTTTTTAAAAAATATTTATTTTTTAAAACAATATTTTGTTAATGTTTCAAATTAAGTTTAATTTAATCGGAACACTATTTGGTGAAAATATTGAATTACGTCATTTTTTCATTAAGAATTCTAACTCTGGATTTTCTAAATTAGGTTAAAGTATTGCATAATACAGGCGAAGATAGCTTGATATGGAGTTGCTCGTTGATTTTGGTTAGAATAGGCTAAAGTTGTAATTTTGGTGGCTAATTTAGGAGTGTATATGAGTTTTTATGTATTAAATGTTTGAATATAGTTTAAAATTTTGCATACAGTCATAGAGGGTTGTAGCCTTGTGACGGCCATATTACAACTAAAATGTGATGTTCAGGGGATTACAACTTTTTTATGAATTTGGAAAATGATTAGAAAATTTCTAGATAGATGTATGAACAAAATTCATGTGTCATTTTTTATGTAAAACAGCGAAAATTGCATGGTTCATATTACATGCATTGTTAGTATATATTATGCATTAAAATGTATACATAACACATACCCAAATCATACATTCCGAGATTATTTATACGCAAAAACAACATTATGGAAGATATTATTGATCACATTGCAATCCAATATATCTTGCTTGTTATATAAGAATTGCACATTCATTAGGGACGTAGCCAGTAAGGTGTTACATATGTGTTATGATTTTACGTAAGGTAGCTTATGATAATGCATATTGGTATTTTAAAAATATATTTATATAATATTTGATAAAATTAGAGCATTTAAAAATAGAGAAAAATTCATATGCATTGATTCATAAATCATGAAATGGTTTATGTGTGAAATACATATTATGGTACATATAATTATTTGTACTTGAGGTTAGATGTGCGTGAGATTAATTACACGAACATTTATATATATGTTGAGCATGAAAGGTTATCTTTTTCGTATCGTATGGCTAAACATTCGTTGATATGCACTAGACATTTCTAACTTAATAAAAAGTATGATACATTATTTGGCAATAGACACGAGATATGTGTCTAGCATGTCATGTAACACGTAGAACATGTGACATGTGTGTACATGAGTAGATGTATAACCTTAAAAATGAGATTAAGATTTTTAGGACTATGTATGAGGTTAGTACTTATTAATCGCCTAAGATGATCACGTGTTGAAAGAAAATGTTGCTAAGAAATATTACATCTTAAATTCCTTGGTTCTTAAATTTACTCGAGTGTCAATCTTTCATTCAACTTAAATATGCTGAAAGCACTCAGTTAACGTAAGAAAACAACTTGCCCATCGTTGGTTTGCCTCTCTATTCTGTCCAACTACACCCGGGTATTTTAAACACAGGCTTATCCTCTATAACCTGCCTCAATCTTTTAGCATCATCCCATCTCTCAACAGAAGCATAAATGTTTGAAAGAAGGGATCGATACTCAACCGTGTCTGGCTCTAATTCGAAGCAATGGTAAGCAGCAATCTCCCCGAGCTCAACATTGTTGTGTAATTTGCAAGCTAGAAGCAAAGCCCCCCAAACCTCAACACGAGGCTCCATTGGCATGCGCTTAATTAGATCGTGTGCTTCCCGTAATCGTCCCGCTCGACCCAGAAGGTCGACGATGATTGCATAGTGATCGGTTAAAGCAACAAGTCCATAGTCTTTCATAGAGTTGAAGCATTTGTAGCCTTCTTCGACCAAACCCGCATGATTATATGCAGTTAATAGTCCAGTGAAAGTGACTAAATTTGGGGTTATTTTTTCATTCATCATCTCTTTAAATAGCGTCACTGCTTCGGAGATTTTCCCGTTTATGCCACATCCCGAGATCATCACAGAATAGGCAACCAAATCCTTCTTCCCCAAACTCTGAAACAGGTCATTTGCCTTATCTATGAGTCCACATTTCGCATACAAGTCAATGAAAGCTGTGGCCAAATGATCGTCTAATTCAATTCCAAGTTTCTTCGCATAAGACTCGATCCAAAACCCGAATTTGTAGTCACCCAACTGCGAACAAGCAGATACTGCGCTGGACAAAGTCATCTGATCTGGATTAATATTCAATTCTGGCTGGAGAACTTGATTAAAAATATTTAAGCACTCCTCTGGTAAACTATTTTGTGCATAACAAGATATCATGGCATTATAGAGACTCAAATCTTTCCCAACCGTTCGATCAAAGAGTTCACGAGCAGACCCTACATCACCAACCACTGAATATCCTGAAATCATTGTAACCATTGAAATATTGTTTCGTTGCGGCATTTCATCGAACAGCTTCCGGGCTGATTTTATGTCTCCATTCTCAACATAACCACTGATCATTATATTCCACGAAACAGAGTTCTTCTCGACTATTTTTTCAAATAAGGAAGACGCTTCGTCCATATTTCCTTTGCCAGCATACAAAGACAACATACAATTCCGTGATACAACATCCTTTTTCGGCATTTCATCAAACAGCTTCTGTGCAACTTTTAAATATCCAGATTTCAGATAACCAGACAAGATAGAATTCCAAGACACGACATTTTTCTCAACCATATCATCGAAAACGCTCTGTGCAAAATCAAGTTCCCCCAGTTTAGAATAAAAATCCACAAGAGCTGTCTGCACATAAACACATCTACAAAATCCAAATATATAAACCTGACCATGAACATAATTTCCACCCAATTTGTGCGAAATCCTGGCACAAGCTCTCAAAGTCGACGATATAGCAAACGTGCTCGGTCGAAGGCCGAGTCTCTGCATCTGAACGTAATGCGAAAAAGCCTCTTCGAATCGGCCCTGTTGGGAGAAGAACCGGACAGTGCAGCCCCACGAAAATGCATCTGGGTGTTTCGAATGATGAAGAACGAGTTGGACGTATTCCGATGTGGTTCTACAATAGCTGTGAAAGCAGCGTAGAAGACGATGAATTAGAAGAGGCTCCAACCGATTAAGGCCGTTAATGATGATGAGAGCTTGAATCTGTTTGAACTGATTGAAGGTAATGGAGCTGCTCAGCAACGTGGTCAGCTTCGGAACTAACATCAGAATAAACCCAGTTCAAGCCATCCGGCTGGGAAGAGGAATTGAGAATGAATAAGATCAGAATTATCAAGAGAAATGTTACAATTACTGGAAACCAACAATTGCATTAATCACTTGAGAATGGCAAATAGTTATGGAATGCACGTGAATCCATGAAATCACCTTTGCTGTTAGTTTATGTAAATCTTAGTCAAGTTCGAGACCAAAAAGGGCTTTGATTTTCTAAGTCATAACAATTTTTTTCTGGAAATATCATTTACCTTAGTTTCGATATTCTCTCGATAGACCGTAGGCCAAGAGAGCAAGCTAACTTGCTGCTTGATCTAGCGACCATAATCCTGTATTTATAATTGAGTTTGACTCGTCATCAAACTTGGTTTCTACACAGTTAGCCGCACACTTTAATTAAATGCTAAAACTTCTCTTTATTTAATCACTTAATTGGATTTGACTTTATAATAATTATTAAGATATTATTATAATTAAATATATAACTCTACTAAATAATTGTCAAATAAACCGCAATCTCTCACTTGAGCAATGTAATCCAATATCACCAAAATTGTTATATAGTTGCTATCATTACCAAAAATAATTACAAAGAATCTCGTCTATCAATCAATCGTATCAATACTAGATCAAAGTAGATTTCGTCACACTTCTAGGTAACTAGACCCATCAAAGTTCATGTTATGACATAGATCAATCTAATGTGTAACAAGGAAATTACATTAGATGTGATCATTGTAGGTCTTTTTTACTGGTACGGTCGTATTCTTATGAGATCAACAATGATAAAAAAAAAAAAAAAAAAAAAATTAAAATTAGAGTAAAACAAAAGAAACTATAAACTTTGATATGCAGAACAATATTAAAGAATAATGTCGGTTAACCGAACATCCAAATATGCAAAAATTAAATACAATGTAATAGAAAATTTGGCTCTTGACAAAACGATTTATTTAACAAAAATCTTAAGACCTAACTACACGGAATCCTAAAATTTATTGAAAATCCAACGTCGCACAAAATACCTTCAAACAAATTCGAGAAAAAAAATACCAATTTACCCAACATGACTCTTTGTAATTGCACCTGAAAAAACTTCAAAGCTATCGATTTGACTAATTGACTGAAAGATCACACGTGACCAAACGGTAAAAATTAAAACAATTCAAGTTAACACAAAACAAGTTGACCATGAATAACATGAAAAATTGATTCAAAAAAATATTAGATATAAAATTTGTGGATATTGCATAAGCTAATCATCAAGATTAAAATATTTAACTATGATTGTTAACCTTAATTACCCTTTAATTACACCTTAGTTACATAATTAGTCGCTAATCTATATAATGTCTCATTTATTTTTTTATTGTAGTGCATATCCCGACACTCCAAATTCCTAATCTAATATTTAGTTAATTTCAAATCATTCTATCACACTAGCCAAGCTCAGTTACGGGGGCTTGCAAGCGCATCCTCTCTTGAGCCACTCATGCCGGTATCGAGCAGATTCTTTTAGCTGTGAGTATGACCAAAACAAGTTGGGCTCACAGGAAGCAATCACATGTGCGTCTACTTATTGGACTCATTTGATACCTATGTCGATATAGCTACATTTTATTCATCCTTTACAAAATCCTACACAATATTGTACATTGATCATAAAAACAAATAAAGTCAACAAGTATTCTTCTTCCCCTTTTTTTTAGATCTAATAGTCTATGATCAAATGTTTTCTCTCTCCTATTAACTCTCCTTAATAAATCATTACGTTACTTTTCCTAATTACTATTATTTTTTCTCTCTTATGGTCACTTTATTCTTTTTAGTAACTTGTTGAGTTATTTTGCAGTCCCATGGGAAATATAAACCCAATCCCTACATCATTTATACCTTTAGAACATGAAAAGTTAAATGAGTCAAATATCTCTATTTGCAATTAGGTATTTATTATCGTCTTTTTTTTTATTTTGAATCGTTAACAAATTTGATTATTGACTTTTAATATTTGTTTTTGCAGAAATAAATTCAAGATCCACTACTAGCTTAGAATGGTCCAAAAACGAAGAAAAAGAAGATTTTTTCAAGTATTTAATCGATAAAAATATAGAAGATTTTTTCAAGGAGAATGATTGAATGAGCTTTGGTAAATAGTAATTGTTATGGTTTGAAGAAAGAAGTGAAAGAGGATAAAACCAATGAAATAGGAAAAAGAAAATAATGATTTAATTGCTTCTTAAAATTATGTTAGAAAATCCAAAGTAAACTTACAACCCATTGTCTCTCAGTTGGGCTTTCTAGTCTCTGTCCCTATGACCTAATTAAAAATAAAATTTGAAAAATATTTAATATTTTTGATAAATCTTATTTACAAAGCTAATTAATTGATAATAAATATTAATTTTTAATCTTAAATGAAATAATAGACAGGTGGCCGGGTCCCTTAGGCCAGCTGTTTGCCAAAGTCATTTCAATGTGTCAAGCAAGTATTCGCTCACTTGCTTTTCCCCTTTCTAGAAAGACAATTAAATCTCCAAATCATTATATTTCTTCGCCCTTTTACTTTAATATTTTATTTTTTATTTCTTTAATCGACACCGTACACGTGTCCTAATTATTATACTTTTTTTTTTTTTCCCCCCCCCCCCCAACTTATTTGCTTGTATTTATTTAGGCGGACAAGGTTCCAAAGTTGCACAACTGTTTGGAATAGGAAACATCCTAGGTTTCACTTTCTGATTTTTCAAATGATTAATTAATATACTTGAAAAATTAAATAATCATAAGAAGATTTTTTTTTGCAATTAGTGCTCACGAGGGATCGTCTTTAATGTGTATTTTTCATCTCAATTTCATAACTTATATAAATCTCGAGACTAATGTCAATGCATATATTACATTAGGCAAAAACTTCATAAAATAAATGAAAGATTCGGCATTTGAATGGCAAACACCATGGCGTTGTGTGCAAATAAGAAGCCTCAATGTTTAAACGATAAACGGCATGACATTATGCGAGGTTTAATGCATTGGCATTCCTGGTTGTAATGCCATGGCTTTGGGCTAATGTCATAGACTGATGTGGATGTTATGCCATGGCTTTGGTACGAAATTTCAGATTCTTCAATTATTTTGTAAATACGATGAAATAAGATGATAGATAGACACCATGCTTGTCTAGATCTATGTGTGTATATCACATATAGAATGATGGTTAGATATATAATTCATGCATCGTAAGACTCAACTAAAGCTAGTAAATATTATTTCATATACACTAACATTGACGTTAATGCATTGGTGTGTGTTTAAATGGTATGTTCATGCATTCATTGTTGCATGGGGAGCATGCAGGTGACAATTTAGTTAACACGTCGAATGAATGCAATTGCCTCGTATAATAGGTAGACACACATTGATTGATCTGATGCATCTTTGCTAGCATCATTACTCAAGTTGGTTGTGATCTATAATGCTAGAAGATATTCGTTGGGAACCATAAGAATCCAATGATATCTTTCCTTGGTGTGGTCGCAACGGATCATGGTTCAAATGAGGATCAACTTATAGCTCAGTGTAAGTTCCTCATGAGGCCGATGACATTGGGTCCTGAAATCATGTTCGTCTAATGATTGTTGCACAAGTTGTATGCCTGAATTGACATAGACATACAAATATAATATATGTAGAATGGAATCTACCTAGGCTAATGTAGTTAAGGATTAAGATGACAAAATTAGTTAGCTGACAGTGCATAGTCCCTACTACTATATATGCACATAGGTAGATATAAAATTATTTTACATAGAAGTTAGTGCAATTGCACTGAGTATAATTACACGACTAATGTGAACTAATAATACACTAGGTGAGATTAGAGTCAAGTGTAGAAACTTATTGCACTTGATAATGATGATTAAACACATAGGATTAGTTGCAATTAAAGACAAGCGTGCATTAAGTTAGTTGCACATCAAGTTAAGATGATCATATAGAACATTCATATGTCACTTGATTGCACATTTATTACATGCATTATACATTCTCACACACAGGAGAAGTAGCTGATATCATTGCCACATAAACCATAAAAATGTGCGACCATGAGTGATTGATTAATTCGTCAAGGATATTAAGATAGAAAGAATTAATCATGTCGGACAGTATGCAATATTAGGTAGAATACCTTGAATGATAGATTGGAAAAGTGTTTATCAAGGTACGATTAATAATAAATCTTATGATTAGGGAAATTGTTAAGAAATACGATAACACGAACATTAAAATATAAATATGTACGTTTGTAAATTGTTAGAGTAAGATTTAATTTAGTTGGCTTTATAGACACTCATAATGTTATACCTCCATATTTTTCAGGACCTATCGGCATTTTGATAAAAGCAAAGGCAATTGATAGGATGGTTTTGAGCACAACAGAAGGTTAGAATATATTTTATTTTACTCTTTTCAACAATTTATATTTTAGTATGGTTTTAAGACTCACCTTATATTATTGTTAGTTGTATGGTTTTATTTTATAGTGGCAATGAATGCTAGTTACCTGCTAGTTTTGGTTTTAATCTATTGCATGTTTAATCTTTACAAGTCATTAGGTCTAGAATATAAGTTTTGTTTTGAGAGTGTTAGTCCCTATTCGAGTGAACTCATAACTATTCACTGTCTTTGTTCTTTCCTGGTAAGGAGGGAGTCGTAACTAACTCAGTAGAAAAATTATGTTAAATGTATTTATAAAACTTCTTTTACATTTTTGTTCAAAACATGATGAAATATCAAAATAATTTTTAAAATATCGTTCTATGAAATTTTTTTTCATCATTTTAAAGAAACAGACTTCACGAGCAATCGATGAGGCAATAAATTGACAATTACATAAAAATACATTATGATCATTTTTATCACATAAAAATCACTTCAGTGAAAAAGAAGGGTCACTCAAGGATTTTTTTGACACACTAGCAAAAAAATGTAGTGATTCATATTCATCAACACCTAATGACCTAAAAAGAAGAATAAAAGCAATGGTGATCCGTAGATCCATCAACGTCACCCCAGGTAGTCGGCAAGTATGCTCAGCACGACACTACCTGTATATTAAACATACCCTGATCAGGTTTAGAGATTTGAAATTCAAGGAGCGCGCCATCACTACCCTGTTACTTATTTTTGTAAACGTGCAAACAAGACAACCTTCGTGTAGCAAAAGGTGTAATGAGATATCCTCTGGATACTTTCATACTGAAACCGTTTAAAGTATCACGAGGATTCATCCTCACAAACATAATATATATATATATATATATATATATATATATCAAAATATAAAATTATGTTTCAGTGGTAACCGTGAAAATTGTACATACATACACGAAAAAATAGATGTGCTGGTAACCAAACGTCATCATACTTTTATATGGGTGACAACTCATCCAAATAAGTTTTTCAGAAAATAATGATATAATGCAATGCAAATAATATAAAACCTCTACCTAGATGCTTAATGCTCTTCTTGCACACTGAAGCAACAACCTTAACAACCAGCTCGAAGTTCACAGACTCGTTTGAGCTTAAAGTCAAAATCAATGTTAAGAATATTTCACTCAATGCTAAGGGAAGACACATGGATGGTTCATATACTAGGATTAGGAACCCAATTTGACAACCTATGACGCGCATTGGCAACAAAATTTTCCAAAAATAAAAGCCATGAGGTCGACAACTCATACCTCTCTAGTTAAATCATTAAATGACCTAGCAGTCGACACTTCGTCATATCGATGGACAACTCAAAGCTCTCGGCTCTTCTACCAAAATGCACTAGCAGTCAACACTTCCTTCAAACCGTCGACACCTTTAAGCTTTTGGGTCAAATATCTAATTATGCTAGCGTTGAAATGTCAACCTCTCCTTCTCTCTGTTTCGGCCCAAAACAAGCTATTGATTGTCACTAGCCTTTTAGCAAAAGGATGTTGTCCAAAACTTGCATTTTTGACTCCTCTCGCCTCCAAATGATAAATAAACCAACATACTCTCCAAATGCACCAATGTATCCAAAATAATAAGGTAGAATCGAGCTTCATTGCTCGAATCCATCCACAACCTAAAACCCTAAACTTAAGTCACAAAATGGAGGATAAACACTTACAAATAGTCTAACATTCTCCACAAAGATTGGTGCACGAAGCCTCACAAATGATTCCTTAGACATCGAATGCAACAAATCGCTTGTCAAAAATTTCACTCTCTCCTCCTCTCCTATGTGGTTGCGCAAGAAATGGGAAGAAAGGGTTTCCCAAACCCTTTTATCAAATATTTCCTTATTTACATTTTTTTAATTTATAAAATGTACCCATATTTCATATTATAGAAAAAACCTTTAAGTTCCATCATTTACAAACTCGGACATTCCCTTAAACTTCACATCGAAATGAATTTCAATTATACCCAAGCAAAAATCGAAACGTGGAATTTAATTAATTGTCAAAATACCAATTTTTACAACCACAATCTTCTCCCTTTGAGAGTATGACGTTCCTGTTGACCACACTTTTAATTGTGAAGTGACTCTGATACGATTTGTAGAGTCACTCGCTGCTCCAGTATAATATTTTCTACTTTGGGTCGAAGCATGCACAAATTTGTTCTTGGGGTTAGCTGAAAATGCGTTGTACTAGGTAATGAGAAGAACTCTACTTATAAATTTCTCAATTTTCACTCTCTCAAATGATGTGAAAGTTTGCACCCACTGATATGTATTGAACCCTTATAATTAACAGAATCTTGGGTTGTCTTTACTTTCACAAAACAAGTTGCCACAAGTACGGACCTGTGTGGTTCAATCCTAGTTTGGGCCGGTTCTACCCACCACCAAATGATTTGGTCTTAACTGTATAATTTCAAGAACCACATGTAATAGTTTCGTTCACGATTTTAGAGATCAAAATCAAACCAAATCGTGTGTCAAAAATCTAACTCGAAACCGATTAAAACCCAACCCAACCTAACTTTTTTAAAATTCAACCCATACTAAAAAATCAAGATCAAACTCAATCCAAACTCCGAAAACCCGACCCAAAAGCAATAGAAAATATAAATAATTTTTAAAACATTCTGTAACATAACCGTCTCCTCACAGCTTCAATTCCGGTTCTCAAAGTTGCGACCAGTGGGCCAATGGTTCGATCCCAAATCTAGGGTGGAATCGGTTCTTGCCCACCCCTAGTTCTTGTTTGTAAACTCAACAAAAGCTTATATATCCCAAAACAATCGTGGAATTGAATGATATAAAAAAATAAATTCTTTTCTACAGTGTGATTGGTTACAAATAATTGAATATGATTATGATGTATTCTTAAAGAACACTCTTTAAGCAAATGATACGTTAATTGTCATAGATAATATTGATTATTAAAAAATGATTTTTCTTCCATTATAAAAAGAAGTGTCTTTTATACAAGTTATTTTTTGATTAGTTCAAGTCTTAGACTCCTTAACACGAACTGACGAACCATGTAAAAGTATTTGCATTTTGAGTTAAGCCTAATTATTTGAAAATATTGAGTAAAAAATCGGATGTGATTGAAATGATTCATCTTTCACAAACTTTAATTCTTTTATCATTAAAGATTGCAGATTCTCTTCCTCTCATTTACAAAGTTGATGCTCCCACATCCAATCAACTAGAAAAAAGAAGACTGAAATTGACTTACTAACCACAAACAAATTAAGAAAATAATTTTATTTTTTCTACATTTTTACCATTGGGTGTTACAAATAATGTGCTAATTCAAAAGAATAAGGCTATATTTACAAAAAAAAAACATTGTGAAATAAATCATTCAAAGAGCTTTCACTATAAGCATAAATAATTCAGAGAGGGGTCCTATCCCTTTTTCCCCCTCAAAAAAGGTTTTATTCATTAATGATTAAAGATGGGAGACATACTATAAAGTCTTTTGGAAAAGTAAAACAGGATGTATTTATTATTTTTTATTAAAACCCCAAGAAATAGATTTCAATTTTGTGTTAGTTCCACAAGAAACCTACCATGGGAAATATTTGGGGGAGGAGAGAGAGAGAGGGATAGGGACAGAGAGAGAGAGAGAGAGAGAGAGAGAGAGAGAGATTCAAACTTTGAGGCTGGAGCATATTAGCTTGTGGTTGTGTAAGGTTACACCTACTTCCACCTAGGCAACTTGTATTAGATTGAGGCATACATAAAACGAGGCCAAACTTCAAGTCCTCTTGTTTGTATTTGGCGAGAAATGAAGCAATTTAGGAAGATATTAGATCCCACCCATGTTACTCCATAATACTTTCCGCTAATTATTTTCTTGCCGAATTTAGTCTCAATATTTTTTTTGTTCCTTGAAAGATCATTTACCGAGTACCTCTAGTTAATTTTTAGTTGGCTTGATTACCTCCAAGCTTTTGACAAAGAGAAAGTGAATTGCCTAAAAATGATTGAGGCAAAGGAAGTGAATTAGATCACACTCAAACCTTTATCAATGCAATGTAATTTTTGTATTTCGGTCAAATTCGAGACAGGTGGCTCGAAATTTGCCTTCATGTTTTGATTTTTTGATACAAAAGTAATGTTGGGTGAAAATTATGTAACATAGAAGTTAATAATTGCTATTTTCCATTCACAAAGTTTACACAAAATCAACTCGAGAACATTAAGATTCTTACGAACCAATAAGAACGTGCCACGCGGAAGAGATAGGTTTTTATCAAGATTCCACCGGAATGAGGACACAAAACTAAGAATCTCAAGACGTGTTTTTTTTTTTCTCACTCTTTTTTCTTATTGATTAATAAAAGCTACGTTTAAATGCATGATACAATTGATATCTTGTCCTTCAACTCAAAACAACCATAACCTCACCAAAATAAAAAAAATAAAAAATAAAAAATCTAACAAGAATTGGTACCATTGCGGCCTCAACACTCTTTGAGAGCAAAGTAGAACTAAGGAAAAAGATATTAGAAGCTAAAATACCAACACTATCATGGATACTATCTAGGGCAATTCGCACAATATAAACAAACAAAAACAATGTTTTTGATGTTGTTTCTTAAAATTCAACATGTCCCGCTATGTCTAACACGGACACTACAGTTATGTGGATCATCCTCGTGACAAAATTTCTCCTCTCCTTAAATAATATTGCATTTCTTGTCTCTTTCTCTCACAAAATTACGTTTCTCGCACTCTCTCTTTTTGTTGTTCTTGATCACCACATATTTTTTTATACTCATATGGTCTAGTAGTCCAATATTTGGCGTATTCTTTTTCAACGTGTGTTCGTATATAATTGTTTGAGTTTGGTACATCAAACTAAAATTATGAGTAGAAAACTAGGGTTACACACTTTCGCATAGAGTGTATTGGTTTATTACACCAAATATTTGAGTCATTTGACATTTATCTAAGTTGAACATGTTTCCTCACATGAATTGTGTTTCCAGTTGTTATCGGGGGCACGGCTCAAAGGGTAAATTATTGGTCACATAATTTGTTCAAAGACATACAAAATAGTTCAAAAAGAACCATGCTAAACATATGACATATATGGGTTCGTATCGCAAGAGCCACTTGTCAGATAAATCGGTCAATAGATTTAAAATACATGTACATGAAATTCAATTTGTAATTACGTGACATAAAACACATGTACATGCCCTTTTTTGAGAGCTTGTGTGGACATACCAACAAATGTAACAAAGAGGGGAGAAAGTAGAGAGCCAACAATGGAAATGTCTCCTCCTTTTCTTGGTCAACTCTGTCCTTAGAACAACTATTGAATTCCCCATCTTTAACACTTCATAAAAGGAAGCCTCGTTACTATTACTGAAAAAATGCCCTCCTAAAAATATACATTATAGTTTTTTTTTTTTTTATAAAAATAAAAATAAAAAGGTAACGTTTCTATTTTCATCGTCTAATACATTAACATGGTCATTTGGTACAAGTATATAATTCGTGACATGATAAATTATTTTATTTTATCCATAAAAAAAATTTATTATTCACTTGAATTAATGTTATAATTTAAAAATATTCTTCATTTAGTAAATATTTTTGAAACATTTTATAAAGCATTGAACCATAAAGAAGAGCGCAGTAAAGCGCGTGGGTGACACACCCCAATAAGGAAAGGTTGAGACGAATGGGCGGACACTGTGCTGGTGTGCGTCGAATTCTGGTGTTTTCTCGCTGTTGAAATTCTCGTCAACATGCCTCTAGTTCATTCCTCCACTTTCATCTGATCGGCGCGTGAAAGGGCGTGTAACAACTCTCTGATCGCTCTCTTTCTGTATGTATTTCTCACTCCGTGATTTTCCTCTTCTCTCTACTTTATTCCTCCAACTTCTCTCTCTCTCTCTCTCTCCCTCCCCGCAACTCCATTCCAAAACACCTGATGTAAAGTCATCATTCACAAAACTAGGATACCCTCTTCGAACTTCCCACATGGCCGGGCTCCGGCGTGGAAACTCGCCGGGAATTCATGCTCCGGCCACTGAACGACATAGATACTGGACGCCACTGCGATGATGATGGGGATAGCGATGAAGTTTTCTAGGAGACTCTAAAAGTATAGATTTTGCTTTTAAGAAATCGTTTTTTTTTATAATTTCGCCTCGCTGCAATGGCGGCTACGAATACAACCACGACGCCTCCTGTAGACTCTGCAAGCGCTGCCTCAGCTGACGAGCTCGCAGCACAATCTGTCCATAAACGGTACGAAGGGCTCGTCATGGTTCGGACCAAGGCTATAAAGGGCAAAGGGGCTTGGTATTGGGCTCTTCTGGAGCCCATGCTGGTTCACAACTCTGACACTGGTTTACCTAAGGCGGTGAAGCTACGGTGCTCCCTCTGTGACGCCGTCTTCTCGGCGTCGAACCCGTCGAGGACGGCATCGGAGCATCTCAAGCGCGGCACTTGCCCCAATTTCAACTCCGTACCAAAGCCCATTTCCTCTGTTTCGCCGTCTTCCGTAACGGTTCATCATAAACATCGCAAGCGGAGCTCGTCTGCGGTGGCGATGGGTGGTGGTTGCAGTGATGGGTCTGGCTCGTCCTACCAGATTCCGCCGTTGGCGATAGTGGATCCTTCGAGATTCTGCAGAGAGATTACGTATACGCCGACTGTTTCAGGGATGGCGGCGAGCGGGGGGTCGAAGACGCATTTGATGTTATCAGGAGGGAAGGAGGATTTGGGAGCCTTGGCTATGTTGGAAGACAGTGTGAAGAAGCTCAGAAGTCCCAAAACTTCACCTGGCCCAGCTCTAAGTAAGAGTCAGATTGATTCCGCCATCGATTTTCTTGCCGATTGGGTGTATGAATCTTGTGGGTCAGTTTCTTTCTCCAGTTTGGAGCACCCTAAATTCAGAGCCTTTCTCAACCAGGTTGGTTTGCCTGCGATTTCCCGCCGGGAGTTCACTGGAGCTCGATTAGCTTCCAAATTCGAGGAAGTGAGGGCGGATTCCGAAGCTAAAATAAGGGACGCAATGTTTTTCCAGCTCTCCTCCAGTGGCTGGAAGGACAAAAATGTCGCGGATTGTGGAGAAGAAAACTTGGTGAATTTGACTGTGAATCTTCCTAATGGCACTAGCCTTTACCGCAGGGCGGTTTTTGTCAGCGGGTCAGTGCCGTCAAAATACGCCGAGGATGTTTTGATGGAAACAATTGCAGGCATTACTTCTAATGCTGTTCATCGTTGTGTGGGCATAGTGGCAGACAAATTCAAAACAAAAGCATTAAGAAATTTGGAGAATCAAAATCAGTGGATGGTTAATATTTCTTGTCAATTTCAGGGTTTTGTTAGTTTGATTCAAGACTTGACCAAGGAACTTCCATTGTTCAAAACAGTATCAGAAAAATGTAGAAAGTTTGTTAATTTCATCAACTACAAGTCTATCGTTCGACATAGCTTTAACAGGTTTCAAATTCAGGAGTATGGCCATGCCAGCTTGCTTCGTCTTCCTCCCCATGATTCTGAGAGGATGAACATTGAAGCTATCTATGAAATGCTGAATGATATTTTGAATTCTGCTGAAGCTCTGCAATTGCTTTTGCTTGATGAAGGTTGTAAAGTGGCATCAATGGAAGATCCAACTGCCAAAGAAGTTGCAGACTTTATTGGAGATGTCGGGTTTTGGAACGAAGTCGAAGCTGCCCACTCTTTGATCAAGTTGATTAAGGACATGGCTCGTGATATTGAGGCTGAGAGGCCATTGGTCGGGCATTGTCTTCCGCTTTGGGATGAGCTAAAAGCCAAGGTCAAAGACTGGTGCTCCAAATTCCACGTCGACGAAGAACAGGTCGATAAGGTGATTGAAAGGCGGTTTAAGAAGAATTATCACCCGGCTTGGGCTGCTTCATTTATACTTGACCCTCTGTATTTAATCAGAGACAGTAGTGGTAAATATCTTCCGCCTTTCAAATGCCTCACATCCGAGCAAGAGAAAGACGTCGATAAGCTCATCACGAGGCTTGTCTCGAGAGAAGAAGCTCATATCGCATTGATGGAGCTCATGAAATGGAGGACAGAAGGGCTTGATCCCGTCTATGCCAAAGCTGTGCAGCTGAAGGAGAGAGACCCAACAACAGGAAAATTGAAGATTGCTAATCCGCAGAGTAGTCGGCTTGTTTGGGAAACTTATCTGACTGAATTTAAGTCTTTGGGTAAAGTTGCTGTCAGGCTGATCTTCCTCCATTCTACTTGCATTGGGTTCAAATGCAATCGGAGATTATTGCGATGGGTTCGATCCCACGGCCACTCGAGAACTAGTACAGACAAAGTTCAGAGGTTGATTTTCATCGCAGCTCATTCCAGGCTTGAAAGACGAGATTTTTCAAGGGAGGAAGATAAAGACGCCGATCTTTTTGCGTTGGCGAATGGTGAGGATGATGTGCTTAATGATGTTCTTTTCGATACATCGTCGATATAACATTTTTGTTTACTCATTGTAGAAATATAGATTTGGTAGGATTTATTGAATTCTTTCAGACTCTTACTAAGGTTCTTATTTACCCTTAAGAGGATTTGAAGCAATTAGGGTTGGAGACAGAGATGTTCGTAGGAGATTTGAGTTTGTATTTCCTCTTGATTTGATCAAATTTTCCAGCCTTTTCGCATAACAATTGTGGTCTAGTTTTTCTTTTGTTTTTTCGGTTAGCAGAAAAGAGAGAGTACTTGCCTAAGGAGAAGTCATGGAAGAAGATGAAGGTTGTAAAAATATTATTATCCCTATTATTTGAGATTTAACTATTATTGATTATGAGTAAGTTCATTATGTTACTTCTCTGCCGGGGAGGATCGATCTTCTGTCTTTGATCTATACCTCTGTGGTTCGTGCTCATGAATCACTTTATGTGACAGTAGTAAATATTAACTTTTAGCAGCCAATCGATCTAACACTCCTTTGCATAATTTGCCTTTGTGTATGTTTAAGTTTAAGATTCGTACATCATCGATGAATATAGAGCATTTATCTTCAATTTCTGAGTTTTTTGAATTCGATTTTCAAGTTTAGATTAAGATTCTGGGAAAATGCAGGTTGTTGCATTGATTTTACTGAAAGATGGGTGCAATCTTCAACTTTAATGTTTGTTTTGGTTGATTCCATGCTCTGGATCACTTGAATTTGCTGCTTCCAATGGTGGAATTTGAATTATTTAATGGGAGTCTTTTCTGGAAGTGTAAAAAGAGACGAAACGTTGAAAGTTTTGTAATTTGTTTCACTTTTATGGTTGAGTTAAGCATAGGTTGAGATGATTATGCTGAAGTTTCTGTTTGGTGACAGAGATAAGGTAAAACTGAAGAGGCCACCATACATGGTTGGTTGATGATGGAAATCTTTCTGCCATGATTAAGAATTCAAGAATCCAATAAGAATTTTGACTTAAAAAATCTGGCGCATATCCTCTCGGTTCCGTGTCGATCCGAAAGGGTAAACGGGTGTTTGTTTTTTTGGATCGTTTTTATGCGCATTTTGACTAATCTGGCACGAAATCGTTCATAATGACATGGGAGGAAAGTATTTCCTTTATGCTGGACAGCGTCTTCTGTCTTAGCTATTTTCGTATGCTACATATCTTCCTCAAGACCCACCATTGAAGAAGTGGAAGTCCTTTTCAAAGCTTCCATGCAGATAGAGAGAGAGAGAGAGAGAGAGAGAGAGAGAGAGAGAGAGATAAATCAAATCAGCTTTGGGTAAACATTGAAAAAGCTCATGAGGTTCATGCAGAGCTCACCCTCCAATCCTTGATTGTTAGGGAAGTGTCTTTTTGAAAAGAGTCGAACCAAGGAAGCCTTCGGCATGAACCAAAACATACAATCTCAATACCCAAGTTTCTCTACTTGCAAAGATGCTCGTTGTTTTTTCAGAAATATGTTCTGATAATCACATGCTCTCTCTCTCTCTCTCTCTCTCTCTCTCTCTCTCTCTCTCTCTCTCTC
>CM039527.1:5442853-5466459 GCA_022433055.1 Begonia peltatifolia
CTCTCTCTCTCTCTCTCTCTCTCTCTCTCTCTCTCTCTCTCTCTCTCGTCATTAACTGGTTAGGCGAAGCTCACTCTTTACAGCAAGGTAGTTAACTTGTCCTTTTAATATTATCTTCTTCGCCATGTGCATTTCGTTTCCCATACAAAAATATGTGTTGTTTCTTTAACTAACATATCCTGTAGGCTGCATCTTCGTTCCATGCTTAGGATTCAAGTCATCCCCTTCCTGCCTGCACCGCTGGCTTTCTATCTATGACTTCTTTTCCTTTCAATTCCAGCATTCTACCACTATTTAGAGAGAGAAAGATGCCGAAAGAGGAGAGAGAGAATGAGAGTGATTGAAAATTAACTTAGCTCACTTTTGAAAAGATGGGTTTGGCTTGAAAATTTTGCCAGCAAAAGAAACATGGTTAATATCATGATCAACCATTTGACTGCATATGGAGGCTACCTACATGTGGAACCTGTCATCACTCCCTTCAATTTTGATAACCCTTTTTCAAAGCCCCTATACTCTTTGAAGAGTATGTTACAATATAACTCCGGCTCCAAATAATTTCTTTCAAACAATTCGATCATCAATCTTTAGTCTGTCTGCTAATTAACTTCGGTCGTGATAAAAACTGTTAAAATTGTCACATGTATGGTAGGCGACATTTTAATTCTTGTGGTTAAGTACAATATAACCCTAACCATGAGTGTCAATGAGATTTTTTTTAATAAAAAGATTAGTTTACTCGTAGCTAAAAAAGATTAAAATTTAAAATATTGTTGGTCTAATTCTGATGTCGGCCGTGCGTGCACCACGCGAACTGTTTTTGAAAAATTTTAAAAAATATATCTAAATTCATTTTAAATATTTTCTTCCAAATGATTTTACAAATATTTTTTTTCTTATTTTAAAGGAGTTTAAAATTGATGTTTCGCTCGTTTTAAATACTCGAAAAATTTTAGGAGAAAGTTTTCAAGTTTAATCATAATACTTTTAATATTTTTTTGAAAATTTTAATTATTTTCTCTCTTTTTATGCTTGTTGTTTGTTTGGTTTCCTTTGACTGTGCATTAATAATAATATTTAAAGTATACTCTTCACGTGTGTTATTAAAAATAATAATGATAAGAAGAAGTGTAAGAGTAGGAAAATACGTAATTATTAGATACAGTAAAAAGCTGTTTTCGAATATTTACAGGAACCACCCGACAAAACAAAAATAGAAAATAATTTCAAAAAAACAATTAAATGAAGTGGGTCCTTCTCCATATGGTGAATAAAATGGAGTATTAGCAATTAGTATTCTTAATTACTTTTTTAAATATTCCTTCTAATTACTCATTAAAGTGGAGAGAGAAACTTCTTGTCGGCAGGTCTTTCTTTAATGCTGACTTCTCACCTACTAGGGTTTCTTTCTCTCTCTTGAAACTAGGGTTTATGTTATCCTGGGCTCACTCATTTTTAGGGTTCAAGGAGGAAAGAAATACAATGATTATTATTTGTACAAGATTCTTTCCCTCTCCCAATGCCTCCTAATTACCCCTCTCTCTCTCTCTCTCATTCAAAGTTGTTGAATTAGTTGATGATGCTCAAGTAATTAGCACTGACAGAAATGATTAATATCTTATTCTCCTTTCATTTAATGAAAGTTCTACTAATACAATTTTAAATAATAATAACAAATCTCTAATGCTATTACTTTTGTTGAAAACCAAACTAAGAAAAATCCAAATAATAAAAACTCCTGTATTTACGTAAAAAATTAAAAAAAAAAACAAGTACAAGAGATAAATTAACTGTATTAAATCTAAATTATAATTGAATTTTGCGATTCAATTATAAAAAAATAAAAAATCATAATATTGATATACAATCACGACCTGACCCAATTATAATTGGAATCACACCGATTTCTAAAAATTTTAGTAATATCTTATGTCGTACTATTTAAATTAAATATTTTTGTAATTATGATAATTAATTATTAATGCAACGAATAAGGTAAGTGGTTGACAGTGATTATTAAAAGTTAAAATAAATAAAAGATAAATCTTTCTTTCCAGAAAGAAAAGATAAGGATTCTTTTACTTTCACTGTTCTTTCACGTGCTACGTACTACTAATGCCCACATACACTATTTTTATACAATGTAGCTTCTCGATTTCAATATTTGTCAAAATTAGTTGTCAACTAATTGTTATTTATTTTTAATTTAAATTATTTGCTTTAATTAATAATCATTTATATAAATAGCGTAAAATTAAAGTATCAACGAATTATCTATATATATTTATATAATATATGAACGAATTTTTAAAAAACTGTTATTGATATGATTTGACATAAGACATTTTTTTAATTTAATTTTCAATGATAATTTATTTAGTAATTTTTATATTATTTATTGAAAATTTTAATTTGAAAAACATAATTATATAGATATAAATAATTATTGATGAACAAACAATAAAAAAAACAATTAAAACGTTAAATAGATTTATAAGTTAATTATAAATTATAATATAATATAATGTAGTACTAATTAATTATACCCTATGGACTTATTTTTCAAAAAAACAAAAAACATGGCCACGTGTCAGAATAATAGCGACTTAAAAGTTGCTATTAGCGTACAGTGGGCCTCACAGACAACCAATAATAATACGTGGTTTATGCGAAATCCGAAAGGAAAGTGTAGAGTACGACAGGGTGTACAGGAATTCGTGTTCACTGCCCTGGGTTAACAACTTGCTTTGGGAGTGTCTCGGCCTACAAAAAGTAGCCGACTGATCTTTCAAACATTGGACCACGTGTACGGATGTAGTTGAGGTGCTTGTCTTTAATCTTCTTCCTCCGTCGTTTGGTAGTTGGTACCAGGAATATTGTAACCTCGTCCTCCAATCCAACGGCCCACGATATATTATCCAACCCAGGAACATTGAAGTCTAGAGTGGATGAAGAAATTAATTACATTACCTGTATTTTTTAATGATCTCAAATTAGTTTCTCAATTAATTCATCATTAATTAGGTGTATCTTATTTAAGTCATCGCCCTACAAAAACTATGTTTGTTTAGTCGAACCTAATAAACTAAATTTGGTTATACCCGTGAAGTTGATTGAAGTCGAACGTATTGAATTCGCTTCCAAATGGGCTAGTCTTTGTGGCTTGTTGAATTAACTCGGTTCATTTATAGTACATGTTTATGATGGACAAACTCGTTAATCTCGATGAATCAAAATAAATACGACAGATTGGAATAGTTCAATAGATATTTATTTGTTTCTTTGTATTAAATTTAAATTCTGTACAAAAGAATATTTTAAAGAATTCAAAATTTTATTATTGAAGGGACTATGACAGTAACCACGTGCATACCAACTGGCTAACCACCATCCAACATGGAAAATCATCGCTTTAAATTATAATAAATCTACAGGGACAGAGAATCTAGAGAGAGAGAGAGAGAGACAGATTTAGGAGAGAGATTCATGGGATATACTTGGTTGAATGTCCGTACAGATGACATCAACCTTTGTTCCACGATGGTGCATGGCATTCGATAAATGATGAGAAGATGTACAATGTAAACCATGTATTGGAGTCCATCACAGTTTAGACTTGGCATATTTTTTTGACAAAAAACCCAACAACTTAGAATTTACCATTACTTGTTCTATCAATGGGTATCCGTACTTCTGCGACACTCTCCAAGCATATGTTGTGGGCGTTCACATATTTCTCCGGGCTTTGCACGAGAAAATATCGTATTAATATTCACATCGTATGTATAATTACCTCTCTCGAGTATCAAATTCTAAATATGAAATCATTCAATGAATGTGTAACAAATTGAAAGCATAAATAACAAACATATCACAAATAAATAATGAATCCGATAAGTAGAATAATTAACTAGTCAAAATAGTAATAATCCAAATAAATGATCCATCTTTAAAAGGAGGGAGTTAGTTCAAGATAGTTAAAATAAAAATAAAATAAATAGTATCGAACATAAGAAAGTCAGAGAGAACAAAGAAGAAGAAAAATTTTGTCTCCAAATATCACCGTAATGGTGTAACTCATGTGTTGATCTTCTCGCCCGATGTGTAAAATCTTCTCTAATCGCTCTCTACAAATATCTCAAGGCTGTCGAATGTCTTCTTTTATGTCTGATTATCCTCTATTTCTAGAGTATTGGCTTAGGAATGTTGAGTTGTGGTTTAAGAATATCGCGACTCAACATTCGACGAGAAAAAATCTTTCAAAACGTGTAAATTATAAAGTAAATTTGTGATTGAATCACGACCCAACATTTCTCAGCCACAACTCAGATTTCCCCAACCCAACACCTACTTTTGTGTCTGAACTCAACTTTCCTAAGCCGCAACTCTATAGCTATTGGGCAACGCATAATTATGAAAAAATCTTCTATGATCGCTTCTCTACAAATATCTCGAGGTTGTCAAATGTGCTCTAAAAATAGAGGATAATCAGACAAAAAAGAGGGGGCCTTCAGATATTTGTAGAGCACATAATTATGAAATTGTGTGCTCTAAGTACATATGTATGAATAAGATACTAATAATAAGTAAATTGAACCTATATCCATGCATAACCTCATCGTCACTATTAAGGTACAAATAACCTAATCTAAGGTATTATCATAGGCTAATTCTATCCAACAAAAATGACATCATCTAGTAGTTCAGGTTTTTTTATTTTTTTTTTTCAATTTTTATTATTTTATTTTATTTTTTCTAAATTTTTTTCCGCACATAAATAACAAGTGATAATAATGTAAGATTAAAGAGACCTAAGTAATATGAAATAAAGTCAAACACCCCCAAACTTAGTAAGAGAAGAGGGAAAAATGTACTGCCCTATCGAGGAGAGTGCTGATCATCTTCATTGCCTATAAAGAGTGCTTTTTTTTTTTTTTAATTTATTTTTATTTATTTACTAATTTTTTAAGAACTAAATATCTGGTTGCGTCCCAGAGAGAGAGTGCTTAATTAGACACAGCTTGACTGTCCTATTTTTTGCTTTTTTTTTGTTTTTTTTTTTTTTGTGTAGATTATCCTTCCACCCTTTTTTTCCATGTCGACTCTTGTTCTATGTTTGATGAGTTGCCTGCTCATTTCAAAAGTGCTTCCATCCTTTGCTTTTGGTTCGACGACTCCATGGAAAACTACTTTTTTCACTGTAAATGCGTTGGAGCATGGTGAGTTACAAAACTTCACTTCTTGTTATGACATAAAATCTTGAATCCGGTGACACTTCATATTTCTTTCGTTTGTGCATTCCACTTCGTTATTTGTGGCTTTGTATGGTTCCGTTAAGTTCTGGGATTCATCATTCCTCTTCCATAAACACGAGATTCGATATCATTGATAACATTGATGATATCGCAAGTTGGTATTTCGGCTCGTGCTCTCAAATCACATTATCTGTTAAAATTAATTTTTTTCATCATTTGCCCTCTTAGTTAATTCACCAAGTTGAA
This sequence comes from Begonia peltatifolia, assembly GCA_022433055.1. Lineage (NCBI taxonomy): Eukaryota > Viridiplantae > Streptophyta > Magnoliopsida > Cucurbitales > Begoniaceae > Begonia > Begonia peltatifolia. Next base: position 5,448,355 of record CM039527.1, read on the forward strand.
AATCAATTAGGGTACATACAGTAGGCAATGCACCACCAAAATGGAAAGGATGATAACTGTTGTCAGAAATGATATGACCAGAAGTTTGATGGTTGTCCGAAATTAGAGTTTTATCTTAGGCCAAGTTTTAAGGAGCAATTTCGAGATGAATAAACATATAACAGATGAATAAATTTTACATATATCATATGAATAAATTTTGGCATGATTTTTGGATAGCTTGCTAGGGTATAAATGAAGAACAATACCTCAAAATTTTGTTTCCAAATTCGAATGGAAAAATAATTTATGGTAGAAATAATATAAAATAGTTGTAGGGGTGGTAATCACACCTCTATACTCTAAGGGCTCCTTCTTGAAAAGATGACAGCATTCTAGTTTGATTCTTGTGAGTTTGCTTCAACTTGGTGAAGAATTTCACCTTCTAAGAAATGAGAAAGTTGGAGTAAGAAATGATTACTCAAACTCTCACAAATAGATAATCAAATTGGCAACAAAACACACTAGAAACAAACCAGTCAGAAGTGAAGACTTGCAAAGCAAGAATTTCTTTTAGGGTTTTCTATTCTTTAAAGACGGTTGCAATAGTAGCATAATGAGATATTTAAACCTTACAAACTAGGCCAAAGCAGAAAATACCAAACAACACTCAGTTAGACAAGCCCTAGCCGATGACTAACTTGTGCAAATTATAAAGTCTTGTTCTCAATATTTAAAACGTAACTCAAATAACACCAAAAAAAAAAAAAAAACTAGAAACATGCTTAAAAAAAATCATATAATATCTTCAAAAATAGTTGATGTCAAAACACAAGCTTTGGTCTTTCTATATCCTTCGGGCTTCTGAGATGGAAACAGAGCTCTATGTAATGGGCTTGATAGATTTAGAGACGGTTGTGTCCATATAAATGGAGGCTACTCTTGAGCAAGGTACGTCCTCATACTCACATTCTCCTTTAATGGTTGTTGCCAATAAAAAGATACCATTATTTACATGGTTTTCCTCCATCACTTGTGTGCTTTCGCAAATTGTTTTGATCAGTTTATACTGCAACTCGAGTAAAGGTCCTTCACGAGAAAAATTGACCTCTTCAACCAATTACTCGTCATTGCTTGACACCAAAGAAGTGTCTATAATCTCCACTTCATGAAAAGACTCTTCAAAATGCTCTAAAATAGCAAAAGCGTTATTGGATACGATAAGGCTATCCATATTTTCAAAACCAAATTCTTCTTATTTTGTTTTATAAAAACTTGAACCTTTGGTTGGCTTAACCTTCTCACACCAAGTAGATTGAGGTATAGACATAGTTGACTTGAAATACTTAGGAGCATACCGTCTTCTCATAAATCTTTTCATCATATCCCAAGAGTTGATGGCTACTTCACCAACTTCTCCTCACTCTTTGATAAAGTTTCTCCACCCCATTGAAACTAATTCTTTGAGTCTGGATGATGCTAGTTTCACTTAAACTTTGGTGGAATAAGTTTTTCTTTTGAATTTTTTGTCAACCTCTTCTTCCCATTCTAAATACTCATCTTCCTAATCTGCTCATCTAAAATATGGAATAGAAATTGCCAAGTCTTCTTCCTCCTTGATAGAATGTAACGGTTGAGGCACTTCCTTACAACGAATCAGATAAGCCATGGGACCACCTCTTCTCAACATTTTAAGGACAATAACAAAGAGAAAACAATGGCTAAAGGTTGAAAATGACGCTGAAACCAAATTATGGAATTCCAAGTAGGGTTTGGAGCTTAGAATATTTTCTCGGACTTGGGCAGTTTTCCTAAAATGGACGGTGACATCTAACAGCTATAACTCAGGCTATAGTTGGAATTTAGAGCTGAAATTTTGAGGGAAGCTTCCTAGATGTGCTGAAAATAGACCCTAAAAATATGGCGGTCTAATTCACTGAGACAAAGAAGCTATAATGCGAATGGTGGAGGTCGTCAGATGGTAGGAATTGCACCTTTTCGGTTGATTCAAAACTGATTCTTGTGAAGGTTATAACTTGTTCCTTGAATGTCATCTTTGATCAATTTGAAAGACTAGCTTCGTGCCTTCTCATTTGCTTGAATGCAAAAACCTACATTCCTCTTTCGGTGAGTCAATCCGATTGTGTTTTGTAAAATAAGTTGAACTTGATCTTTTGATTGTTTTGATCAAGCTCTCCTACTATTGTTCATTTCTCTCTGTTTTCTTAAGTAGAGAACATTCAAGTAAAGGAGCACAAAACTTTCGAAGAACCAAGTTGGAGTGTTATCTTTTTGCAAAAGTACCCAAAGAAGTCAAGGGGTGCATTTTTGTAGCACCCTCTTAGACCATCTTGTGTCCATCCAGTCATGTCTCACCTTCCACAATGATTTAGCCCACCAAATTTGGAAAATTCTCTCCTTATCTATTGAGGGGCTTGCTGTCCAAATTTCAGCCGAAAACAACCTTCAAGGCACAAGTCATAGCCTTCACAAGAATAAATTTTGAATCTACCAAAAAGGTGCAATTCTTACCATCTGACGACCTCCACCAATTGCATCGTAACTTCCTTGTCTCAATGCATTAGATTCCCATATTTTAAGGATCTTATTTTAACGCATTGAGGAAGATCCCCTCATAATTTCAGCTCCAAATTCTACCGTAGCCAGAGTTATAGCTGTTAGAAGCTGCTGTTTGTTTCGGCAAAACTGCCCAAGTCTGAGAAAGTATTCTAAGCTTCCAAACCTTGTTTGGAATTCCATCAATAAGGAAGAATGAAGAATTAATGGCATCTCATCATCTTCTTTCATATTTAAGACAATAAAATTAGCAACAAAAATAAATTTATCAACTTTAGTAGTATGTCTACTAAAATTCTCCATGGATACGCTAAGGATCTGTCAACTAATTGTAGTGTAATCGTAGTCGGTTTCACTTCTCTCAATCCAAAATTCTTGAAGATACATCACAACATCAAATTAATTGATGTTCCTAAATTCCACAAGACTTTATTGAATGATGAGTTCCCATTGGTCCACAGTATAGTAAAACTTCAAGGGTTTTTTGACTTCTTAAGAAGTTTTCTCTGCCAGATGATACTACATTCATCTGTTAATTTTATTGTGTCAAACTTCTTCTTGTTGAATATCTCTTTTAGGAATTTAGCATAATTCGACATTTGTTTTAAGGCTTTAGCAAAATGTATATTGATGTGAATTTTCTTAACAATTTCGAGAAATCTGGGAAAAATAGGTGTTGAGGGAATTAAAGTGCAAGTTGTAGAACTAGAGGGTTGCCTGCAAAACAAATCGATTTGGTCCTTGTGACCTCCTTCATGGGTTAAACCACCTTTTCAATTTCTTTAACTTAATTTGAATCGTCTTCCTCGTCAGCAGACTACTTTATAACTTGTGGTTCTTGCAAAAACGCAAATAGTCGAAGGAACTTTTATTCAATGAAAGTTGCTGCTAACATCCCTAAAAGAGGCTGAAATAGTCCTCTAAAAATCAGGGGTAACTCTGAAAAATCAACACAAAAATACTCTTCTTGGCTAGAACATACTCTAATGAAAAATACTATTTCTTTTATTTTAATTAAACTAACTCCTTTGCAAAAACTAGATAAGTAAATCTCAAAGGATCCTATTACAAATCTTCAAGTTCCTTGTTCAATCAAAAGTACCTTCATCTCCAAGGAATGAAATTTTGGGTTCCATGGATCTCCAAGTAATAGAATATTTGAGTCCCATAAAAGCACAATGCTTCGACACATCCTTATCCATGTTGCTATCTTGTTCATCCAAGCTATCTTGAATCTTACTCCTCACAAGATAAGGAGAAAGATAAAGATTGGTTAGCCTCCTTGTTTGGGAACTCATGATTGATGCACGTGGCACGTCATCCTCTCGAGATGAGAAATGATTTAACCACAAATCCAAGATCTTTTCCAATTCGACTTCTTCAAACCATCTACGAGAACTGGTCCACCGCCTACAAGATAGCTTCCTTTACTCTAATTGTTTGGAATATTTGCAAAATAAAGTCATGCTAACTCATACAAGAAACAAAATTTTAAAGTCGACATCCTCAACCACAATATCAGTATTTCCTTTTTGAAATTCCAAATCAGTACCAATATCAAAGGGATTTCTAATCCATCTACACATTTAGTTGTTTCTCTAATCTTGCATTTTACGATGTAAGGAATGCCGTCAAGATTGGCAAACAATAATATGTTTCTTTTATATTGTCTGTTTCCAAGAGCATTTGGTATTTAGGCACTTGGTTTGGAATACATTGAACTTTCTTGATCAAGTGGTTGAACTTTCTTCAAACAATAATAGTTTACCTTCAAGTGGATAGACACTCTCACCCTCTAACTCTTCTTCATTAGCTATTGCCAAGAAATTATTTTGACTTCTGATATTGTCTGAGCCTTTCACGAATGACACAACCTTTTGGTTTGGACATTGTGAAACATTGTGCCAAAAAACAAGGCATTTAATGCACTTTATCTCCCTAGCTCTTGGTCGAGATGTCTCGATTAAATTCTCTTTTTTTTTTTTTTCTAGCCCTTTCAATGGCACATTTTTACTCGAATAGACTTTATCAATTTGCTTTGGTTGAGGCTTCGATGTATTCAACTCCCTTGGAGAAAACCAGTTGTTGAAAGACTTAGATGATGTCTTGCGTTCCTTTTTAACTTTAATTGCCAATTGTATTACCTCGTCCAAAGAATCATATGGATGCAAGCTTCAAAACAGCACCAATCTCCATGTTCAGGCCTTTAATGGACCTAGTAATTGTTTGTTTCTTCAGCTCTTCAAGTCCGCTTCTTATGTTAAGTGTTTCAAACTCAGCCACATAGTCTTCCATTGAGACAAACTTTGCATTTGTAGGGAAATTTCTTTTTTGTAATGTCTTGAATGTAATGACTTGTAAAGATAGACAATTCCCACTCACTACATTTGAATGTATAGTTAATCAATATGCCAAATTGATCAAAACCAACCAACATTAACTAATCCAGACGCTATGTTTTTCAAATCAAAATCCAATCTTAAAATCAAAGAGAAATTTATCATGCTCCAAAGTTTTGAAAATGACCAAAAATTCAAAAGTAACAACTAAGGCGGCCCACAAAAATTCAAACTTCTGGTGTCATGAGCGCGGTTCTGCTTGGTTTAGTTTTAGGGTCAAACCAAACTACACTGGTTGGATTTGGCTTTGAAATATCCGAATCAAAACAAAACCAATATTTGATGTTTGGTTCTAGCCCAATTCTGTATCAGTTCATAATTTAGAAAAAAAAAAAACATTATTCTTGAAAATGTTCAACAAAAATGATTGCAATACAATGTAGGCAATTCAATTCCATCACAATCCATGGCCTAGAAAATTCTTGGAAATAACAAAAAGTATCTAAAATCAAACACACACACACATGTATGTATCAAGAATTAACCTACCTTCTAAAATGTCAAAAATAAGTAATAGTTGTCACGCATTCATCTTCTTCGTCCCATTTATCATTGTTCGCAAGAATCTCTTCGGATTATAGATAGTAAGAAAATTGTGAGTACTCCCTCATTTTACACTAAGCTCGGCTCTTGCAAGGAGATGGAAGTTTTTCCTTGTTTGAATGGCTCTCGTGATATATCTTCAACCTTTGTTCATTAACTATGAATGTCTTTTATGAGTGAAGATCATGTGTTTCACAACTCCACGAGGGTAGGTTCAATCACTTGGAATGGTCTTGATGATCAAAATTTAAAAGTGCATGGAAAAAAATTTAGTCTGGAATTAAATAACTGAACATGTGGAATAGCTTTAAAATTTTGATATAATATCATGTTATCATGCCATTTGTTTTTCAATTTCTCTTTAAGATCTTTTCATTTTTACATTATGAGATCTTCGCGCTCATTAAATTGCAACATTCTCTTTCCCTCAAGTAGCTTGATTGATAAATTTAACTTGACCAATACCCATTGTGCTGTGTGTTCGAGTTCAACAGGTAAATGACCTTACAAGTTACAATGATTAAGTGAATGTGGTGAAATCGAAGGAGGTTATATTATCAATCAGAAGGTACAAAGATAAAATTCTATGTGATGTATTGCCGATGCAAATTACGGATATACTTTTGAGAAGACCTTGACAATTCGATAGAAGAGTCAAGCCCAATGGATCTAAGAACGAGTACTCTTTGAATCAAAATATAAAGATGGTGGTTCTAACACCATTGAAGCCATGACAAGCTAGTGAAAACCAAGAGCAAGTCGCAAAAGAGTTAAAAAATATTAAGGCTGAAAAAGAAAATAAAGTGGTAAAAAGAAATTAGTCGAAAAAGAGAGAAAAAAAAAAGAAAAAAAATTTGTTGAAAAAAATAGAAAGAAAGAGAGAACGACAAGGAATGTGAGAAAGTGATGTGATTTTATTTCTATATAAAAATATTTTATTTTTCGTCTAACAAACTAACAATTTCTCTTATAAATGTTGCGTCTTATTTCCTAACATCAAATAGATTTGAGTGGATAGTAAGGTCATTTGATTTATATATTGCATCTTCTTACTTATATAACGTTGATAAATAATACGTCAAAATTTTTATTGAAAAATTTGTCATTGATTACTTTACACAAAACTTGGTCTATGACAAAAAATTTGAGAACTTAAAATATGATTTTAACGGTTTAAAGGATGATAATTCTATTAGATACTATTTACCAATTGATATTATTGATTATTAATCCATTAAATCCTTTAACTTTATTTACTAATAAGTTTGCTATTATGTATGGAAAGAAAAAAAATGAAGTTGTTAGGAAATTTCATGCAATAGTAAGATTTATTTTTGAATTCTGAGATTGAGTTTGGCTACATCTTTGAAAAAAAAAATTTCTAATCAACAAAAAAACAAGTTACATCCATGAGGAGATGGTTCTTTTCAAAGTCTTCGAGCGCATAAATGACAACGCCTAAAAGATCGACCTACCTTGTGAATACGGTAATGTTAATACATATTTTAATGTTAATGACTTGTCTTTGTATGAAGCAGGAGATTCGATGACGCAATTTTTTAAAGAGAGAGGGAATGATGTGGATCACGAAGCGACTAAGGTCAAGACCAAGAGTAAGGATTCATACAAAGATATTGGCGACCCAATGACCCGATCAAGAGTTAAAAGTATATGTGAGGCCTTGCATGGATTAATCATAAAAATATGATGCAAACCTCAGTTTTTTGGAAATCCTGAACCTAACAACAATGCAGAATTAACAATAGATTCATCCTGTGATTAAAGAAAAATAAAAAAATTAGACTCAAATCGAACATTGCCGATGGAACCATCATTATCAAGATGGAATCTTGACTCAAACCAAACTTGTTGATAAGAATTAAAATTATCAAAACATTGTTTTTCAAGTTTAACTTAAAGAAGATCGAGATTCTTGATAGAGAACCAAAGATAAATTTACTCTAAAAAAACTCAAGTTTTGTATTCTCTTTCTAATATCGAATATGTCATGTCTTTAAATAAGCTACAAACTTTAATGAAATTATATTAAAGTAAATTAATTATATTAACCTAAAGATAATGATAAATTAAAATCAAAATAAAAGAAATCATGTGATCCTTGAGTGATCGGATTGCATTTCATGTTTTAAACTCTGTTCGTGATTTTCTAGATTTACATGTAATTTGGTCGAATGACTTGATCTCCTGTGTGATTCTCTTGTATGTACATGGGGCATGTAATATTTAAATGATTACACGTAATCTTTTAATGAATATATGTGCAATGCACCCCTCTCTCTATCTTCATGAGTATTCGGTCTCTCTAGTCTCCACTTGATGATCTTCTTCAATCTTCAATACATTTAGTAATTTTAAATCAAGTTGTGAAGGTTATTTCTTTTGGATTTCTAAGATTAATCCATGTAAGGCTTCACGCATATTTTTAGCTCTTGATTAGATCATTGGGTTGCCTATGTCTTCACATGAATCCTTACTCTTGGGTTTATCCTTGGTCGCTTAGTTATCCTCGTCACTAAGAGTGGACAAAACCAAAAATAGAAGAAGGGTTGTGTGTATGTTTATCGAATTTAGTCGAAAAACAGACGTTCATAATAATCAAACTACATTCTTACAAACCATTAAGCTCCTCTCAGCTCAGCAAGTTAGAGATTATCAACATACATTCCAAACTAGAGGAGAATGATGAGAAAATGTCAGGGGTACAAAATCTGGGATACCCATCATGTGTGGAGAATCTGCAAGTGTAATTAGGCCCTAATTTTTCCTCATTTATATAAAAGTATTTTATAATTTAACAGCTCCTCTAATTTAAGATCTAAATCAGTATTGTATTGTATTGTATTGAAATTTAATGAGAAAATGTATCTGGAGAAATTCATTTTCACGCTTTTGGGAGACAGAAGGGTTTGCATAAAGAAAGTTGAAGTAAAAACAATAACTAGTAAACACTTTCTTTAGTTTATTAGACACATGGATATATTACATTTGTTGAAAACAAAAAAGACTTTCTTAAAGCGCTCTACTCTTTATATGTATATACTATATACATGTATATATATATATATATATATATATATATATATATATGTATGGTGATTCAATACTTTGTTTATTTAAGAGTTAGAGAAAATTAAAAGCTAAAAAATAAAACGAGATCAAAGAAGTGGCAGATGGCAAATTTTGAGTAATAATCTCTCCCTCTTCCTACTCTTGTCCATATCTTCGTCTTCTTCCCCAGCCAATGACCAATGGGTCGTGGATTTAACTCCAATCGCTGTGCGCAACCCTCTCTCTCTCTCTCTCTCTCTCTCTCTCTCTCTCTGGATGTGGCGAAATGAATGCGTCGGAAGGAGTACCGGAGCGAATCTGGGTGTGTGCGAAATTAGAGAGCACGAAGTCAGCTGGTGTTTTTTACGGCGAGAGTCCCTTCGACTTCCCTACTCCTGTTCTCTTAGCGCAGCTTTCTCTGGCTGCCTTTCTCACCGCCCTCTTGCAGTGCATTCTGACCCCACTCGGTGAAAGCGCTTTCGTTTCCCAAATGCTGGTATCCTCTATCTCTCTCTCTCTCCTCTCTTTTTTTCTTTAGACATTCAGTTTAATAATGCGTACGCGCAGGTGGGTATTGCACTGGGGCCGTTTTTCTTTGGAAATAATAATAATACCGTCTTAAAGGCGATCTTCCCAGTTAGTAGCTTCTACGTGAGTGAAACGTTTGCCTTCTTTGGCTGCATGTTCTTCATGTTTCTGGTTGGGGTGAAAATGGATGTCAGCGTGCTGATGAAATCAGGGAAAAAGGCGATTGCCATAGGTCTCGGCGCTTTCTTTGTGCCTTTAATTCTCAACGTAATGTTCGCCTTCTTCCTGCGGAGTAAGTTTAGCATGCCTCCAAATTTGAGCAGATCTCTCATCTCCATTGCTATCTTTCAGTCTTCGAGCTCCTTCTATGTAATAGCATGTCTTTTAGAGGACTTGCAGCTCCTTAATTCGGAGCTTGGACGATTAGCTTTATCTTCCTCGATGATTAGTGGGATGTTGTCGTGGATGTGTATGGTGATAGGACTCACGGCCAGGCAGACCTCACTGGGGCATCGATATGCTCTTCCATGGATGGCCTTCTGTTTTGGCGGCATGCTGCTTTTCATTATATTCATCCTCCGACCCATGACGCTCTGGATGGTGGCAAACACAGCCAGAGGAAAGCTAATCAAAGAGGCCTACGTTTTCTGGCTCTTCGTCATGGTCCTAGGGTGTGCTCTATTAAGCGAGCTTATAGGGCAGCATTTCATGTTGGGGCCTATGATTTTGGGTCTTGCAGTTCCAGATGGACCTCCATTAGGGGCAGCTTTGGTGGAGAAGCTCGAATCCTATGTCTCCTCCATCCTTCTTCCGCTATACTTCGTTTTCAGCGGGGCGAGAATCAATCTATCCGATGTTCATATGAACACCTTAGGAATTGTGCAGCTACTGGCTTTATGCAGCTTCTCGGGCAAGCTCATTGGAACTATGGTTCCTTCGCTTTACTGTAAAATGCCTCTTCCCGATTCTCTCTCACTAGGCCTAGTAATGAGCACCCAGGGTATCACTGATATCCTTGCTTTGCAGCAAGGAATGCTCCTTCTTGTAATATTAACTAAATTCCGAACCACATTTTACATTTCGTTTTTCTTGAACGAAACATTTCTGAATTTAGCTTTTCATTTCTGCAGTTGATCGACCAGCAATCCTACAGTGTGATGGCGTTAACGACACTGTTATTGACGGCAATAATCAGCCCCATCGTAAAAATTCTGTATAATCCGTCCAAGAGATACAGGTCCAACAAGAGGAGGAGGACGATAGAGCATGCGGCGCCCAACGGAGAGCTGCGCTTACTGGTGTGCCTCTACCATCAAGACAGCACTCCACCCATGATCAATCTGCTGGAAATCTCCAACCCAACTCCCAAGAACCCCATCTGCTTCTACGTCATCCACCTCATGCAGCTCTCCGGCCGATCATCCCCTCTCCTCATCACCCATAAACCAGGCAAAACGAATTCCCTTCACTCCGATTTCTCGGATCGTATCATCAATGCCTTCCACCTCTTCCAGCGCAGCAACAGCGGAACAGTTATTATGAACGCATTCACCTCCATTGCTCCTTACTCCACCATGCACGACGATGTGTGCATGCTCGCTCTGGAGAAAAGGACTTCGATTGTGATTGTCCCTTTCCACAAGCAGAGGACATTGCATGGCACAGAGGAAACTGCTAGCCCCATCAGAGTCGTCAATCGTAACATTCTCTCAAAAGCCCCTTGCTCCGTTGGAATCTTGATCGACCGAGGGACCTTGGCTTCCAAATCCCTGTATAGAATCGGAGTGTTCTTCATCGAAGGGCCAGACGATCGGGAAGCTTTAGCTTACGCCATTCGCATGGCTGAGCATCCAAATGTAGGCGTCTCCGTTATTCGGATTGTATATCAATGGGACAAACCGAGAAAGCGCGAAGCCGAGAGAAAAATGGATGCAACCGTGATCGATCGGTTCGAAGCAGCCAGCGAAGGAGAAAAACGGCACGTCTACGACGAAAAAATGGTGAATGATAGTGTAGAATTGATCAATACAATTAGATGTAGAAAAACCAGCTACGATTTGATATTGGTGGGAAGACGACACGACAGCGAATCGCCATTGTTCGTAGGACTCACAGAATGGAACGAGTTTCCAGAGCTGGGATTCATCGGCGACATGCTCGCCTCTTCGGATTCAAACTGCGAATCCTCCGTTCTGGTGGTGCAGCAGCAATCCATCGGAGGAGATCAAGAGATTCCGGACACATCCAGGTGTCATGCAGAGGAACCCTTCCCCGTGGTTCCCTCTTCCAGTCAAGGTCTGGCCAGGGAACGGAAGTTAAAATTTTAGGGGAGTTTTCTTTTTTCCAATCCAATTATCATAGATGGTCGTAGATGTTGACTTTGGTCGTACAATGAACAAATAGAGACATTATTTAGAACTCTGATAATTCTCCTTTATAATAAAAGATAAAACAATAGCATTACTTTATTTCTTTTTTTATTTTAATTTTTTTGGCACTTGTTGGGTTTTAACTACTCATCATAAATGTTTGTTCTTATTAATAAGATATGCTACAAGTTACCAAGAATTAACTTTTGACTTTGGTGGTATTCGAAATTGGGACATATGCCCTGATACTGCGACAAGTTATCAATATTCTTAAAACCTAAGATAATAAGTCGAAGATCATTTAAGTGCATGTAGATGTCTTGAGAGAAAATTTGATTCCTAACACATGTTTAAATAGACAAATAAAAAAAATGAACGCCGACATTTCTCAAATCAGGATTAGCGCCTGAGCACTGAGATCCAGGCTTCTGATTTGCAACGGTAAATATGAACATGGCGAAGAGACAAAAAATCCACGGAAACCAATGACTACTACGTAACCCACTCCTTCCTTGACCGGAAGTGAAAGGCTCCATTTTGTGGTTATTCTTCCGATATGGTTTGAAGATGTGGCCGCCAAACTGCGGAGGAGAACGTCCTGCGATCGCGGCGGGGAGGAGGAGGGGGAGTACAAGCGGTGTTGATGCTGGGGTTTGGAGGGTTTGCGTGGCGACGTCGTTTCTTGTCCGGCGGGGAAGAGGCTGCCGGAATGAGGAAATATATGTTGCCTCGTTTGAGGTTAGCTTCGGGGGAGAGAATAGATATGCGTCGAGGAAGGGCGGGTTGTGAGCGGGGTTGGGTCAAGAGGTGGTGAGGGTTGGCCCTAAGTATGTCGGCCGCCTTCACAGAATGCCAAATCTCTTCAACCTCACCGTTCAAGTGGACAATTCGGATCACGTCCAGCGCCCCGCAGGGAACAGCGCAAGCCAAACAGCACCTTAGGCTGTTACCCATCTCTCCGTGTATGCGTTTGGAATGCTTGATTGACACAATGATTCAATCAAAGCCTTTTATATAAGATTGTAGAGTACTGTTGTTGGTTTTGGCTTCCGGGATTTCACTTGTTACATTACTAATGAACAGAAAAAGGAGGTTGAAAGGAATTGGTAGGAGTAGAAGGATGAAATGCAAGCTAAGAAGGCAAAAGATGAGCTCCATTTTAAAACTAGAAATGGAAGAAATTCTGCCACAACATGACAGAGTGACCAGTCAGAGAGAATATATATATCAAGGGGCTTTTGATGGAATCTATACTTTTGAAAGTCATTTAGTGGGCATTCTGAACTACGCGTTACTTTCTTATCCCACTATTCTACCCTATCCTTTTATTCTCTCATCATCTGGTTTTCCTCCTTCTCAAACCAAGCAACTCTAGGCTTCATATTCATAAACAATGGAAGCTTGGTGGGCACCGATGGAGAAGACAATAAGCTGGCATATTTACTGCAACAAAGTACACGCGGGCTCAGGAAGAAACAAAAACAAGGTTAGAGTTTAGATGTCTGTCCAAGGATTACCGATGTAACCAAGCTTATTTTAATCGTTAAGAGAATTTTAGCTGTTATCATCCATTATCCAGAGCACCTGATGAGTGTAATTTCAACGTCTCTAATTTTAGATTAATCTGTGTTCGGAATCGGATGCTACTGGGACAGGGAGGAAAGGGAACGTGGACCAATCCTAGTAGCAGTGGGCCTCCATCTATTACAGGCCCAGTGGTTCTTCTCTTGCTCTTGCTTTCAAAAACTGAATTAAATTAAAACATAAAAGTTGATTTCGATAAATAAAAATCGCGACGCAGGCTCCGGTGAATCGTTGTAACGTTGGGTTGGTGCTTGGTGGTACTATAAAATGACTACGGCATTGTACTCTACTCTAGTCAGCCTAAAGTAACCCTCACACCCCCCTACTCCTTCCATCTCTTCTTCCTTGCTAGAAGCCCTGCCGGACATCCCTATGGCGTCCAAGTTTGGCTTGGCTGGTGGTATACCGGAGCGGAGAGTCCGATCTGTCTGGGATGCCATTGATTCCAGGCAGTTTAAGAGTGCTCTCAAGCACGTTTCTTCCCTCCTTGCCAAGTATCCTAATTCCCCCTATGCTCTGGTAAGATTCATATAGCCCTCATTTATCCTATTTTCTACATTCCTATGCTGTTTGTACCATTTGTAAGCAGCTTGTTTTCGTTCCTACGACAAATTTTAACGTCCGCGTTTATGCCAACCTGTATAGACCATAAATAGTTTCCACGTTATTATTCCTTTCATGTCAACGAGAAAAAAAAAATTGTTTGTATTTTTATTACAGCACTTGTACTTCCTATTTGCAGCAGCTGTCTTACCTAAATCCCCTGTTTTTTTTTTTTTTTTTTTCATATGCACGATTCTTATTTAGTGGCACTATCACGTCACCATAATATGCAATTTTATTAACTCTGTAGGCTCTGAAGGCCCTCATCTTGGAGAGGATGGGAAAAGCTGACGAAGCTTTATCTGTCTGTTTAAATGCCAAAGAACTATTGTACTCAAATGATACAATTTTGATCGATGACCTTACTCTCAGTACAATGCAGATTGTTTTCCAGCGACTTGACCGCTGTCAGTAGATGTCTACTACTAGGACTATTATGTATGCATGTAACTTTATCATATATCTTATTGATCTTCTTGAATTCAGTGGACTTGGCTACGAGTTGTTATGAGTATGCCTGTGGGAAATTTCCAAACCATTCTGATTTAATGACGGGGCTTTTTAACTGTTATGTTCGAGAATACTCATTTGTGAAGCAGCAACAGGTCACTTCTCTTCAATTTTCAATCTTCTCATTTGTTGTTGGTTTCAATTGACATGCTTTAATGAGCTTACAGGTTATTTAGGCTATAATTACGTTTCCTAGACTATAAATTGCGCTTCTGGTTTTCATATTGCTAGACAGCCATCAAAATGTACAAACATTCTGGTGAAGAAAGATTTTTGCTCTGGGCAGTTTGCAGCATCCAGTTACAGGTTCTTCCCCGTTCCTTTGAGTATTAGTTGCTGTGTATTGCAAGGGCATTTTAGTTTCTGTTATGATATATATTAAAAACATGATTCGAGTTCAATTCCCAGAAACATAAAAAAGGGAACATACTATCTTATCGTGTCTGAGTTGCCTGAATTACTTGCAGTATTTAAGTGACTCCATGTAGTTTTTTTTAATTGTAGCTGCTCCTATTTCATTTTCTTAGCCTTAAATTTTGAAGATTCCATTCAGACCAGTTACAGATGCTCTTTCTGTCTAGTGAAAAATATGTGAAATGCCCAGTATTAAAAGTTCATATTATAATTTGGCTAGTCAATAACTTATATGGTCCCAAATGGGATGCACTAAAGCATCATTTTCTAAAATGTTCATTTATTCAGTATCACCTTATATTTTATTGTCCTTGATGCTTATAGTTGTGTAGCAATTCCCAAAAACATAATTTTTACCTCCAAAAGTTAGTGGGAAGCTTAATGCAGCGATTCCAAAAAAAAAAATTTATCCCCAAAAGTTAGTGGGAGAACAAAACGAGTATGCTATATTGAAACTGTGAACCTCTTTGACCATGAGAATTAACTGAGACTGATATTTTGTTTCTCCTTAATTTCACCAGTTAAAGTATATTCATTTGTTCATATTGGGTATTTTGGTTTTCTGATAGGTTCTATGTGGTGATGGAGAAGAGAAGTTATTGCTTTTGGCTGAAGGCTTACTTAAGAAACATGTTGCTTCTCATGGCTTACATGAGCCTGAAGGTAAAACATTTTGTTTTTCATTTTCCTTTACTATGTTGACCCTCATAATGGTATCTCATTCCAGAATATGAGTTTGATCTTTATTGTAGCTCTTATGGTGTACATATCAATATTGGAACAACAAGCGAAGTATGGGGATTCTTTGGAAATTCTCTCTGGGAAACTCGGGTCATTGTTAACAATTGAAGCTGATAAGCTTCGGATAAAGGTACTTTTCCAATACAAGAATACATCTTTTTCTGTATTTCTTTGACATTGTTTAACTGTGAACATTATGAAACACTTTTGCTTTTCTTACCAAATGGTGCTCTCTGGCTACAAGTTGACAGGGTAGACTTCTTGCTCGGGCAGGTGACTACAAAGACGCCGCTGACACCTTTCAGAGAATTTTAGAAATATGGTATGCAATTACATATATAAAATTACAAATATAAAATTGCTAGTACTTTACACAATTACATATATAAATGTATCTAGTACTTTTTTAATGCTTTACTTCCATAAAGAACAGACAAATTATTGACAATTATCAGCAGTTCCTGTGAGCAGTTGATGTTATCTTTTGTTATGATGACAGATGCTGGTAAATTCTTTTGCAGATGGTTCAGTTAATTATGATTGCTTAGTTTTGATATCAAGAAGGGATAAAATATTTTTTTCTTGTCTCACCATTTTTCATTCTTGTTATTTTTTGTCATAGCTCATGCTTTCAGATAATTATTCAAATCTTTTAGGTAATTCAAAAACTAAAATTTAGGAAAAAACTCGTCAAAACAAACCACCAATTTCATTTTTACTTGTGAAAACAGCTTCAGGAAGAAATGTCTCAATTTTATGCAGTAAAGCATGCTTCTTCCGTAAACTGACTTGAGAAATTCGGATGAAGTTATTTGTCCACTTCATTTTCTTTCGTCATTTTTTCTCATGTTGGCATGATGATATTCTGTTCTCGTTTGGCAGTCCTGATGATTGGGAGTGTTTCCTACATTACCTTGGTTGCTTATTGGAGGATGATTGCAACTGGGATGATAGGGCAGCTAATGAGCCACTCCATTTACCAAAATATTTGCAATCCAAGATTTCACATATATCTGATGAAGTGGTGCATATACTTGCTTATTTACATTTTATCAAAAGTGTCATTTTATGTGTTAGTCACTTGACCTTGCCACGTTCTTTTGTAAGATTTCAATTTTATACTTTATGCAGTTTGATTCTCGCATGTCAAATGCATTAGCATTTGTACAAAAGTTACAAGCAGATAGCAGTAATACTTTCTTAAGGTGTCCTTACCTGGCAAACCTTGAAATTGAGAGGAGAAAGCACGTTCACGGCAGGGGAGATGATGACAGAATTATGGGGGTTCTTATGCAATACTTTTTAAGGTATAATACCAAAACTAATGGTTTGTTCCTTTTATATGTATTGATAATTTCTTGCATAATCTTTGCTAATGTGTTTTTATTAACTGGATTAATCAATTAATGTTTGTGTGGATTGGTCATGACTCACTATTTTTTTAGTGTGGTCTGAGCTCATAATTTCTTCCCTTAGCTTTATTTGCATTACGTATTTTTTTTGCCACAGGTTTGGTCACTTGTCCTGCTTCGCTTCTGATGTTGAGATTTTTCTTGATGTCTTAACTCCTGATAAGAAATCAGAGTTACTAGAGAAGCTAAAGGAAAACACCGATGCCTCATCAAAATCCCCTAACAAAGTCCTTGGGCAGTCAATATCCCTTTACAAACTGCAGGAAGTGATTGGAAACACATGCCAACCTCCTTTGCAAGGTGTGTCTCCATCTTGATTTACTATGTTTTTGTCGCCTAGAACGTCATAATTATTTAATGAGTTTTTCACATGGGCTTCTTTACCCTAGACAACAAATGGTATCTGTAAATTTATCAAATGCTTGTGGTAAGAATTGTGTAAATTCTTATCAGATATTGGCGTCCAGATTAGGAAAAAGAATCTTTTTATTGATTGTATATCAAAGTACAACATTACCTTAAGATTTTCAAGAATCTGAAAACTCTCCCAGCCTAGAGGTCAACCAAATTCTTCCTAGCCTCCTTGCCAGCATCCCTACTCATCTTCTAGAACGTATTTTTTAACTACTTCCTTTAACTGTCAGTGACAGTTTATACGACTACCTCCCCTTTCCTATTAGCTATCTATCTCCTCCTATATGTCAGTCGTATAGGAGGCCTATCAACTTGTGCTAAATACTGCTTGCATCTTCATATTGCATTGCTATCGTAGACACATTTACCCATTCCCCTTTGGTAACATTTGATTTTATTGCTCAAGTCTTATCTAACCACTTTCCATTGTGCCTTGTATAGTTAGTCGAATTTATTGATTTAGGTAGTAAAATGTTGACTTTACCTGTTTTTTGGCAGAGCTTGGGAGTTGTGCAGTAGAAATGGCAGATATGTATTGTAAGAATCTTCCACTTTCAAAGGATTTAGACCCTCAGGAGAGTATGTATGGTGAAGACCTACTGTCGCTAGTGTGCAATCTCTTGGTTCAGGTATGTAAATGTTTTTTTGTGCAAATTTGATATGTTCCTGCTTCAAGTTCTTTACTTTCACAGAAAACATACATCAATCACACACAATTTAACACTTTTATATATAGAAAGAACACCAATTCTTACAAGAACAACATAATTTCTAAAGGGTCCACTTTCCCTTCCCCACAAACCAATTTCCGAATATTTCTTAACCATTATCCTTAACTTCCCGCTCCATTTATTCATTACTCATTACTAATATATTCCTAAGGTACCCTTATATAACTATTACACACTTACTTTCTTCTCCCTATATACGCCTATAATAAGAGAAATAAACAGAAGGCCTCTC
>CM039527.1:5466469-5546397 GCA_022433055.1 Begonia peltatifolia
TCTCCCTATATACGCCTATAATAAGAGAAATAAACAGAAGGCCTCTCCCTCCTAACATTACCCCTTTGTCCAATCGGGCACCTTGTTCTCAAGGTGAAAAGCAAGGGAGTTGTTGTTGAATAATAGCAAAGGGCTCCCATGTAGCATCGTCTATTGGCAAGCCTTGTCATGCAGTCAGTACTTCCAAGAATTCTTACCCACCTGCTGTTGTATGATGAACATCAAGCACATCCGCAAGTTCCACTAGAAGTTCCATTTCAAATGATAATTGGAGTGAGAACTTCCTAAATTATAGTTTTCTTAATTATTATTTTACTAAGATTTTTAATTATTGTTTAAGTAAAGTTTCTTAATTATTGTTTTAGTGAGATTTCTTAATTATTGTTTAATAAATTTTCTTAGTGTTGTCTTATAGAGGTTATAGAGGTGCTATTTAAGAATCTTTATGCAGTAATATTATTTACTTGAATTTGATAAATTATTTGAAGCTTGTAAGTTCTCAAACTTTGAAGTTGCAAGCCCTCGTTCGAGTGCTTGTTCTTCACCATTGTTTTCCAATCTTGTAAAATTTGTAGAAAACTTTTAAAGTGTTACCTCCTTCTATCGTAGTTGATAGTAAACACTTCCATAAGGCTGTAAAAACTCTCAAATTCAAATTGTTGGAGTGTTATTCGTCCCGAAGTAACCAAGTCCCGCATAGACGCCCAAGCTAGTGCCTATTGGACCAACATTGGTGTCTACCTGATAACTTCATCATATCCGCAACTTTGCCTCAGAAATTTTTCGAGATTATCATCAACATCTCATGTAAGTTCATGGTCAAGTTTCATAATTTTTAGAGCTACTTTCACGTCCTTATTCTACTTACGATTTAGTGAATTTTTAGAACCATCACTCAAAAACCGAGAAGAAGCTAACCACTGAGAGTTAAAACAAATCTCTATACTTGATTTGCATCAAACGACCTCCAATTTTTCTACTTATATGATGCGATTCAAAGTGAAAAATCGCTCCACACGATAGATCCATTCACATGGGTCTCATTCCTCATAAATTTGCATTTCAAATCTTCGTGTATGACCTTCCATTTTGGCCCCCTTCTCCTTCGTGCTCCTCCACACTGGTTCCTTTATGTCCTAAAAGCCAGCGTCGGCATTCCCAATCTCGCATTAATCTTCCATAGTTCGTTGTTGATTGAAGTGGGTGGGTGGGCCAACCAAATGTTCATTTCGTCTCATGGACATGTCCTCCAATCTGCCTAGAATTTCTATTACATGTTTCTTCAGATTGCCAAGTTCTTCACGAACGGACTCCATGTGCTCAAACATCCTTTGCTCCTCCATTGTCTCTAAATGCCTATTGCCTTTCTTACTTGACATTTCTGGTAGGCTCTGATATCAATATGATATGTTCATGCTTCAAGTTCTATACTTTCACAGACAACATATATCAATCACATACAATCGAACACTGTTACATATAGAAAGAACACTAATTCTTACAAGAACATTAGAATTTCTTAAGGCTCCGTACTCCCTTTGCCACAAACCAATTTCCAGAATTTTATCTTAACCTCTCTTTAACTTACCTCTCCATTTATTCATTGCTCACTACTAATATATTTCTAAAGTACCCTTACACACTTATACTTTCTTCTTCCTATTTACGCCTCTCATAAGAGCAATAAACAGGAGGCCTCTCCCTCCTAACAAAATTTTTCTTCTCAGGTTTATATTCAGTGATCTTTGATCTGCCATATTGCCTTAGTTCTAGAAAAAGAACAATATTTTAGTTAATGTGATTTTTCAGTTTTTTTTATCATGTAAATTCACTAAAGCAGTTTCTGAGATTATATGAGCCTTTTCTCAATATTGTTTGTTTTCATATAGTTCATGTTTTCTGTATGAAGTTATTCTGGCGATCAAGACACATTGGCTACTTGGTTGAGGCAATTATGGTGTTGGAGTTTGGATTGACTATCCGAAGGTCAGAAATTTTCGCTCAAGTTGCTTTATCAATTCTCTCAAATGTTTTAGGACAATTATCTCTACCTCACTCAATTCATAGATCTCACTGTTTTCATCAATATTCACAATTAAATTTATTATGAAACACTGACTATTATGCTTATGGCCGGAAAATAGGAAATTTCAAATCTTATTTAGATCCATCATCTCTCTCTCTCTCTCTCTCTCTCTCTCTCTCTCTCTCTCTCTCTCTCTCTCTCTCTCCACCCCAAAAAATAAAATTAATAAAATACTAATGTGGGTTCCGCGCTAAAATGATATGCGCTTTTGTTGGTGGCAATTTCATCTGGCTGTTTTTGGCAGGTCTGTGTGGCAGTACAAAGTTCTATTGATACATATATATTCGCACTTAGGTGTGCTTTCAGTGGCATATGAATGGTAAGGTACCAATGCTAGAATTTCAACTGCTGTTTACTCAGTTTCTTCTATTGATATTTATTTGATCCTTTAATGGACCTCATTCTATTATATGTTCTTGTAATGTAAACCTAGATTTTCATTTCTTTTAGGTACAAATCGCTGGATGTAAAGAATATCCTCATGGAGACTGTTTCTCACCATATTTTACCCCAAATGTTGGTTTCTCCTCTTTGGGAAGACTTAAATAACCTGCTACATGATTATCTCAAGTTCATGGATGATCATTTCAGAGAATCTGCAGATCTGACTTTTCTTGCATATCACCATAGAAACTACTCAAAAGTATGGCACATTTTTCCCCGTAACTACACCATCTTTTCATTCAAACTTGCGCCATTTACATATCCTACCACCTGGTAAAAATTACAAAGTCCAGAAAGTAGACAAGCCACTGATATCTTGATCCAGTACCATTTTGTTCAAAATATGGCTGTGTTCCATTAAGTGTTCCAATGGAGGCTAACACTGTTGCTTCCACATGCTATGTTATGTAGGAGTGTAGTTGTTTTAGCAAGTCTCTAATTTTTTTGTTCAGGTTATTGAATTTGTTCAATTTAAGGAGCGATTACAACGATCTTATCAATATCTACTTTCAAAGCTTGAAAATTCCATTCTACAGTTAAAGCGGCATTCGAATATCATTGAAGAAGAAGAGGTATTCTACCTTGAACTGCCACTGAAGCTTTTTATGTTAGATATCAGTTTTGTGATAAATTTATCATTTACTTCTACATTTTGTAGGGCGTTCTTGAAAGTCTGCAATGTGGAATTCACTTCATTGAACTCATCGATGACATTGGATCTAAATCTTTGACCTTAAATGAAGATTTACAGTCACGTCCTTGGTGGACTCCAACCCCAGAAAAAAATTATCTGTTTGGTATGTCCATATTAAATATGTTTTTTTGTTTTGAGCTATTGGCTGTAGTTATGTAGAGGTCTTCCCTACTAGTACAAAAAACATAACAGACTCTCTGGAGAACAAACAAAAATGATACAAAAATGATACGACGTGAAAATGATGAGTTTTTTGGCTTTCTGCTGTATCCTGGTCTATTTTGAGTTATAATCCCATAATTTTCGTCCTTGTTTATCAGTGCGTATTTTTAAAACCTAATGGAATATGTAATTTGGTTTAGATCCGTTTGAAGGTGTCTCCTATTATCCAAGCGAAAAGCTGGTGTGTTATTTCTGTCTTTGATATAATTCACTTGAGTTCTTATCTGTTTCAGGGCTTATGTAAATCCTAATTGTGACTTATTTTTGCCCATCTTTTATTATTGTACCGTCCAGGGACAAGAGAGGGAGATCAATGCACGCAAAGTTATTCAGAGAAAATCTCTTCTTACTCGGATGATTTACTTGTCTATTCGGAGTGTTGCGGCATATGTTACAGATAATATTGATTTGAAAGGGTCTATATCGTCACCAAAAAATTTTGCAGAACTGGAGGCTTTACTTGAGTGTCTTTCAGAAAGTATGGGATTCTCTTTAAATGAAGCTATAAAAGTGATAGTGGGGGTTTCAAGTGGTCTAAAATCTTCTGAGGTATGACTAAGCTGCCTCCTTTGACGTGATTCGATCTCTCTTCCTCTTTTTTTTTACTTTCAATCCACTCTTACTGCAAGAATAAACATGTTAGAGCTCAATTACGTTGTTTACACATTGATGTATATATAGATGAATAGAACATAAAATAAAAGAAAGAATAAATTAAACTAGAAAACAAAATAAATATACATATATATAGTTTAGTCAATAGCATATCTTAACACTTCCTATCAAGTTGGAGCAAAGATGTCAATCATGCCAAATTTGACTAGAAGATCTTCAAACACCTGCTTGTATAGTCTTTTTGTGAAAACATTTGCCAGTTGTGCAGATGTAGGAACATATGACATACAAATTTTTCCTTTTTCGAGTCTTTCTATGATGAAACGACCATCAATTCCCACATGTTTTGTTTTGTCATGTTGCACTGGATTATGACCAATACTGATGACTAACGTATTGTCACAAAACAATTTCATTAACTCATAAGTTTCGATCTTTAGTTCTTTTAGAATACTTTTAAACCAAATAATTTAACAAACTCCTGGACTTATTGCTATGAATTCAGCTTCAGTAGAAGTGAGCATGGTCTGATTCGGTTCGGGTTTTTGAGAGATTAGTACTAGACCATTAAAATTTAGTTTTTAAATTTTAAGACCAATAAGCCAATTTTTTTTGTAGAACTGGACCAGAAATGTGGTCTCGGTTTTGGTCCTCCCAAGGAAAAACAAATTCACTTTCTAGAAATTCCAGAAAGTCCTACCAATTCTGAGGCGTTCCACCAATCTAGAGCCTTTCCACCGCCATTTGCTAGGGCAATCGGCTTAATTGCAGCAGCTTCCATGGCCCACGATTGGGCATTGCACATAAACCCTAAAAATTTCATAAATTTGCTCTCATATTCTCACAAATACAATCAAAATGCAAATGAACTAATATTTTATACGTTATACACTATAGGCTCGGCACTCTCTCGGTGAAGCTGAAAGAGTGCCCTAAAGTCCAAAACAGAAGCAAAATTGAATCAATAACAATAGAAAAAGCAGAACCAAACCTGTGGTTTGAATTTTAATGGTGCTCAGATGAGACAACCGAACAACGAAAATCGAACGCGAAGAAAGAAGCAAAACACTTAACAGCGAACTCGTCTGAGTGGAAGAACTGTGAAAATCATAAGATTAGATAAAGTGATAAACAAATCCTAATCAAAGACAGAAAAGCGTACCTACGTCGAACAAGTGGTTGAGCGTCGAGTTTCGGCGAGGGCGAGGGCGAGAGGCGGCAAGCTTTTGGCGAGGGCGAGAGACTTGGTCTACGTCTCTACGATTTGCGAAGATGAGAAGAGAGAAGAGAGAACGGAGAACTGAGAAGCTCGAGGTTGCCAGCAGTCAATGTGTTAGGGGTAGGGCACAATGTGGTCCGAGTCGGTGCTAAATGAACTAACTCATTAGAACTGAATACCGGACCAAGAATTTCGGTTCTAGTCAATACATAATGGAAATTTCTTCTTCTTTTTTTTTTTCTAAGAACCGACTAGAATCGGACCAAATTGTCGGTTCTGGTCTGGTTCTTCAGTTTTTTGCTCACCCGTAAGCTTCAACACTGCTCCTTGCCATAACATTTTGCTTTTTGCTCTTCCATGTCACAAAATTGCCCCATACAAACGTGCAATAGGTTGATGTAGACCTTATGTCAGATTTAGATCCTGCTTAATTTGCATATGTAAACACTTCAATCTATCTGTTTTTATTTTTCTTGAACATAATGCCCTTGTCAAGATTTCCTTTGAGGTAATAGAGAATTCCATATACAGTCTTGAGGTGATTTTCAACTAGACAATGCATGAACAGCTTTACTAAGCCGACAACAAATGTAATATCGGGCCTCGTATGAGCAAAGTAAATTAGTTTTCAACCAATTTTTGATATTTGACTTCGTCCAGAGGTACCTCGTTCTTTGACCGAGCTTCTGATTAGGATCTATAAGTGTTGAGGCAAGCTTGCATCAGAGGAGACATGTCTCTTTGAGGAGATCAAGCACATACTTCCTCTGGGATATAGCAATCTCATTCTTTGACCTAGGTACTTTCGTACCAAGGAAGAGCTTGAGATTTTCCAAATCCTTGAGTTTAAACTGACAAGCTAAAAGCTTCTTCAATGATGCAAGCTCCATTTTATTATTTTCTGTCACGATATATATACATTATCAGAATAGCAATTTTACCTCTTGTAGTGTGTTTAGAGAATAAGTATGATTCGATTGAGCTTGTGAATAGCCATGATCTTTGACAACTCTTGCAACTTCGCAAACCATGCACGAGGGGATTGCTTAAAGCCGTATAAGGACTTCCTTAGTCGGCAGACTTTCCTTGAAACATTCGCATTATCAAATCGTGGAGGCACTTGCATGAGCACCTTTTCTTCTAAATCACCATTAAGAAAT
Organism: Begonia peltatifolia; assembly: GCA_022433055.1. Lineage (NCBI taxonomy): Eukaryota > Viridiplantae > Streptophyta > Magnoliopsida > Cucurbitales > Begoniaceae > Begonia > Begonia peltatifolia. The sequence goes on from CM039527.1 coordinate 5,472,910, forward strand.
GCATTTTTTAACATCAAACTGAAAAGGATTCAATCCAGATTAGCAGATAGTGAAAGTAAAGCTCAAACAATGTTAAGTTTGACAACTGGGGTAAATGTTTCCACATAATATAGGCCATAGGTTTGAGTAAACCCTCGAACAATAAACCTAGCTTTGTATCTTTCTACTGAGTCATTCGAATTATATTTGATTGTGAAAATCTACTTGCTCCCAATAAGACTTTTTTCTTTTGGAAACAATGTCATCGCCCCAGTTTCATTTTTCTTTAAAGTTCTCATTTCTTCTAGGACAGCCTCCTTACACTTTGGAATACTTGGTGCTTCTTGTATTGTTTTTGAAATTTCATCATTAGTGATACTATTGGTGGAGGCTTTGAAACTACGTGAGAGTTTATAATATGACACATAACGAGAAATAGGATGATTGGTACACTCATGTACACATTTTCTAAGAGTTATGGGAACACTAAGATCACTTTGGATTAGTTCAGAGGTTGTAACATATTCATTATGGCCAGACTCTAGAGTTGAATCAAGAACAAATGGAATAGAGTTGAGATTACCTTGATTAACACTTGATTCAGATGATGACACTGTTGGAGTAAGCAGTAGATCAATATGTTGCATCCCTTTCCTTCTCGAGTAAACACAAAATTAAGAGGTGGAAGCCACATTACTCACAACAGGTTCTACATTTTTAACATTAAGAACAAGTGTAGGCATAACAATAGTTTCGCAAAATTTATTTTCTCTCGTTTACTTATTATCCCTCTGAAGAAAAGTTTTTTTAAAAAAATGTTTATTTTTAAAGAATGTGACATCTATGATAACAAGCATTTTTTCTGAGCTTGCATGAAAACATTTGTATCCTTTTTAAGTAGGAGAGAAACTTAAGAAAACACATGTAGTTGCCCTAGGAACTAATTTATTTCGGTTATAATCATATATGTGAACAAAACTAGTACAACAAAAAACTTTAGCTACTAAGTGAATAAAAGATCTGTTGTGAGCAAAATATGATTGTAAAGCTTTTAAGGGAAGTTGATAGTACCGTACTTTGTTTGACATCTTATTAATTAGGTATGCAGCATTAAGTATGACATCACATTCATAGAAAACATGAGAGCTCAAGCTACTTTTAACAAATGTCGATTTTTTTTTTTCGGCAATTCCGTTCTGTTGAGGCGTATCAATACACGAACTATGGTAGATAATATTATGTTCTACAAGAAACTTGTCAAAAATATTGATAAAATATTATCTCATGTTTTCCGTTCTCAAAACTTGAATTTGACATTGAAATTGAGTTTTAATCATAGAGTTAAAATTTTTTAAAGTTTCAGCCGTCTCTAATTTTTCTTTGAAGAGATAAATTGATGTGTTTTTTGTATGATTATCAATAAAAGTAATAAACTATCGAGTGCCAAACAGAGTTCTAACCTTAGACGGTTCCCACATGTCACTATGAATAAGAGAGAAATGTTTACATGACATGTATGTTAAAGTAGGATAAACAGATCGCCTATGTTTAGCAAATTGACAAATTTTACATTGAAAAGAACTAATATTTTTATCCTTGAATAAAGTAAGAAATAAATGTTTCAAATAACTAAAGTTAGGATGATCAAATCTACAGTATCATAACATAATTTCATTTTCTAAAAAATAAAAGCTAGAGGAACATAGTTTTTGAACTTGTTTACTCGAGAGGCTGGCTGAGGCAAAGTAGTAAAGACCACCGCTTTCTTTAGCAATGTCAATCATCTTTCCTAAACATTAGTTTTGAAAAACACAACTAGTAGCCACAAATTTAATTAGACAGTTAAATTATGAGTTATTTTGCTAACAGACAATAAAGTACAAGATAAGTAGGGCACATGAAGGACATTGTTTAAAGTACGGGAAGGAGAGACAATGATAGAACATTTTGCAGCAATTGCAGACATTGAACCATCTGTAATTTTGACATTTTGGCTTCTAGAACAAGATAAATAGGTTGAAAACATATAAAGACCTGTCATATGATCAGTGGCCCCGGCCTCTAAATCAATGATCCAGGGGTCAGTTTTATCTAGTGTGACACAAAAAACTGCTGCATGAGTACATTTTTGTGCTATGGAAGATGATGGACTGGAAGAGGTATTAGCATACCGATGTGAACTCTATAATCGTTACAATTGTTTTATGTTTTTCTTGTTGAAGAAAGAATCGTCATTAAATGACTGAAATGCTGCAGGTGTTTCTTATAAAGCTTGGAAGCCTCCTTTGTTGTCGTGATTTGTTGGTTTGACTGAAGTTAACAGATTTGTCGTATAGTTTCCAACATTTAGCTTGAACGTGTTCGAGTTTATGAGAGAACTCGCAAACTGGTTAATCTGAACGCTTAGGATGCCTCTGAGTGGACTTGACTGTCTTAGCGATCATCAATGTAGAGGTCTCTGCAGTAAGTGGGGTTGACGCATGACCGAGCATCACCAGTCGACAACTTTCTTCTCTTTAAACTTCAGCAAACACCTCACGAGTGTTTGGAAGAAGATCTCGACCAAGTATCCATCCTCACACCTCATCTATATCTTTATTTAGGCCTACCAAGAAATCGAGAGGTAACAAAGATATTGTAATTAGAATCACGAGTGGAGTTAGTGCCCGAATGCAGTACTGCCATAGAGAACAAATTTAGAATAAAAAATTAACCACCAGGAAGGGATTCTGACCCCAAAGGTATTCTGACCCAAATGCAATTCTGTTTGCAGGTGCAGTTCTGTTTCCTAATTTGGAGTTCGTAATAGAGACCTTTGTTGTTGTTTCTTTCCGGACAAAGTCGACTACCGCTGCGTGACGATCCGAAGAAACACAGTCGTTGAGACACCGCACACGTCGTTGTGCGACTGTGAGATAGCAGACCGAGGTGCCCCTGAGGTTTTGGCGCGAATGATGACCAGTACAAAAAACGAACAAATTGAGCATGTTGGTCGACTTTTGCGCGACTTGTCGGAGAAACGCAGTCGTGCGACGAGCAGCGTTCTGAACAAAGGAGTGCAACTGGGAGATGGCACATCGAGGAGAAGAAAAAATCTTAAGGCCGACAACTTCTGCGCGACCAGTCACGTGAGCAATGTTTTAAACAGAGGAGCTGATTGGTGGAAGGAACACGGAGGGGAAGAGTGATCCTATGGCCGACAACTTCAAAGCTCGTGCGGCGTTCAGAGAAGGATCGAAGTTACCTCGGTGTTCTTCACTTCTGTCGGACAGCAGTTAGGTTAGGGACTGGTCCTTTGTAGAGACCGTTGATTAAAAGTATATATACATGAATAGAATTTAGAATAGAGAAAAGAATAAACTAAACTAAGAAAAAAAATAAATACACATGTATATAGATACAATTTTAATCTTTATAAATATATAGAAAATAATAACTCAAAGTTATCTACACATAGTTTAACCACTAACATATTTCAACAAAACATTTGGCCATAAAGTTGGTTAAAACTACCACCCTTTTGTAATCATACGCCATCTGTAGAAATTACAGTACTTCAGATGAGGAATCCATGTAGGAATTGGGAAACTGCTTGGACTAAATTTATTCAATCATTTTCTAAATCAGGTCATAATAATTTTTTAGATTTAACTTTAGCTAATCTAACTAGTCCTTCAGTTATTACCTTCAGTTATGAAGAAGAAGATGTAGAGCCTATGGTTATGACCTTTAGATGTAGAGCCCGTGTATCTTCAGAAAATAGTTATCTGGACTTTGCATGACTGTTATTAATGAAAATACTAAAATCTTTTATGGATTAATGCAGGATCTTGGTTCTGACTTGATCGACTGGTTGAATTTGGCTGTATTTTATAATGCATGGAACTTGAAGTCCAAAAAAATGGCAAACCAAGATGGTGATGGGTCTCGGTATTATACTTGGCACACCGTGGATTCTCTTTTGGAGAAACATATTTTGAAGGTGATTAGATCAAAGGAGTCTCTAATCTCCTTTCCTGGTAGTGATCTTTCCGTGCTGATGCAGGTGGTTACCGGACCACTGGCTTGGCATGGTCTGTTATTACAATCGTATGTCCGTTCTTCTCTTCCTTCCATTAAGAAGAAAAAGAAAACTGTAACAGCAGATGCATCTACATCTCCTATGACTGTTGAGCTGCAGGATTCAATACATTCTGTGAGTGGTATAGTTGAAGAGGTAGTTGAATGGTTGAGATGGCATATGAAGAAGTCAGAAGAGGAGAATGTTGAAACTATATTTTCAGCTGTTCAAAATGAAGAACTTGATGAAGGGCCTGGGAAGGTTTTACAGATATTAGAAGCTTTTATGTCTTCCACAAATAACTCTCAAATTGGTGATCACACTGCTGAAGCCTTGAAATCTTGGACATGTGTGGATGTTGTGAGAAAAATAGTGTCTGGAAAGCGCTTAGAATTGTGTGAGTTTCTCAAGATATGCGAGGCAAAACTTGTGGTTATGGAGAGATTAAAACAACAGGTTGCTCAGCTCTGAACTGTGATTTTTCTGTATACACCCAGCAGATGTGGCAGTAAATTTTATTTGATTTTTCTCTTTATCATGAGATTTTATGCCTCCCCAGGGCAGGCTTTCGTGATAAATCTCCATAGAAAATTTATCTTTTCTTAGTGTACAATAAGAAGTGCTGATTCTATGAAGGGTAAGCAAATTTTAGTTGAGTATGAACAATTTCTTTACTTTGTGTATTTGAGAAGAGAACCCAGTACCAAACCTCACAGTCATGAATCGACTTTTTCAAGCATGAGGCAGCTTTATTTCAACGAGTTATTATAATGTAATGTTTCCACAGTAATGAGTTTGGTTTTAATAGCTAAAGTGTTGGCAGGATAATAATATATATGATCATAAAAGATAGAACGTGGGTCAGTACCAGTAACTTTAAAATGTAGTCAGTTATTTGATTCACAGTTGAAAAAGCCTGCAAAGATTAAAGTCTAAAAGCCCAGAGCTTGAGAACAAATTACCCACGTCAGAATATACCAAGGAAGAGAAAGATTAAACCCAGAAGAAAATAAATTATAGAATAATTGCCATCCATCTCTATTACACACAAAAGCAACAGACACAAGTCAGTCATCAGCTGCACAAATCAGTCGAACAATGTCAAACAACGTAAGTTACAGGTTGTCGGCTGATCTCGCGTAAAATAACAGTAATCCATGGCATAGGAACAGATGATGCTCACCAGCTCCCCAACGAAACTACCATGGCAGGAGAGTTGGACGGCATCTTAAAATGGAACAGTAAAACGAGCAAAAACTCGAGGACGTGTGGACCAAGTGGTCGAAGATTAGTAAGCTTGCATAAAAAAAACAAAACTTCACAAACTAATAGCAAGAGCATGTGCTGGAAGTCAGGAGCCAGACATTTTCGCACCTTCGAGTCAAACTCGATCCGATGGACAAAACACGATAAAAAAAAAAAAAACAAAAAAGAAAGTGAAATCGAGGAAAAAAGTTAGGACGACCTAACACATCCGAAGATACGGACAGATGATAAGAGGAGAGATATGAAAGAAGAAGAAACCACGAAACTCAGGATAGATAGCGCCCCTAAATCACAGTCCGCCGAATCTGGTCGATCATCGTTAAAGTTACAGGCACTATCCCTCCTGAGCTTTACGGTTACTCCAACTCGGCACTCCTGAGAGACGAAAGGAAAGAGCGCGTAATTATAGGATAAAGAGAAGGTGACGTTGAGAAGCCAATTCCAGGGGGGTTCAAAGGAAGAGAGTGTGCTTCTTTTATTTGTTATTTTTAATCACGCGATCTTCTCTGAAAAAGGTTTCTATTTTTTAATAACTCAATACCCTCGTCCCTCTGCAAATGAAGTCAATTGGAAAAAGATGTTAGGTTCCCCTCCACGCGTATCTACAATGGAATATGCTCGTGCTAGCAATATTTAAATTATACGTAAATTTTAGTATATATTACGCGCGACGTTGAAAGTTCTAAAAATCAAGTTTCGATTTTCAAACGTATATCAAACGGTTCGAAAGTTTTTGATTTTGTGGAAAAAGAAAGTAAGAAATAAACAAAAAAGAGGAAATTTGTTTTTCCTCTGTTTGCCCGTCATCCAAGCTGCAAAGAGAGGGCCCTCTCTCCCTGCAGTGTCTTCTTCAACAAGGCAGAAAAAGAACGCTACTGATCTGCCATCGCCGCATGCCAAGGAGAGCCAGAAGCCGCCACCGCCACCGCCACCGCCGTCCACTGCCAAAGAAGAAACGCCGTCGTCGAGGAGAAGAGTGAAGCCGATCACTCGTCGCCAATCGCAAAGGCAGATCGACCTCAGAATTGCTGACGAACAAGAGGAAGCCGTCACTCTGATATGCTAGATGCTTGTTTTTGGGTTTCCGAGGGAATCTCATATTTTGAGAAATTTTGGGGATAAAGTTGTAAATTTTACTGTTTGCAGTGGGTGAAAAAATTTTCTGAACTGAATCAGTTTAATTATGATATTATGCAATTACGCGGGAGATTTATTCTAAATCATAGAGAGTAATTCAAGTCGGATAATCACATTAAATGACTTCAATTATCATGTGTGGAAATAGAAAAATGAAGATCTCCTCTATTTGAAAAATGTCTGTATTTATTAGTGCGAAGCCAACAACTAAATTTAATGTCGAATTAAAATTGTGTTATCGTCAAGTGTGTAGTTACATTCGACAGTGGGTAAATGGTAACGTTTTCAACCATGTCAGTGAGGAAAAGAATGCTCAAAGTTTGTGAAAAAAGCTCAAAGAGTTATACATTAGGAAGACCAGTAACTTCAAGTTGTTTTTTATCAAGCAGTTTTTAGGTTTGGAGTACCTGAATGGAAAGGCAATGGCCGATCATTTGAATACATTTAAGGGAATTATAGATCAATTGGCTAGAATGAAGATTAAATTTAATGAAGAGATTCAGGAATTGATGCTTCTCGAAACTTTACCGGACTCGTGGAAAACATTTAGACTGTTGTTATCCAACTCAGCCATAGATGGTGATCTGGCTATGGATGTAGTCAAGAGTAGTTATGAACAAGGAGATGAGAAGAAAGTCAACGAGTTCTTCTCCACGGTCAAATGTCATAGTCACTGAAAATAGAGAGAAGAGTCAAAGCAAAGGTCTCGGCAACAGAAACCAAATTTTGAGTCAAAGCAAGTTGGAAAAATACGTCAATTTTGAGTGTCATCATTGTAATAAGAAATGACACATCAAGAGATTTTGTCGAAAGTTTCTTCGAGAAAATTCGAATATCAAGGGAAAAGAAAAGAAAACCAAAGGATGTGACACAAGCGAGAATGTAGCCATGGCCACCGAGGATCTCTTTAGTGTGTACGATAAAGACGTCGTAAATCACGTCTGCCAAGATATGAGTTGGGTGATCGATAGTGGCGCTTTGATACATGCTGCTTTGTGGAGAGATTTCTTCACGTCCTACACTTTCGGGGACTTTGGAAGTGTAAGAATAGGAAATGATAGTATTGTAAAAGCCATTGGTTAGGAGACGTGTGTTTAGAGGCTGACATCGGCAACATCTTGTTTTTGAGAAGTGTGAAACACATCCCTGACATTCGCAGGAATTTGATCTCAACTGGAAAGCTTGACGATGAAAGGTTTTGCAACACATTTTGTGATGAAAGATGGAAGCTCATTAAAGGCTCATTAACTGTGGCGAGAGAAGAAAAATGTTCCTTTTTATATGTGAAGCACGAAAAGATTGCGGATTCCACAGTCGTACGGTGGACGATGAAGACACAATAGAGTTTTGGCACAACCGGCTTAGTCATATGAGCGAGAATGAATTGATGATTCTAATCAAGAAGAATCTACTCACATGTATAAAAAATGGCTCTCTAAAAAAGTGCATTTACTATTTGGCAGACAAGCAGACTCGAGTAGCTTTCAAGAGCGTTCGTCACTCGCAGAAACCAGGTATACTCGACATGGTGTACTCCGATATGCGATCCAATAAAGACAAGAATACCTTGTGTTGCTGTGTACTTTGTGACTTTTATCGACGATCACTCAAAGAAGATTTGAGTGTATATATTAAAGTCAAAAGATCAAGTTCTAGATGTTTTTAAGCAGTTTCATACTCGTGTGGAAAGAGAAATAGGTGTGAAGCTCAAGGTGAGTACTGTGATATTTTTGATGAGTATTGCAAATATGAGGATATTCGATATCAAAAGACACCTCCAAAGATTCCTCAGTTGAATAAGTTAGTTGAAAAAATGAACATGACACTTGTTGAGAAGGTGAAATGCTTACTTTCGCAGTCACAATTGCCGAGGTTCTTTTGGGGTGAAACCTTGAGTACAGTGATTCTTCTTTTAAATCTCACACCAAGTGTTTCGTTGGGTTTCGAAGTTCTTGATAAGATGTCATCTGGAAAAGAAGTTTCTTATAGTCATCTGCACATCTTTGGGTGCAAGATCTTTGTTCACATTCTGAAAGACGAGCGATCGAAGCTTGATGTGAAGACGAAGCCATAGTGTTCATCGATTATGGTCTTGATGAGTTTGGCTACAACTTCTACGATCCGGTGTAGAAAAAATTTGTCAGAAGTCGAGATACAGTGTTCATAGAATGACAAAGAGGTATAGTGATAAGCTGATCGATTTAAATCCAATTTCTACTATTGCATAGCATTCTAATCAAGGAGGAGTGGAACCAGAGCATAATACCGGTCTCGCAAATGGCGAAGTCTCCCAGCTAATAACGTTGGATCGACTGAGCAAGTCAAAGAAAAGGTTCAAGAGTTGTCATATGAACCTCTTTTGAAAAGATCCACTAGAGCGCGACGTCCTTCGACGAGATTTAATTCAAATGAGTTTGTGATAATCACAGATACCGGAGAGCCAGACACTTACCAAGAGGCCACTTCCGTTAATGAGAAGAAATTGTGGTTGAAAGCTATGGAATAGGAGATGCAATTTCTTCACGGGAATCACACGTATGATTTGGTGAAGTTACCTCAAGACAAGAAAACTCCTAAAAACATATGGGTCTACGTGTTTAAGACATAAAATGTAAGCTTACAGATAAGGTACAAGGCTCGATTAGTTGTGAAAGGGTAGAGTCAGAAGAAGAGAATTGACTTTGAAGATATATTCTCATCAGTTTTGAAGATGATCTTGATCCGAGTTACTCTTGGTTTAGTGGTGTACTTGAACCTGGAAATCAAGCAAATTGATGTGAAAATTGTGTTTCTTCATGGTAACTTGGAGGAAGAGATCTACATGGAACAGATCGAGGTATTCAAAGTCAGAGAAAATGAACAACTTGCATGCAAGTTAAAGAAGAGCTTGTGTGACCTTAAACAAGCTCCATGACAGTAGTACAAGAAGTTTGAATACTCCATGATGAGTCAAAGGTACAATCGGATATCATCAGACAATTGTGTATTTATTAATAGGTACTCTAATGATGACTTTGTTATTCTCTTTTCGTATGTTGACGATATGTTGATCATAGACCATGATACTAGTAAGATTGTCAAGTTGAAGGTAGAGTTCAACAAGTGTTTTGTGATTAAAAACTTGGGCTTGGCAAATAAAATACTTGATATGAAGATCTCTCGTTATAAGAAGAATGAGAAACTGTGGTTGTCTCAGGAAGACTACATTTAGAAGGTACTTGAAAAGTTTAACATGAGTAAGACCAAAGTTGTGCGTTCTCCACTTGCAGGTCACTTCAAGCTCAATTCGAAGTAATGCCTTACAAGTGAGAAAGACAAGGCAGACATGAGTTGAGTTTGTTATGCATCTGCAGTTGGGTTGGCAGTTTGATATATACCATGGTCTACACTCAACCCGATATTATTCATTCAGTTGGAGTAGTTAGTCAGTTCATTTCCAATCCTAGCAAAAAACATTGGGAAGCAGTGAAGTGAATACTCAGATATCTCCGAGGTACTTGCATATTGTGTTTGTGTTTCGATGGTCGTGATCCTATGCTAGTTAGGTATACCGATTCAGATATGGTCAGCAACATTGATTCCAGGAGGTTCGTTTCGGAATTTTTGATGACTTTTCCAGAGAGAGCCGCGTCTTGGCAATTGAAGCTACAAGATTGTGTTGCGCTATCCACCACAGCAGACGAGTACATTGTGATTACTGAGGGTTGCAAGGAGGCTTTGTGTATGTTGTTTTCAGCGATAGTCAGAGCGTTATCCATCTCTCTAAGAATTCGTTACTTCATTCGAGATCCAAGCTTATTGATGTGAGGTATCATTAAATTCAAGACTTGCTTGAGACGAATTAGTTGCACTTGGCGAAAGTGCACACTAGTGAGAATAGTTCAGATAGGTTGACGAAAGCTTTGTCGAATGAGAAGCTCGAGGTTTGTCGGTGAAGAGCGGGCTTATTGGAGCCCTCCACATGAGCCGGAGAAGGAGTTTGTTGGGTTCCGGGCCACATGTGTGGACTCGGATCCATAATGGGCCGCTCGTGTTGCGTCCGTAGTCAGTATTAGAGTTTCATGATTTTTTCTATTTATTGATACTTAAATCGCAAAACTCAATTTTATCATTTTGATCAGTGATTTCTCTCAATTGCCCGTGATTTTTATCTCTTCTAAAATTTTTACATAAATTTTGACATCCATTATTTTCTCTTTTTTTTTTTTTTTTTTTTTTGTTCGATTTTTCAACAAAAGATTCAAAGATTGCGTCGTTGTTCCCGGACCAGAGATTGGCACTGTTTAGTATTTCCATTAGCAATCTTGGAATAAGCTGTTTTTGTGGATTGGGATAGTATCGAAGAGAGTTTCTTTAATTTGATGGTTTGGATGCTCATCCATGCAAAGCCTCAATCTCCTCCGTCTGATTTTTAACATTGTTGGCCAGTGCTGTTTATGTGGATTGGGATAGTATCAAAGACAGTTTCTCCAATTTGATGGTTTGGATGCTCATCCATGCAAAGCCTTAATCTCCTCCGTCTGATTTTAAACTTTGTTGGCCAGTTTTGTTTTATTCTGACTCAGAGAGAAGCCCCGCCACTTGCCCAAGAGGAGAGAATTCAATTGTGGCAGGCAGCAGGAGGAGGGCAGGAGTAGACCCTCTGGCTTCTTTCTAAATAGTCTCTCAGCAGTCAGATCTCTCCCAATTTATAACATTTTCATGGATTTGTTTATTGTTTGTTTCAAATTCTAGTGGCTTTATTTCTCTGAACACCAGGAGCTTGGATACCTGTACCGTGCATAATTTCTTTTTTCATTCTGATCTGACGCTTTCTTTCCTTTATTTTTTTCTCGCTGCATCTTGCAGTATGGAACTGCATTTCCGAGCTATTGCGATAGAGGCGAATGACGTAAGAATAAAGTACTGGACTTAGATTTAAGTGGAGAGAGAGAGAGAGAGAGAGAGAGAGAGAGAGAGAGAGACTTTGAGTGTTAAGTCCTAGGCTTTTGGATGCGATAGTATTTTGGAAAATGGATTCTACTTGGAAGATACGACAGAAGCGGGTGTTGCTGTTGTGCAAGTACAACACCAGGGAAACAGGCAAACCAAGCTCCGGATCAGGTGGCACTCACTGCCTAACCATGCAGATCTCCCTTCTGCTATTGGTAGATGATAGACAAACATAATCGTTATACACTTATACGTGTATGTTTCAAAGACAATATATATCAATCATCACTGTAATCATATGATAATGCTTTTATGACTGAGTAATTGGGTTAGGCCCGCAGCACGAGCCTCGTAGCATGGGCCTTGAAAATGGGTTACAGGATTTCATCAGAGAGTAGATGATGACAAGATGTTCTGCAGTCTGGAGGAGTTGGGTGGCTGTTGATTTACTTGGAGAAGGAGAGGGCGTTGTTTGCGCTGTGTGGGGACTTCTGGGCGAGTGGGTGTTTGACTGAGTGGTATCAAATATGGAACGAAGTAAACGAAAATGGGAGCGGATATCTCTGCTTTGTTTTCCACCTTACGTGGCTTAACTACCAACCTTGAATCTTCCCACTTCCACTCTGCAACTTTACTTCAATCCTGGTTTAGTTTCCCTAAGATTCATGCCTGGGCACTGACCCTCCATTTTCCTCTCCAATGGCTTCCTTATTTCTCTCTTCATTATCTCTCCCCACTCAATCACTCCCACCCACTTCCTCTATCAACTCTACTACTACTTGCATTTGTTGTTCCGGCTGTGACAGGCGACCCGCGTTGACGCCCATTGTTGTCCGAGGAAATCCTCCCACTTTCGTCTCTGCTCCTGGTCGCAGAATCGTTGCCGGTTTCTTTTCCCTTCCTTCTCCATCCTCCACTCCCAACTACCCATTATCTGTTTTCGGCTTTTTTCTAACCCTTTTCTTCTCTTTCTGTTTCGTTTCTATCTACTGTGTCTGTTATTGTTTTTATGTTCTCTACATCTAATTTGTATGGACAGTGGGAGATCTACATGGAGACCTTAAACAAAGCAGATATGCACTCGAGATGGCTGGCGTCTTGAGTTCTGATGGTCGTGACTTATGGACCGGTGGGGAAACGGTATGCTTCCTCTTCGCCTCTTTTTCTAGGCTAATGAACTCTTCGATTCTTTCACTTTACTGACTGCCTGCAATTCAGAAACTTCATATTTCACCTCCAAACTCAAGTGGGAGCTGAATATAAGCTTATGATTGTTGCTTTTTCTTTTGGGCATTCAGGTCTTGATTCAGCTTGGAGATATACTGGATCGAGGTGAAGATGAAATTGCCATTTTGTCACTCTTGCGTTCCTTAGATATGCAGGCGAGAGCTGCTGGTGGTGCTGTTTTTCAGGTTTGGCTGTTTGAATTTGTGCGGTTGAAACTGTTTCTGATGTCATGTCGCTAAAGAAACTTTGAGACACTTCGTGTGGTTACAATTACTAAGGTCTTCCCTATGATACAGATAAATGGAAATCATGAGACTATGAATGTGGAAGGGGATTTTAGATATGTTGACTCGGGGGCTTTTGATGAATGTCTTGATTTTATGGAGTACTTAGAAGACCATAGAGACGATGGGGAAGAAGCTTTTCCCTGTTGGATTGGCATGTCGGAAAGGTGGAAAGATCAGAGAAAATCTCAAATTTATTGGGGGCCTTTGAGTTTAGTGAAGGTACTAAAGTGATCTATTCTATCAATTCAATAATGTTTTGCCGTTTTAATAGTTGAAACCAACTAATCATAGTAGTGTTCTTTTTAATATGGTTTTTTTGCACTCTTTTTGATGAAGTTATCCTGATAAATTAGGACAGAGGCAGAAGGGGGTGATTGCCAGATCCATCCTCTTCAAACCCGGTGGTCCTTTGGCTTGCGAGTTAGCTAGACATTCTGTTGTTCTTAAAGTTAACGACTGGGTATTCTGTCATGGAGGTCTTCTACCTCATCATGGTAAGACCAAGAGATGGAGTACTAGCCATCCCTCAACATGAGATTTCTGTTCAATTCGAGACATTTCTATCTGTTTGATTGTAGTTTCTGATAGGAAATATTGATCCTTGCACAGTTGCGTATGGGATAGAGAGGATGAACTGGGAGGTCTCGCAATGGATGAGAGGCCTAAGTGAGAGTCAGAGCGAAAGCAGCCTGCACATTCCTTTTATAGCGACCCGAGGGTATGATAGTGTTGTCTGGAACCGCTTGTACTCAAGGGATAATTCAGAGCTGGAAGATTATCAGATTGAAAAGGTAAATAACCAGTTTGACACTTAAATAGTTGCCTTGTTTCTTATAGCAGATTGCAATTTACTTTCACTTTCTTTTTCACAGATACATTCTCTTCTCGGAGAGACACTGGAGGCAGTTGGTGCCAAGGCAATGGTTGTGGGGCATACTCCTCAACTTACAGGGGTCAATTGGTAGCACTCTATAGCCATACTTTTTCATGGTGTACAGCTATTCTTTTACCACTTCCACTTTAGTGCCTTGAGGAATAACATTTTATCTTCGTGTGGTTTATTCATTTGAGTTTGGTTTTTGCTGGCAGTAAATACAATTGTAGCATATGGCGTGTAGACGTGGGTATGTCCCGGGGAGTTCTATATTCAAGACCAGAGGTTAGAATCATTGTTATAATTCTTTTGAGCTGGCTTTATCGGCTCTTATGGATAAAAGTAATGTACCAACTATCGTCGAGTATTTACTAAGTGAGCTAGATTCGGGCCTAATATCTGAAAAGTTGGTGAAAAGCCTAGTAAGAGCGTCTTAGAATAGATCTTATTATTTTTTCATTAGAATTTTGTGGGAGTACTTAAATCTCAACTTTTACGCCAGGTCTTGGAAATAAGAGATGGGAAAGCAAGAGTCATCAGGAGCAACAGGGATACATATACCGAACTTCCGGAGGTCGTCAATTATATAAAACAATGATGACACTAGTAGGTTATTTTTTCCCTTATTTACTATCCTTACATAAAAAAGGACATATGGTTGCACGGTTTCACAACTGCTTGCTCGAAAAGGCTGCACCATTGGTGAGAAAGATTATTTGATCATTAGTTGATAAGATCATAGAATCCGTGCTTTTCTTTATGATGAATTGTAAGAGAAATCTTAAAACTGTTCAAAGAATGTGTTTTATTTTGATACTGCAAGAACGCAGGCAATGTCTGCAATTTGTAGAATTTTGCTTCAGCGTTCATCTCCGAATCTCTTGTTTGATCAAGTGCTTGGCGATGTTTGTTCCATCAGAGTGTTGGTTTGTCTTATTTATGTCGTTCTTGCATTTTAACGTAGCATTTATTCTTCTGAGCAACTGCAGCTGCAGGGTTTGAAGCGTTGATAGACCAACCACTAGAAGTGGGTGTAATTTTTCAGGAAAGAAATCAAGAGAGTTGTGAACCCTGATTGAAGGGTAGGAGATTGGGGAGGCCAAATGAGTGGATTTGCTATAAAACTGTAGGAAGGCCCTGTTTTAAAACAGAGAAGTAGACGATGAAAGATAAGAGCGATGGATGGAATGTTATAGAGCGCACAAGATTGATTGATTACACTCCCATTTGAGTTCATTGCAATTGGTGTATGTAAGAACTAAGATGGGTCGTTCTTGTTAATTCTCTAGAAATATACGTCTTGATCCGATATTGAACGTCTCTTTCATTTGATGGGTGTGATTCTTGTGAATAATTTGGTCGGAAATGTGATTGTGTTGGTGTCACCGTTGCTTACGAGTGGCAGTTGGCCGGTTTCGTTCCCAATTTACGACCGTCTAACTTTGTGAACTCCGCTGACTATGACGCGACTATAAAAGCCATCTCCTCTCTCTGTCCTCTCTATCAATCCCCCTCCTTCCCCACCTCTCTTCCGCCGTTCTTCTCTCCATTCTCGGTCCCCCCATTTCCCCCTACCGTTCACTCGCTGCCACTTCCGTCGCTATGAGCTCCTCCTCTCTCCTTCTACCTTCTCCCATTTCCCTCAAGAAGCTACCTTTCCATGCTCCTCACTCCTGCCGAAACTTAAACTCCTCTTCCTTGTTTGGGTTCACGAATGGATTTCGTACCTCCCCTGCTGTAAAGCCATCTCGATCCAGGTTTTTCATGAGCGCTGCTGTTGGATCCCAGAGTCTGGTTGACGACGCTTTGTTCTCCGACTACAAGGCCAACTGTGCTTTCCTATTCCCTGGCCAGGTAAGTTCAAGCGTCGCCGCTCCACCCCCACCTTCTTTTTGACACAATTTGATGGCCTTGTTGTATTAGGAAGCAAAGCCAGTTAGCAGCGAGTTTTCTTCTTTCCTTAACTTTGCTTTAACATTGAATTGTCTTTTGCGACTTGTCTATTAAACTTATATTCAGAACTGACGTCTCCCGGCTTTGCATCATATCTTGATAATGTCGATCGATCATTGAGAACCAATCGCACTTTATTAGTAGTTTTAGGCCCATCACTTTATTTCAGGGTGCACAAGCTGTTGGAATGGGAAAGGAGGCTCAAAGCGTCCCTGCGGCTGCAACTTTGTACAAAAAAGCAAATGACATCTTGGGGTAAGCGAAATATTGATCCATTCGTTCATTTTTTGCCGGCCTATGACTGTAGTGCTTTATGGAGTTTTATGTTCTATCTTATATAGGTTTGATCTTCTAGATGTTTGCATTAATGGACCCAAGGAAAAGCTTGATTCAACAATTATAAGTCAGGTATTCACTGAACTTTCTTCTGAAAATTAGTTTTGTCATTCACATTTTCAATGTTAAAAAATTTTTAAGCCTTTTCGTGAGTTATTTGGAGTTTTGTTAATAAAAAAACCAAAAATATTGATTTAGATTTTTGTCTTTGGGGAGAAAAGGAATTGTTTCTATGCAGTAATATTGCTGTAACTGTGAAATCAGTGTCTCAACTGTATTATGTCCGCATTATGAAGCCGATCATGAGTGAATGATGAACCAAGAGAAAAGCTTCTAAATATGAGGTTATCAGGAGCTGATACGTTAGTTGAGAGATGTAATCATCTCATAGAAGATGAGAGCGAGGGCTCGTTTCTGCAAGAAACATTTTGTAGCATCGTAATCCTGTTCTAATCTATTAGAAGCTTGTAAGTATAATTTTCATGTGGGTGCAAGGAAACTCGGCTGAACGACATAAAAGTGACGAGTCCTGTTTCCGATGTTACAGTTTCTACAACTACTATCGTGACTGTAATAATTCCAGAAAGAACTCCCTCACATCCTGCAAATCTTCTATATTCTAAGATATGCTTTTGAGGCAATCATTTAAATATGCTCAGGGAATGTGAAGATGTGTGAATAAATTTCTAGTTTCATAAACGAGTAGTTTTTAAAACCTTAAATATGGATGAATCATCAAATTCTGTTTTGCTGGGGTAGAACTATAGGTTATTTAGAGAATTTGGTGAACAGAAAGATGGGGTCTGAGCTTAATCATGTCTTTCTTTTTGTACATTTTCTGAGTGTATGTCTATGATACATGTTCTTTATCCTGATAAAAAAAAACAGTGGCAATGATTTATTTGCTTATATTTCTGTCCGGGTGCAGCCGGCAATCTATGTGACAAGTCTAGCTGCTGTTGAGTTGCTTCGGGTGCGCGATGGAGGTCAACAAATAATTGATTCTGTTGATGTGACTTGTGGTCTAAGTTTGGGAGAATATACTGCACTGGCATTTGCTGGAGCTTTCAGGTATAATTCATATTAGCTCCTTCCTGATTCCACTGCGATTGTCTTGTCCATAATCTATGATTCATAATTTGATGTGCTCATGCAAGCAATTCTCTGAGTTCCATAATGCGTTGTTGCATGCATCTATCTTTGGACGTTATAGTATTGACGTTATGTTTTGTTTTTGGTTTAATTTAAGCTTTGAGGATGGCCTGAAACTTGTCAAACTAAGAGGAGAGGCAATGCAGGTAATGCTTAATGTTCTGCTGATGGTTGATTGTCTTGGTCATGGAGTTGTATCGCATTACGGGTTCAGTTCTCATTCAGTAGTTCCCTCCTAATTCCTTCAGAAAGCCTCTGATAGTGCAAAAAGTGGCATGGTCAGTATCATTGGACTAGACGCAGAAAAGGTTCAACAGTTGTGCGATGCAGCGAATCAAGATGTCGATGAGGCAGAAAAAGTTCAGATTGCAAATTATTTATGTCCTGTAAGATTCAACCACCATGTCTAACTTGGCATAAGGAGGCTTTTCCGTCACTTTACCATCATTTTCATGAGAACTGCAGGGCAACTACGCAGTATCAGGAGGCATAAAAGGAATTGAAGCAGTAGAAGCAAAGGCAAAATCATTCAAAGCTCGAATGACGGTAATCCTCTCGTTCTTAGACTGGAACATCTTGCTTCTTTGGCACACCTTGACTGCACTGCCATTCTTCTCAGGTACGACTAGCTGTGGCAGGAGCATTCCACACTAGATTCATGGAGCCAGCCGTGTCAAGACTGGAAGCTGCCTTGGCGGCAACAGAAGTAAGGACTCCAAGAATACCAGTCATCTCCAACGTAGATGCTCTACCGCATTCACATCCTGGTACAATAAAGAAGATATTGGGGAGCCAGGTGAGTTGATTAGCTTGATTCTTTCAAAAGAGGAGGGGTTGGAGCCTGGAAGTGAATTGAGTTTGTTTGTCGCAAGGTAACCTCCCCAGTGCAGTGGGAGACAACAGTGAAGACTCTGCTAAGCAAGGGGCTTCAGAAAAGTTATGAATTGGGACCTGGAAAGGTATGCAAATGGTTCAGCTCAAGTGTTGCAGACTCATTTTAACCAAGTTACTTCTCGATTGCTGTGATTTTTCAGGTGATTGCCGGTATAGTAAAGAGAATGGACAAAGGTGCAGAGGTAGAGAATGTCGGAGCCTGATCCTGAGCCTGAGCCTGAGCCTGAGCCTGAGCCTGAGCCTGGAGGCAGCTCAGTTGTTTGAGCGTTGGAAATTGAATTTTTGTTTGTGTCGTAGAATTACCTAAAGATGATGATGCGAGTCAGTGCGTCAGTTTTTGGCAATTGCGTCTCTACTGTTTAAGCAAACTCCTCCAAACTTGAACACCTTCATTGATCAAACAATAAACATCTTATTTTTGCAATGGACGAGGTTCGTTCTGGGTCTATCTCACTCAGGAAACAGAAGAGCAGACGAACGAGATTCACTTCCCAGAAAAGAACAGCTTTAATTTGGACGCCCCGGTTGCTGCCTTAATCGCTGAAGCTGATCAATCCAACTACCCTCGGGAACTCTCGCAACCCAATCTGGCGCTACTCCTACGAACGAAATTCCTCGCATTGCCTCCACAACCCTCGTCGTGTTCTCTGGACTCAGCCGCGCGTTTCGACGGCTCTCATCATCTCTAAAAGCTCTCCTTATCGCTCGATCGGAGGCCTCTCTCATCCGCTCCTCTTCCTGTTCCTCTTCCTCGCTTCTCAAATCGGCACCCTCGCTTAGATCCAGAGAAGACACTCCATTTACGGCTTGATTCAAGCAATACCCGTTGATTGGTTGCTGTGAACGAAGATCCAAACCGCCGTTTTCACCGTCTTCTTCGGAATCTTGGTCATCATCGGCGGAGATAGGCAGGTAGAGTTCCGGTGTCTCGGAATTCGAGTCGGAATCGCTTTCGCTTGTGACGTCTGAAAAAAAATACAAAATTGCACATCGAACGGAGGTTTTTCAACATTGTAAGAGAGAGGAGTTGCGACATACATGAAAACAGGCAACAAACCTTCGGCGACGTAAATTGGGGAGTTCAATGCTGCATTCATTTGGCTTCAAAATCGTCAGAAATATGGAAAAAGGAGATACCTTTTATCGCAAACAATGCCTCCATAGAATTAGGTCAACAAAGAAGAAGAAGACGTGATGATAATGAAAAGGAAAATACTAAAAACACCCTCGTGCACCAGCCGGGAATCGAACCCGGGTCTGTACCGTGGCAGGGTACTATTCTACCACTAGACCACTGGTGCTTTGTTGTCACTATGGTTCCTCTGACGTAATGTCATTTTGTAATACCTACGTCATGGTGACTCCTCTCCTCCGGCCCGGCGACAACTGTATTGGGAATTGAGAAGAGAATAATTAATTCGATGACAACGCAGACGTGGCAGAAGCCCGTCGGAGGAGCTTCCAAGGTTCGAACACGTCTACTCTCTCTTTTCCATTTTCTACTTTCTTCTCCACTTCGCACAAACAGCCTACGCTCTCCTTTTCCTTTCTCACACTTCCCCCTTCATCTTCACTCTCCCCTAAACATGTACGACTCCGTCCCCCAACTTGTTTGCGTCACCGGTGGTAGCGGCTGTATTGGGTCCTGGCTCGTCCGCCTCCTCCTCCTCCGCGGCTACTCTGTTCACGCCACTGTTCAAAATCTCGGTGCTTACCCTCCTCCTTTCATCTCCCTCTCTTATCCTTTTTCATATATTCCTCTGAGAGTTTCTACTTGCGCATTTACCCATTTAAATTCCTCCCCAAAATTATACCCATTGCTTTCTTTTTTTTTTAGTGGACGATTTTTCTGGTTGTAGGAGATGAGAACGAAACGAAACATCTGGAAGCCCTCGAAGGAGCTGACCAGCGTCTCCGTCTCTTCCAACTCGATCTACTCAACTATGACTCCATCCTTAAGCCTTTCTCTGGTTGTGCTGGCGTTTTTCACCTAGCCTCTCCTTGCATCGTTGATCGGGTCCAGCATCCTGAGGTATTCTCTCCCCCTCTCCCGTATCACCCACTTCAAGTTTCAAAACTTTGTCTTTAACCATTGGAATCGCAGAAGGAGCTCTTGGATCCGGCTATCAAAGGTACCATTAATGTCCTCACAGCAGCTAAAGAAGCAGGGGTCAAACGCGTGGTCGTCACTTCGTCTATCTCTGCCATTGTTCCAAGTCCTCACTGGCCTGCAGACGTTGTTAAGACAGAAGATTGTTGGACCGACATTGACTACTGTAAGGAGAAGGAAGTGAGCGTCTTTCTCCCCTTCTCTCCTTATTTTTATTCTTCTTTCATGACTTAAGGTAAGTGTTCAAATTACGGGCTCTGAATCTGATGATGATCTTCTTCATCATTTGCTGGGTTCCCTGTCGTGGATTAGTTATGGTACCCACTGTCAAAAACTCTGGCGGAAAAAGCTGCTTGGGAATTCGCCAAAGACAAGAATTTTGACGTTGTGGTTGTTAACCCTGGCACTGTGATGGGTCCTGTTATTCCTCCACGGCTTAACGCTAGCATGCTCATGCTTGTGCGTCTTCTCCAAGGTAACATATTTTCGTGCACATTTCAACCAAACTTTCTTCAAAAGTTTGTCATTTCCATGTTATTATTAGTTTCCTGGTCTATCATTTAGTAAACTAGGGAGTAAATTTTGGCAGCACTCGAATTCTAGGATATTGCAGCACAGCTTTTCTTGAAGCTCTAGTAAATTTTGGCAGCCCTGGAGGTGGTTCTCAAAATAAGGCGATAGCTTTCCTTGAATAAAAAACGTTGCTATTTGTTAATCTGATTACACATTGAGTGATTTTCTCATTTCACTATTGACACTAATATCCTTAAGCAACGTAAAAAATATGTTGAGCTATTTCATGTCATGGGCGTCCAATGACTCTGGATTTTGGACCTGATTTTCAGTCACCTTGAGCTCCCGACATGCTGTTCTCCGCATCTCTTGCTCTGAGTTGTATCCAATAACTTTGATTGAATCTTCTCAAAACTTGGCGTACCTGATGATTAGTTTTGCAATCTCTTTTTGTCTGGTTAAGTAGACATCTCCTTTTTCTAGCATCCGATGATACAATCCATAATGAAGTTGACTCTTTTCTATACCATTAGTATCAAAGGCTAGTGATGAAATAAAGTGTTGAGTTATCATTTAAGAACTACAACTCTTATCTGGTTGCAGGGTGCACTGAGACCTACGATGGTTTCTTCATGGGATCGGTGCATTTTAAAGATGTAGCACTTGCACACATTTTGGTGTATGAAAACAAATCAGCCACAGGAAGACACTTGTGTGTCGAAGCAATATCTCATTATGGTGATTTTGCAGCGAAGGTTGCTGAGCTCTACCCTGAATATAAGGTCCCAAGGTAATGGTCAGCCATCTCTGCACCCATGATTCAATCTGTTGAGTGGCATAGTAGAAAATGGTTTTGTTTTGGTGTAGTTTGCCTAGAGATACTCAAGCTGGATTGGTGAGGTCCAAGAATGGGGCTAAAAAGCTGATGGATCTGGGTTTGGAGTTCATAGGAATGGAGGAAATCATCAAGGATGCGGTTGAGAGCTTAAAGAGCAATGGATTCATTGCTTGACTTGAGCAGCGTTCATGTATCGTTTTGGCTCATGAAGAGCTATCGTTAGCATTGGCCACTAGATTGCATCAAATAAGTGGATCAAAAGTTGTATTTTGGCGTAGAAACAAACAATCACGATGTTCAACAGTAAAAGATCTATATAATCTGGGTACTAGGTGTAAAAAGATTTGAATTTATGATGTAAATCATTGTCGTTTGATCCATACGTTGTTGTTGATTCAACAGCCACGCAGTCCCTCGGTCCCAGCCACCTATTTAACTTGGGCCACAGCTTATCTTTGGAGAATCTTTTGGCCGGTGGAATTGAAGCTTGGGTTAGCAGCCTTAAGGATCTCCGATTATGGCTTCTGGGGCTAACTACTCCCTTCTTGCTTGCTTCCTCTGTCTTGTCATCACCTCCTCCATGCCCCCGACATCTCAAAGCAACAAAGTTTCTCTTCAACTGTATTATGAATCACTTTGTCCTTACTGCTCCAATTTCATCGTCAACCAATTGATGAATGTTTTCGCGAACGGGCTCATCCCCTTCGATCTGCACCTCATCCCTCACGGCAACACCAGGGTTGGAACCAATGAATTGATCACTTGCCAAGACCTCTCTCATCTTCTCCGTTTATTACGTCAAGATCAATAGAAGATAATCTATAAATATCGATCATTTTATAACCTTCGTAATATTTATTATTATTTTAATAAATTAAATTATAAAACAGACGTACATTAAATATTATAACAAATTAATTTTATAAAAATATCAAACGATATTAGATTTATTTAAAAATTTTATCGCATGTTCATCACACTATCAAAAGATAATCTAAAAATTTTCGTTATTTTCTAACATTTGTCGATTTATTACTATTTTAGTGAATTAAATCATAAAAAACAGACATACATTACATATTATAACAAATTAATTTTATAAAAATATCAAACGATATTAGATTTATTTGAAAATTTTACTGCATGTTCACCACAACATCAAAAGATAATTTATAAATTTTCATCATTTTATAATGTTTGTACGATTTATTATCATTTTAGTAAATTAAATCATAAAACAGACATATATTATACATTATAACAAATTAATTTTATAAAAATATCAAACGATATTAAATTTATTCAAAAATTTTATTGCAAGTTCATTACACCATAGATAAAATTTTTAAGTAAATCTAATATCGTTTGATATTTTTATAAAATTAAATTATTATAATATTTAAAAAATAAAAAATTAAATTGAATAGCTGGCCGTCCGGCGAATTTCATTTTAATTATTTTGAAAGTTCAGTAAATTTTAAGAATTTTTCTTATTAAATTAAAAAAACTCTTTCTTTTATAGATGAATAGTCGCTCTGACAGGTGGCCGGTAAACGATGCTTCACCTGTGAGCCTCATAATCCTCCGCCGCATTCGGCTGCCCGGCTTTAATGGCGTAACATAACACAAACCTCCAACGTAGATTCATCTTTCCAAACCTTTCCATCATGGTTTACTCTCGCCGTCCAGCATTTACCTTCGTTTTCCATATCTATTTCTTGGTCAGCGCTTTAAACCCCTCTTCTTCTTCTTCAGCTTCGAGTATCTCACCGTCTCATTCTGATAAAGTTTGTTTGGGCTTATACTACGAATCCCTTTGCCCGTATAGCGCTAATTTCATCGTCAATTATTTGGCTAAGCTGTTCGAAGATGACCTTATATCAATTGTCGATCTCAATCTCGTTCCTTGGGGTAACGCCAAGTTCAGTACCAACACCACATTTTCTTGCCAGGTCCTCAAGTTTTTCAGCTGCCACAATTTCCCCTCGCAGTTTTCTTGCTTCCATTGTTCTCTATCCTAACTGCAAACGCAGTTCCGTAGCGGATCTTATATTCTTGTGTTCTATATTAGCATTTCCATTTATAATGCAGCAGAATTACGTGTATAGTACGACATTCATATTGTCTTATGGTGGTGATTGCAGCACGGCCCTGCCGAATGCTTACTCAACACTGTCGAAGCCTGCGCTATCAATGTCTGGCCTAAGCTGGTATGACTCTTACTGAAGAAGTAAAGATCTGGTGTTTTGACTCTGACTGCATGTAGTTTCTGATGCTCGTTCTGTTGGCCTTGTATATACTTCAACTTGAAATGCAAAGTTTTCTTCATGCACTTTCCATGATGCAGAGCGTGCATTTTCCTTTTATTTATTGCGTTGAGGCTTTGGTTTATGACCACAAGTTCTCTGGGTGGGAATCCTGTTTTGAGAAGTTGGGTTTGGATTCCAAACCGATTGAAGATTGCTACGCTTCTGGGTATGGGAAAGAGGTAGTATCTCATGACTCCATTTTGTTCGCAATTCAAGTTCTTTGTGTGTTATGTTGAATGATCCGACCCATGTTGCTAAGTTAAGGCTTGGCATATAAAGCACTGCATTTGAGCACCCTCTCTTTGCAAGCCAATCACCAAGGCTGAGGTCTACCTAATGTGTGTATAACGTTATCTACTCCTTAACATGGAGTTAAATTTGATGTGCCATTTTTCTTTAGCGTGGCCCATCATCTCTCAATATATGTGACTGTTGCTGCCTACAAATCTAAAATCTGCATTGATTGGAAAAGTTGAAAACCTGACTTCGGAAGCATCAAAATTTCTTTCTTTTTGATAATAGATTCTACGCATTTGCTGGTCATGCTTGATGAACATTGAACATATTTTTAGATACACAAAATGTTCTGTTGATGGGGAAGAAATGAGGAGGAACTTCCAATTTTCACCCCAACTCTTTGTTTTCATGTCCTACATTTGGAAATATTACCTGGTGCTTATGAGTGTATTGACGTGTCCGTGCAGCTTGAACTAAAATATGCAGAAGAAACTAACAGCCTTCAACCCCCTCACAAGTACGTCCCCTGGGTAGTTGTTAATGGGAAGCCCCTCTATGAGGTTTGTTTCTTTTTCATTTGCTCTCCTATATATTTTTGTGTGATTA
Source organism: Begonia peltatifolia (assembly GCA_022433055.1). Taxonomy (NCBI): domain Eukaryota; kingdom Viridiplantae; phylum Streptophyta; class Magnoliopsida; order Cucurbitales; family Begoniaceae; genus Begonia; species Begonia peltatifolia. The sequence goes on from CM039527.1 coordinate 5,497,620, forward strand.
GGTTTTAATCATGTCGTTGATAAGAAACACTTCTAACTTAGTGATCGATGGTTATATGTATGCATACTAACATAGAAACACAGTATAACGTAGAATTATAAAAGTGTGGTTTGCATTGGGCGCCTAGTATACACTATTGTCACAGTTCAGAAAATACATTCGAATATGCGCGATTGGTGCTGGCTCACACGTGAATAGGGAGAGTTTGAATAATGACAGCTTATACGAGGGTGTATTACAAATAGTTGAGAAAGACTGCCAAAAAATCCTGTTAAGGATATTCTCGGATAAGGAAGTATTTTTCTACAATTCAAGGACTAATCCAAAGAAAATTTATTCCCTCAATGAAAACCTGAGGGGGAAAAACAGTCACCCCTATTAAAGTATTACCATTGTACATTTAATTGTATGTTTTAGGCATTCTTTCCAAGTATGAACTTTTCTAAATTTTACTTGTACTCAGATTATGTAGATTGTTTATTTTAATCCGAGTATTCTTCCAAGAATCTACGCAATGATTACCTGGAATTGGATTTTTAAGAAAGGCATATGTTGCGATGTTGTAGGACTACGAAAACTTCATTATCTATATCTGCGAGGCCTACAATGGGACATCTGTGCCAAATGCTTGCACTGAACTATCTCTTATAACCATGAAAGGGGGAAAGCCAGAGCATTTTCTTCCAGTTTGCTTTAAAGAGGAGAAGGGGAAGCCATACCATTCTCTGCAAAAGTAAGATGTTATGATTTGATAAACTTGGTAGATTCTTATTACAAGTCCGAATAAAATGCTTATGCTCCTCATGTTGAAAGGTAGGCTAGTGTCGGATTGTATTAATCTTGAACTTGGAAGGCATTTATATATTCTCATTATGCTCCAGTATTATTGTTTCGACTTCTAAACACAATGGAAGTAGCTTGTTTGGAATAAATTGATCCACACACTGACCCAAGGTCAAATGCAACGGTGTAGGCTGGGCAGAGCAACCAAATTTATGAACCTTGATCTTTCTGCATATTTTCTATAATCCAAGTCTTCCTCTTTTGTTGCAAAGTTTATATCTGCTTAAGGATTCCTCTATTAGTTTTTAATCTCCACCGCCGATCAAAGATTCAAATATGTATATGCTTAGTGGGGTCAAAATACTTGGCCAAAGTTAGAAAGGTCCTAATGGCATGCTTAGTGTGGTCAAAGTCCTCTCGATTAACCAACTTCTGAACTAATATAATATATTCAATCAACTTGAGTTGTGGTTGAATTTTCATCAGTCTACCACTGTGCTAGAACAAATGGAAATAGAACGAGATAATTACATTTCTCTCATATTTATATGCATCCTTGAGCAACACAAGGATGCTTAAATTAGATTAACAAATATACAGAAAACGGTCAATAAGCAACCGAAAAAAAAAAAACTAGTATCAATCACAAGAAGCAACAGAAAGTGCCACTCGGAGATTGTTTGAACTCCCGCACACATACATTCGATGCGTTTCAATTTCTTTTTCTTGAACCCCTGGAGTTGTAGCTGCATAATGATTCCCACTCATACTATCGCAGGTAGAAAATATGATTTCTCGAAGAATTGGCTCGTGTCCATTGAGAAGATTCCCCATGCTCAGAACTTTTCTCCATGATTGGTTAGCAGTTGGGGTAGTAAACAAATTTGACACAACTGGTCTTTCATGGCTCCTCACTGCTTGCTTCTTGTCAAAGTCCTAAGGAAGATAATGCAAGCATAATGTACTAGTCTCTTGTTGTAAAAAACAAAATGGGATTTCTAGAGATGGATGGCCCTGACAAAACTTCAGCTAGATTTCAAATACCATATCTTTCTACACTCCAAATTTCATTATCAGCCACGAACATGATCATGTGACTTTCTATAACTTGTGCATAAATAAAAGATGATGTTGCATTTGCTCATTTGGAGAAGAGAGCTTAATTTTCTAAGACTAGTTTATTCTGAAGATATAGAGATAAATTACCTGTCCATCTTTGATTTTGATTGAGCCTGATCCCATTCTTGGAAGGTAAAAGTCATAAAAGTCTTTAAAAATAGATTCAGCTAATAGCGGTGCTTGCCCCAACTTCCGATGGAGAGATGCTGCAAGAGTCAGTAACTTCTCTACATGCTCAAAAACGACACACAGTCGTTTTAGATCTTCAACAATCTCACTACCAGAAAATTGACGATTTGCTGAAAAATGTATGAAACGGCACGCACACAAAAAGTTACATGAAAACCCAACTGAAAAAAAAAAAGAATTAAAAGAGAACAATATGTACCTTGCAAAGCTTTTAAGACAGATGCCATGGTAGCGTAAAGTTGATCCATTTTGGTTTTCATCTGCTTCAACCCTCCATAACTAGTCTTGTTTAAGGTGTCTGCTGATGCCTTGAAGGCAGTACAAACCATTTGCTCGAGCAACTGATGTGGCCGTAATGTTTCAAGGTAATGAATAATCTATGCAATTCAAAACAATAAAGCCTCAATAAAAAGCAGATAGAGAAAAAGTAAGCATGAAGGAACCACATCTCTATCGAAGTATAGAGAAAAGTCACGAACATGAGTGGCATGATTATAGTGTTATTACACAGTCACATACGTATATGCAGCTTGATTACTTAATAAGTGACAATTTTGGTTCACCTATCAGTGGAAACATTAATTCATGAAGCATCATAAAACTAAAAATTAATAGAGTGACATCTTCAAGTTTTGAATGAGTTCTTACTAAAAAATACGATAATCTACCTTCCACCAAGTTACCTTTTCTCCTTCTCTATTTGGATCAAGCAGTGGTTTTTGCTCAGAAACTGGCAGAGCAGGTGCTTCATTCCAAATCTGACGCCATAAATTCCCATGCTCAGACATTCTCTTTGAAAGATGTCCTCGGGGAGGCAAATTCTCTTTTGAAACCTCGCTGGTGGATACTCCACTTGTCTCAATGTGAAGATCATCCACCCAATCTCCTGGTGAGTGCCACCTAATAAAATCTTCAAAAACAGCATCTGGATTGGCAGCCTTAAAAGCTTGCATGTCTAATTATAATTAAGAAGATTATTAGCTGGAAGTAGTAGCGACAACAAGACAAAAATACAATTTACAACTATGCAAAATTTCTTTTTAAGAAAAATAAAGCTCGTGCATGTATGGCTTTAAACATAAAAAGAAAGTAAGGACATTTTGTTTCATTATTTAAACAGTCAGTACTACAATTCATGTTAAAAAAACATAAAGTACCACACAAATGATTAATTTCAGAATGACTATATAGCACATTGTAAATAATAAGTCCATTAGAAGGAAAGCAGGTCTATATTGTATGAGATAGTTCTGATGCTCCTTACTACTTTTAGATGTAAATTAATGAATATATAAAAACCTGGAGGGGATCAGATGTTCAGTTGATTAATGGAGTAACAAGTTATTTCGAATGTCAAAAAATCATAAACACATACTAAGCAGCACAACGCATGCACCATAGAGCATTGGAAGAATGTGAAATTTTGAAGCTGTTTATTTCTGTTGGCAACAGGAAAGTCCCCAAGATTATTCTGGCGTAGGTCGTTTGCCATGGCTTTTATCTGTGATTAGTCCTACTAACTACAGCCTTCGAAGAAAAACACTGAAATAAAGGTGTCAATATTACATCATCTGATCTATTTATCTGCTCAAACTGTTGCAGGTATTTGTATAGAAGGAAATGCTAGTCGTAGAGTAGGGGAAGTAGAGTACAACAGGAGTGAGTTGTGATAACGGGTCAAGCTCTCTGAAGAGGTAAGGGATGACAAGCTCGAAGAACTATACAATAAAGGAAATTTCATAAACTACACTTGACCCTAATGCCCATGGGAAGGAAGGGTGGGTTATAGTCATCTCAGCATTGCAAAGAGTCCAAAAAGGTTGTCACCCAAAAGTATACACCTTGCATGTCAAATCTAGGTAAACTACTAACATATTTCGTGAAAGATTTCTCGACGATTAGGTAGTCGTATAAAGTTCAGAGGTACTACTATGGCTGCAAAAGACAATAGATTTATCTTTTGGTGTTCTGGTTCCCGTCTGATCTACCATCATTTCATCGCCACTATACTACTTTGATTCACAAATGACATAGCTACAGTAGCTAGATAAGCTATCTCTTGCTCTGGTCTACAATCCCATTTATCAGGATAAGGCAACAAAATATGATGGGAAATAAAAGCATACATACTAGTTCCAGGATCAATTAGATATACCTGAAGCTAAGATATCTTTCTCCAACTGAGCAGAAAAGTTCTGCAACATATAACAATAATATTTCTTAATAACAAACTTCCAACTAAAAGTATACATACATATGACCAGTCCGAAATAAGAGAAAAGAAATACACTAAATGTACGAAATAAAAACAGCAATTAGGTTTGATTTAATGTAGAACTTGAAATTCATACTTTCGTTTTAACTATATTTAGTATTATAGAAGATACTGTCTGCCATAAAATTATAGAAGAGATTCTTATGGGAATATTGAATACCACCAAATAGTAAATGTGAATATATCACATAAAAGGCAGGCCTATAAACTCCCTTTATTAATTTACAATATTCATCCCAATTCAACTGTGAATCACTATCAACAATTGCACAACAGGATGCAATGAGTTCAAGTAGTCCCAGTCCACTGGGATTAGAGGTTATTACTAAAGAGAAAATGAAAAATGACACTGCCTTGGCAAGAATCTCAAAATGATGAAATAAATTCTGTTAAGTCCGATACCAGAATGGTAGCATTTCTTTAGTTTAAAAAACGAAAACTTTAACAAAACTCGCTAACATTTGGATGGCTTTAGGCCAAGTTCCCTTGCCCCCGTACAATTTACAAGTCTACTTTATAAACAACAAACACATGCACTTTGACTAAAATAAATGATAAGTCAAGTGACCTTGAGAAAAAAAGAATCATAAGAATTAGAAGCTTACAAAGGAATCACCAAATACTTCAACAGCATTCAGCCGTTCTTCATGCATGTCCTCTGTCATTAGTGGTGCATCCTATAATGGGCCAGGAAAAACGATTTTAGTTTAAACATGGTTTTTGTCATGGGTTTGTTGGGGAGAGAGAGAAGAAGTAAGTCAAATGAGATTGCACATACCTGTGTAAAAGGGGCATGTAAACTCTTAGATGAATTCAAAAGCACCATATTCCCAACTACACCAGCTGAACCCCTTCTGACCATATCTGCAGGTCTTCTAGGAGTAAATAACCCTTCCCTAGATTTGATACCAGATTTCAATTCATTTCTTACAGATTCGTGATCATCATCCGATGAGCTGTAAAGGGCAGGAAATTGAAATAAACCATGATCAACGAAAAATGCCATGTGTTCCTGGATATATAAAAACTGTAACAGCATGAGATACATGCTGAGGAGAATTCATAGATAGTGCAATTGATGTAACATGCCTTGAACATGAGCAAGAACATAAATTCATACTAACACGAATATTCTGCAAGTATGTTTGCTAGGTTTTTGTTTTTGTCAGGAATGACAAAACTTGTATTGAAAAGAGAAGAAATATGTTTATTATGTACTTGTGTTCATAGGACAAAATAAAACGACAGAAGACTTGATATAGACAAAAAATTCAATAAAGATTAACAAAGCACACAAAAGAGCTCTCACTTGGTTATTTCACCTGTCATATACCCATCAAAGTTTTCACCAGGTGTATGCATAATGAAAGAGTCCTCTGGCGTCAGGCCATCTTCCTGATAGTTTAATTAAGCCAAACACTAAGACTTGACATATTTCAATCTAAAGAAGCATTCAGATCATTCAACAAAGAAATTACAAAAATTCTGACCTCGATAGATAAAGAGTCAGGATCCTGGCTCTCAAGACAATCTTGATATTCCTCATTAAGTTGACGCTTTTGATCGATGCAGATTGCAAGCTGTTAAACAAGAGAACAAATGAGTAACCCAAAGAAAAAATCACTGATTAATACAGTAAACGAGAAAACTGCCCATGACATAGATTGTTCCCAAAATTCTAAAACCTGAGCAGGTTGTAATGAATGTATATATATAAGTACAAGATTTATGATCTATGATACAAATAAAGAATTGATCTTATTTCACAACAAAATATTAGTTGGCAAATACAATACTTAAATAACTATCCAAGTCATCAAATCATAAAGAAAACATTTATAGATCATTACCATCTGTAATTTTTGATTAATTAAGCAAGTGGAAAGGTCAATAGAACCACTGACAGGCATCCTAGGCAACGACTGTGACTCCTCCCAATACCACCGTACTTCTCTAACAAACTCAATCCAGAACAAAGCAGTAGCTGATCGCAAATAAACAGAAAATAAAAATCAATGATGCAGGCCACTAATTTGATTTTCCAAATTGGTATTTACTGAGCAAAATCTATTAATTAATTATACCCACCGCGTATATTGCAGTTGCCAAACCAAAGAGCATGTAAACAGAAATGAGCAAACAGAGATTCCTGAGGTGCGCCTTTAATACCGCGAGACGTTCTACCGTCACTCTTGCTAAACCCTGGGAGTTTCTCCCCTGTGCAATCAATATATTCATAGCATATTATCACAAACTCATCCAATGATATAGACAGCTACTATATATGGCTGCTACCATATGTAGTTGGATTTCATTGAGATACTAAAATATGTTCATTTCGCTCATATATTGCACCAGCTACAAGGAATTTAGTAATTGTATGGATTGCATAAAAAAGCAAGTCACAGGCCTCATCTGATTGGATTACCATTATGAAAGAGCTCTTTCAGCACACGATCAATTGCCGTTGGAGGAGGTAAGACCATTGAAGACTTCAAATTATCGGAAGTTGGATTCTCAACTGTTAAAAACAATGAAAAAAAATGAAAGAGTTTACTTTGTAAACGATATATACTCAGTCATGTAAAAGTTCAAACCTGAGATAAAATCTTCCATGAACTGAGCCCCAAAGGACATGACTAATGTGTCCACCAAATGTGCCAGTTGCGAGGAAAACCCAACTATATTTCCCTCCAAACTGTTTGTTCTACAACAGAAACAAGATCTTATTTAGATAAAGCAAGTTTCATTCAAATCAACAAAAACGTAAAGAGGCTACAATACTAAATATATTATCAAATGAAGGGCAAGATATAAGCAAACTGCACAAAAAAATGCTAGACAATTAAATGTAGCCTATAATGTCTCTCCATGTATAGGATATTTTGAGATTAGTTCAATTTATTTGACATACGTAAGTTTGGTAAATTGGGAAAGTCTATGATTGTTGTTTTATTCCTTAAGACTACAAGGTAGTACTAAAGGTGCTTCTTGCTAACAATTATTCTTTGGAATGAGGTTATGTAATTATTATCAAATTCTATGCACTCAAACTAGAATCAGTAACATTGTGGGATCCTAAAACTAGAATCATTATACTATAGTAGTCCATAGCAAAATTACCACAAAATGAAAACAGAAACGCCACAGGTATGGTGATTCAGCCTGGAAAACACCACAAGTAATACTCGAAAAGTGAACTTCGCTGGGAAGAATTTGCTGTAGAATAAAATATTTGATCTCTCCATTCACTCACTTCCCTCCTCATTTATCACCACCCAGACACTCACTAACCCACTAACTTCCTTGCCACCTCACTATATCATTTCCGATATTATCTCCTTCTTCACTACTCATCAGTTCCAATCTCAAAACTTATTCCTTAACAATAAAATTAATATTGATTAAAACATTACAAATTTTAGGGATAACATTTTCTTCACATACTCTAATTTTCTGACCAAATGCAAACAATAAATTTCAAAGTCCTCAAAGTATTCTGAACAATAACAGTGGTTGGCTTGCATACAGATAATCAATTAGAAAACTTAGACAATTAAGTCTTCACATTAAGAAAAGGACAACTTCTTACATATTGGGAGAAAGAATTGGAAATAGTATCCACTTCTTCGACTCATGAGGTGAAAAATTTTCCAATTCTGCCATAGTCATAGAGTTCTCCACCATATTCTCTTGCCAGATTGTGATTAATTCAAATCCTGCATAGTGTTCCCATTAAAGAAGTATTGAGGCCCACGAAAAATTCAATATATGGAACATGAAAAGTTAAGAAAAACAGAGTAATATAAATCCTTTTTGTGTAGATTCATGTTACAAATCAGCACATTTGAAAATATTTTCCATCATCTTAGGCATAGTTGCAAACACGGAAGACAGAAAGACAACGTCTAAGTTGTTAACACAAAGATAAAGCACCAAAATTATGTTTAAATGTTTTAACCTTTTACTGGATCTTCAGCAGAATACCAGTCACTCCATGAACAATCATCATCCCACTGAGAAATGGTGTGTGTGGAAATAGAAGAGCCTAATCCAGATTCTGTAATCTCAGCATCAGCTCCTTCGACTTCATCATCATTGTAGGGAAGAATTCTGTAGGTTAGCTTCATGGTAAAGAGAACTTTGAAAAGATGCACTGAGAGGTCCAATGAGGAGTAAGCCTTCAAAATTAGAATCAGATTATAATTGATAAAGACAAATCCAACGGAAGATAAACTAAGTAATATAACTTCTAACATAACATACTCAAGAAGCATAGGCTGTTGTAAGCACCACCTTTTGCCTAGACAACTATATTACAAGAAATATGAAGAAACAAATAACTAAATATTTTGCAACAAGTGTTTTTGTGACATTAAAAAGAAACCACTAGAGTTTTTGTAAACCTCCTTAATAGACCAACGCAATGAACACAAATCCAGACATTTGAATGTCTTTCATTTTACAAATAGACAAGGTCCAAGGCAAATCCTTAAACTGCCACACAAACAAATAGATAAAGGACACACACAAGGGAGGCGTGTCCAAGTGGATCCAAAAGAAACAAAAAAAAAAACAGAATAGTAAAATCATAATAAATACAGCTGTACAGAAATTTTTTTAAAATATGACCTTAGAGGAACTTACAAACTTAGAAACAAACAATTCATATAATCCTTCCAAATGCAATAATTTGACTGGAACTTGACTACCCATACGATCTGCCTCAAATCTCCTTGTAAAAATAGTTCCCATGTTTTGGATTCCAATGAATGCTTTCCGACTCGGATCATGCACAGGAACAAAAGCTGGCCATAAACTGCAAAACAATGTTTAATGTGATATCATAATCACGTATATGTAAAAAATAAATTTTCATAATCTATTCACAAAAAGCCACTTATTCACCATACATAATTGACCAAAGAACAACCAACCTATAATGAATACTAACAAAAAATATGACCATGAAAGAGGTAAATATATTGCAGGGTTGTTTTGAGGCAGTGATATAAGATGATAAATTAATACATATGAACCAAACAGAAAAATGACCGCTGTAGATCATCTACTACACAAAGACACCATGACAGTACATTATTTCAGATCTCTACCTTGAACAATTTGACAAGGCAATTGCAACTGCACTTAATAGCTTGCTAGCCTCCGGCGAATCAAGAATTACACCACTAACACTTTGAGGAGCAATCACCTGGTAAACCTCCCATATCATATTCCATATGATAAAAAGTAAGACGAACCAACATACAACGTTCAAGAAAAAATTCATAATATACCAAAAAGTCCTTCACCCCAAAACATAACTGCAAGTCATGCAAATTATGATTCCAATCAGAAACTTTTCCTGCGAGAAAAAAAGGAGCATCTACATCAGATTCCAATGAGAGTGACAAATCAAGCTTTCTAGGGCAATAAAAATACCATCATTCCCGTTTTCAAAATAGTACTCCAAGGAATAAGTTTTATTGACATGCTTCAGATCAGATTTAACCTTATATAGGTTATTGGAGATTTCCACCTGAGTAGCCCCTTTTCTCTGAAACCAAGTAATTTGAAAGAGGTAATTAAAGTAAATAAAGATATGACAAATAAGTACAAATTTGTAAAACCAAAGACATGCGCACCAACAAATTATTGGAACCATCAGCCATCCATTTTCGACAGATTGCTTCGATATCAGATATGAACCTTACATTAGATAGTCAAAGTTAAACACAAGGCCAAAGATGCTAAAAGCGTAATTCAATGAAATTAGAATGGAAAGTGTATGAGTAGAGGAGGAATCCAGTGCAATCACCTCTCCCAGGAAGATGCAATGGTGAAATCATCAAAATGTTCAACCTGCACAAATATCATACAAATAGAAGTAAGCATCGTGCAAATGCAATTACCCACATTGGAAGTGGTCGGAACCAGTGTCACGAGGAAAGTTGAGAATAACTTAACAGGAAAAAAAATGAAAGCAATAGAAGACTTACATAAAGTATAGGAATGAAACACAGACCTCATCTTCTTGAGCTTGATTCTGTTGAAAGGATTTGATTGTGGAGGAGGAAGCCATGGAAGATGAGCGAACGGAAAAAAGAGAAGCAGAGAAGGAGAATGAAATGGAGGTCAATGTGAGATGTGAATAGTGGAAGAAATAAAGGAGAATGAGGAGTTGAGATCGAAAAGGAGAAGGGAGATTGCACAACAATCAGGAAAGGGGTATCAGGAGAAGCGGAGGAGATGCACGGGAAAAATGAAAAACCAGAGAAATAGGCGTTTGAAGACAGAAGCCCAACACAATTGGATAAAGGAGGCCTTGCATGAGGGATGAGTCCATGTACATAAGACCCACCACCCACCAATTACCATGCACAGAAACACTGACCCAACCAGAGCAGCTTCACGTTCTGCTCCACATGTCTCTCGCTCGCTCTCCTCGGCTCTACTTCAACTCTCTCTCTCCCTGTAGCTTTGCCTCTGCATTCTGCTCTTATATCGCCATCACCCTCCACATCCCTCATTTATTGCCATTCCTCACCCTCCCTCTCTCTTTCCTTCCTGCATATTCCTCGTTCCTCTTCCCCTAACACACCCCCTTTTTCTTTTTCCTCGTTCCTCTTCCCCTAACACATCCCCTTTTTCTTTCTCATTAAAGTCTATCCTTCCTCGACTCCCTCTGCTTCCGCTTACATTCGACCCGGCCCTTCTTCAGTGCCGGACCCATGGCTACGGCTCTCGACTGCTGGTCGAGCCGACCCACTACGGACGACGACCTCGTACAGCTGGTTCTCGTCGGGACCCAGAACAAATCCGAAGTCTTGCCGCCTGACTCGTTTTCTGCTTCCGCATTGAAGGAGTCGTCTGCGATGCACAAGAGATTTCAGAGGTTGAGCCGCAACCTGACCGAGGCCATTGCCTCCATTAGGAATACGCTTCCTCGTGACCCCTCACCATCCAAGATCGACTGCTTCAGGAAGGTCTTTCGGGGCACTGTTGTACGCAATCTCACGCTGCTCTACCCAGGAAGTCAGCTTCCTGAGAGGCTTGTCACCAACATTCGCAAGCATTACGAATCGTTGCCTCTTAGGTGCCTAGTTAGAACAAAAATGCCATTTGTTCAGTTGACTTTTGGTTGGTTCTCAAGGAAATGGAAGAAAGATGTAAAACAGAGTAAATCTCTTGATAGAAAGAATGAAAAAAAAAAAAAAGGAACACCCATTGCAGTGATATGCTCATTGCTCATGTTCATTGATTAAATGGTCTAGAAGAACTACCCATCTCGGGATTAAGTTGTTCGATTTTTTGGTCAAAGCATTTTGCTATTTTCGTCTTCAGCAGATAACTTCTTCTCTCAATTTTTTTCTTCTAATTTTGGATTTGCCCACTTATTCACACAGTTATGCCCGGGCTGGGTTTGACATGAAAGATGTTTTTTCTGCATATGAGGTTGATAGAGCAAGCATCAGCTGACGATCAGCCTGCATTGTTGATTCAGGAGGTGAACGAGAACGAAATTGAAGGATCTCTATTCAAGATCACATTTGCATGCAACTCTTTGACTTCGTGGCCCGTAATGTCTGGTGCGCTAGAAACTTCTGCCATCCGCTGCAAGAAGATACAAATATTTGAAAAGAAAGGTATGATATTGTTCTACTACTAGTTCAAGCCGGGCAAGAGCCATTATTTCAAACCAGAATTGAAAGTGCTCTAAAATCAGCTATAAAGAAGCCTAAATCTACAGCTGTAAAGCTTCCATTTGGGCTCTGTGGATGTCAAGAGGGAAACACTAAGGGCAGAGATTTTGGAGAGATTGAGGAGGAAATTGGTGAAAAATATTTGTAGAAATCATTCAGGGAATTTGTATCAAAATGTTCAATTTCAAATCCCATTGCCCAAATCATCTGTTGTTGTATCAGTTGATGAATGCCAGACTATTCAATCTGGCGGAGATGATTTAGGGAAGTGATTGCTGAACTCAGATAATCTTGAGTTTGTTGATCGATTGGACTGAATTCGTTAATGGGAGTTTACAAGGGAAAAAGGGTTCACATAGAGAAGCTTAAAGGGTGTGACAAGGGCAACTCTTACATGTTTGAGCTCCGTGAAGATCTTGGAGCTAATGTCACGCGGCCATAGGAACATCCTGTAATTCTATGGTGTTTGCATTGGTGATAATCATGGGTTGTGTGTTGTTACAAAGTTTATGGAAGGCGGTTCAGTCCGTGATATCATGATCAAGAACAAAAAACTTCCTACAAAGGAAATATTTAGGATTGCAGTTGATATAGCAGAGGGACTCAAATTCATGAATTATCATAATATGGCATATAGAGAGCTCAACACCCAGAGGATTTTGTTGGATAGACAGGGAAATTCCTTCTTGGGGGACATGGGGATAATGACAGCTTGTAAAAGTATTGGCGAGGCAATGGAGTATGAGACCGATGGTTACCAATGGTTGGCCCCTGAGGTTGGTTATTCTAGTTAGAGTTCAACCACTTTTTATTTCTCTGGGAATGTTGATGGACTGTGTTTGACTTGCAAGTCAATTGCTTATGCTTTGATCTTAGTTAATAGTAAATCGAGTAGGTAGTATTAGAATAACATCGCAATGCACGATGGTTTGTTTAGATTTCGAAAGATAGGGGAGGGTTTTGGAATAAATCCGAGAAGCCGCTGGTTTTGCTTAAGAATGTGAGACTCTTTGATGATAACAGCCTTCCCACTTTAGCCATGTTACTGTACTTGTTTATGTACTCTTGTTTAAGTCTTGTATTGTCAAAAATAAGTTAGTGTGACTTTTCATAAAGCTGAAGGGTCCAAATGGATTGCTTTATCCAAGAGTGAGTATGGAGTCTTACAGGACATTGTTTAGATGCAAAGCAGGTTTGAAAATGAGTTATGCTATAAAAGGCACTTTATGCCATTTCTTCCGGCATAATTATATGAACATGGGACACATTATTGTCCATGCTTTATACAGCACAAGGTTTGATAAGTGATGTTGCCAAAACTTTGTTGTTTGGTTTGATGCAGATAATAGCTGGTGATCCGGAGAGTGTGTGCGTAACGAGGATGAGCAACGTGTACAGCTTTGGAATGGTAATGTGGGAGATGGTGAGTGGAGAGGTTGCTTATTCATCGTATTCACCAGTCTAAGCAGCAGTGGGCATAGCTGCTTGTGGGCTGAGGCCTGATATTCCCAAAGACTGCCCTCAAATCGTCAAGTCTTTGATGACCAAATGTTGGAACAGTTGTCCTTCAGACCGCCCTCCATTGTCGGAAATCATAACGATGCTGGGGCGCAGGGCTTAATACTAATTTGTGGCAATCAAAAGATGATTTTGTAAATGCAATGTTACACCTACCCATGGCTCTAATGGCTTCTGGATGTGAGGGAACTTCTCAAGCGACCATTATATTGTACTATGCTTTGAACATTACTTTGGCTTGTTTAATCTGCTGGAGCCTGGAGGGCATCCCCCAGCGTTTCCATGTGCAAATGGTAGAAGAAAGATACTAGTCGTTCAGCTGTCTGCCTCTAACAGTGATTCATGTTCCAACGTTTTCAGTTCATAATCGGAGTATTTTACCACTTCCAAGCATCTCACTCTTCTCTGTACTTTCGTGTATTATGTTGGTTTGTTGTAAAATATAATTTAATTAGTAAGCCGTCCTTCTCAACCAGCTTCCGTTGTCGTCCAGCGGTTAGGATATCTGGCTTTCACCCAGGAGACCCGGGTTCGATTCCCGGCAACGGAATTTTTATTTTCTGTACGATGATTGGTACGTGTCTTGCGATGATTGGTGGGGCTGGGAGTTATGAATGTAAAGTGGAGGCAGAGTTGCAGGGGAATCGTCAATTTGTGATTTTTCGGCAATTCGGCATTTGCAGTTGCAGATTCCGAGCCCTTCCCCTTCCCCACTTCTCTTCCATCTTTCTCCGTCTTTGCTTCTCACGACAAGGTCTGCATTCCTTCCCATCTTCCATCTCTCCCTCTTCTTCTGTTTCATTCCCCAAATACCCTATCTCCCTTTTCATTCTCGTTTCTTGTTTCGGCGTTTGTCGCCTGCTAACTTCAATTTTATTGATTCTTTATGTTTTTGACTTGGGGGATTCTTTGATAAATTCTTTGGAACCGTATCGGAGTTTTTTTTCCTACGGTATCGCTTTTCTTTTTGTTTATTGTGTACGGTGAGTTACTTTGATCTGCTTGAGCTTTCTGTCTCACGTATGGCTCTTATTTGGTTTTGGATTCTCGTTTTGTATTCGGGACTAATAATAGGATTCTACAATTAGTTTGCTCTTGTGGGGAACATAGTGGTGCTCATTCTCTTCTGACATTCAATGTCACTGCCAAACAAGGAAAATCTGCCTTCTTATGATCAGGTATACATATCCATTTCGTATCAATGCCATTTTTCTTTTCTTTTCTTTTCTTTTCTCTGGGGTTTCCTGTTGTTCAATGCAAGCGACTCTGTTAACTACGAGGTGAATCTGGGGATGAAAGAGGGGACTCCAAAGTCATATTCTGATCGCTTTATTTGTTTGTGAAAAGTCAATTTGCACATGGTACAAATGCTTAGCCTTCACATATCGTTGAGGAGGATCAAATGCTTTGTGGAAGGAAGGTTTTGCGAGTTTTTGTTAAATTTTAGTCAACAATGCTGAGGCAACCGGATTAGTAGCTTTACTATTTTGCAAGTGAAAACAGAGGAATATTGCTTTGTAAAGGAAACTGGTTTTTGCGAGATATTTTTTTGCTGGAAAAATGTGATTGGTCCTCCCTTCCCCATGTGTTGTTACCAGTATAAAATTCTTGCTTTTGGGATCTTATCGTGCTTCTGTTTTCCTGTCTTGAAATATTATTTCAGCTTTCATGTGGTTGTTTTGAGGATCTTCTGGAGTCTGCCATTGTTGATGTTGCATCTGAATGCCATCGTATGGCAAGACTAGGCCTTGATCGCAACAATGAGGAAGAAGAAGTAGAAGAAGAATTGAGGCTCTCAACACAAGCCCGAGCTAGAGTTGCTGATCCAAGCTGTGAAGCCAATGGCAAGTATGTGGTTGACATTTTTGGACAGACTCATCCTTCTGTTGCAAACGAAATATTTGACTGTATGAATTGCGGCCGTTCTATCATGGCTGGGAAATTTGCTCCTCATTTGGAGAAGTGTATGGGAAAGGTGAATTTTCCTTCTCCTTATGTAGTAACATTTATGTCATATCTTTGCATTACTTTTCTGCTCACAATTATTTAAAATCTTTATGTTTAGTATTTTTGTATAGTCGTCTATCTTTTCATTTACCAATGGGCTTCCTACCTTCATGGCAGGGAAGAAAGGCACGGCTTAAGATGACAAGAAGTAGTACTGCAGCACAGAACCGGCAGTCACGAGGCAGTCCTGTTTCAACATATTCCCCACACTCAAACTCCTCTGGCCCAAACCGGTTGTCAAATGGAATATCCAGTGTAGCAGGTGAAGAGTACTCAAATGGCATGTATGAAGAACCATGAGATAATTCGCCGCGTGATTGTTTAAAATCAAGGAGCCGGAGGAATTATGTTTGATTGATATCTAATGTGATCAGCGTGTGAGCTTATTGTGACATTATGACGTGGCTTTTTTTGATTCAGCTACTATTCAAGCACTACCTCTTACAAAAGGTATAAACTCGTGGCTATCATTTTTATCCTGAAACTCTCTAGATCATGTCTGGCTCAAAAAAAAAAAAAATAAAGTTGACATTGATCCACGCTGTAGTTCCCATTTTATTAATCACAGAAACTTGTAATGGAATTTCACAAGTATTAAGAATCGTGTTTAGCTGTAGAAGTAGAATTGAAGATGATGGTATATTACAATAGCACGAACCATGTTAGGATCAGCAATGAGCCGTGTACTGCTAGTATTGCTATCGGCAGGACGATTGTATTCGCAGCAGTTATTTGAAGATGCAAGGAGCACTTGCCCGCACTTTAGAATGTTCAGGAGTTGCTGAAAAGGTCATAAATTTCATTTTAGATGCAACTTGGAAAGGGGTTGTTAGAAGCAGCAGTGTGGCACATTTGGATGCCAAAATTCTGTAGTTTGAATAGCGAGTGTTCAGCTAGGGGATAAGGGCTCGAATGTGAAACACTGCAAGTGCTTGGGGATAAGAACAAGAAGAAGGGACTGTTTGAAAAATGGTGGGATGTACGATTGATTTGAAGGAAGTAGATAACGATGAACAAGAAGGGAAAGGGAGAAAGAAGAAGCTAAAGCTCACGTTTTTCGTGGGTTCGTTAGCCTTTTCTTGGATGTTAATGTGAGATGATTTGATAAACAGTGTGGCCATTATTGTAGTTGTCTATTTTGGCGTTTTCACTCTTTTAGGCGTTGCGCCCGCACCTGGTCTGATTCTGCAACTGCGTCTGTTTGCTTCATAAATCATCAGAACAGGCAACCCAGCAATAGCAAATAGCAAATAGCAAATAGCAATGTTTTTCTTGTCTTCGATGCAATAGCTAATGCCATATGAGCTCGAGCTCGCTCTCGCTGTCGTTGTAAGTGGGATCATTAGTGCTCTTTTATGAGTATATTTGAAGCTTTTGTGTGGATCGAAAAGTATTTGTATTTGTATTTGTTCGTCTTAATTTTTGGGTTTTGACGGGAGTGAAAACCCATGCATGCATTATCCAAGTAAAAGAAGTCTCGTTTCCAGAAGTAGGTAGACCCTCGTAGATTCTCAAGATCGATTTTTATCCTTTTCTTGGAATACTATCTTATATTCATTGGCGTGGTTGGACAAAATTGAAATCGAATTCCTGTTGTCAAGTCACTTCTACAATAGACATAAATTCAAAGTGATCTCTGTCAAAACTTTCAGGACCCTCCATAGCCTCTCTCTCTCTCTCTCTCTCTCTCTCTCTCTCTAGACATCCGCTTCATTTCTCATTTTCTCTGCGACGCTAGAACAACTCCATAAACGCTGGTTTGGAAGATCTGGATGGGATATAGGGAGGTCGTCATTCGAAGCTACGAAGCGCAATCCGACAGAGCCCGAGTGGAAGAACTTGAGCGAAGATGCGAGGTAGGGCCGACCGAGAGAGTATTTCTCTTCACAGACACAATGGGCGACCCCATTTGTAGGATCAGAAACAGTCCGGTGTACAAAATGATGGTAATGGTATCCACTTCTTTTCCTCAATTCTCTCATTTACCCAATTTTTGATTCACATCTTATCCAAAACGAAAGCTTCGGCGTGTTTATGTTTATGGTCGTAGGTAGCCCAGATGGGCGATGAGGTGGTAGGCGTCATTCAAGGCTCCATAAAGCTCGTTACTGTTCATAAGCCGCCTCAAAAACTAGCCAAGGTGGGCTACATATTAGGCCTCCGAGTCGCACCCTTTTACCGCCGCAGAGGCATTGGCTCCAGCCTAGTCCGGCGCGTTGAAGATTGGTTCATCGGTCATGACGTCGATTATGCATACATGGCGACACAGAAAGATAACCAGGCCTCAATCAATCTCTTCAAAAACAAACTTGGCTACACCAGGTTTAGAACCCCTGCCATTTTTGTAAACCCTGTTAAATGCCACGCCTGCCATATTTCCTCAAATATTCAGATATTAAAGCTCAAGGTAGAGGAAGCAGAAGCAGTTTACCGAAAATACATATCTTCAATTGAGTTTTTCCCTCACGACATAGATTACATATTAAGGCACAAGCTCAGTTTAGGGACGTGGGCCGCCATTTTTAGAGAAGATGAATCGCGGGTTGGCAAATTTGGAGCAAATTGCGGAGCTCCAAATAGTTTTGCGGTTGTTAGCGTATGGAATAGTGGAGAAAGTTTCAAACTGAGGCTAGGGAAAGCACCATTGTCTTGCTTCCTGTACACAAAAAGTTCGAAGCTGGTTGACAAGATCTTCCCCTGCTTTAAACTTCCTTCTATGCCTGACTTTTTTCACCCATTTGGGTTTTATTTTATGTACGGAGTTCATGGCGAAGGTCCATTTGCTGGGAAGCTGGTTGGATCTCTGTGCAAATATGTGCACAACATGGCGGCGAAGTCGTCGGCGGGGGACTGTAAAGTTATTGTGACAGAAATTGGAGGGGAGGAGCTGAGAAAGGAAATTCCTCATTGGAAGTTGCTGTCCTGCCCTGAAGATCTGTGGTGCATAAAAGGTTTGAAGCAGGAAGAAAAGAACACCCTTGTTGAACTGACGAAAACCCCACATAATACATCTCTGTTTGTAGACCCAAGAGAGGTGTGAGCAAAGGCAGGCCAATGCAAATTCACCAAACTCAGCCTAATAATAGTGACTATAAAATACCATAGACGGACGGTAGCTGCTAGATTGCGTTCTGAAGTTTGTTGTAATTCCTCTCTTGTGACTGTAAAGAAGGACAGGAATCAACACTCGAATCCACAGTAAACTACAGATTGCTATTATTTGTAACGTGTGTTGCCTTGTTAGACATGGAGGCCACATCCACATGCACTGTATCTCTCCGTAAAGCTTGAGGCTCTTCTGTTGTTCCTTTCAGATGGGCAACGCTGAATCTCGAAAGATTTCCTTGATGAGGAGCCCCCCACTCCACGTCCTTTGTTTTGGACTGCAAATCTTCGTTTTCCTGATCTGACTAATCAATTCAGCCCTTGCGGTCCATTTTTGTCCAGGATTCTTCTCTTTGGCCATTGTCGTCTTCATGTTTACGCCTTCCATCAAGTTAACAATAGAAAAGAATGAGCTAATGAGAGTTGCATTAGAATGAATTGTCGGCAATTAGAAGAAGTGGGTGACACTGTAAGGCTGATGGTTAAGATGAGGGAAGCATTGGGGAAGAAGACGAAGTTCTCAGAATGGGCCTGCAATGAAGATGCTATTCTTTTGTTATTAATGGGCTTTTGTACGTGGGCCTACAGGCCTGGTCTTGGCAATTAACTCCTAAGATCTATTAATTATAATAAAAGTAATCAACCATCAATTTCAACCAATAAAATCACTACACCTGGCCGACTCACTATTAATGCGATAATTACTCTCTCGCTCTCCGTCGAGGACCAGGTCGAGCAACAAAGTCCACACACAGGGCCACGCTGAAACTTCAACACTTCGCTTCATCAATTACTCCAACTCCATAATTTGTCTCCCTCTCTTCACCTACAACTTCATTGACCTCCATGGCTGTGCCTCCCTGC
Organism: Begonia peltatifolia; assembly: GCA_022433055.1. Classification (NCBI taxonomy): domain Eukaryota; kingdom Viridiplantae; phylum Streptophyta; class Magnoliopsida; order Cucurbitales; family Begoniaceae; genus Begonia; species Begonia peltatifolia. The sequence continues at coordinate 5,517,183 of CM039527.1, forward strand.
TACTCCGACTACGCTCGAGCCTCGGACTGCCGCGACAGCCTGGCCGCATCCCATTTGAAGCTTCTCTCCATCTTCCTTATCTTCTTCACCAGCGTCCTCGGCATCTCTCTCCCTGTACTTCTTGCCCGTCTCTTCCACGGTAAACCTGTCTACCACAAAGCTATTCTGGTCATCAAGTGCTTCGCCGCCGGCGTGATTCTCTCCACGTCGCTGGTTCATGTTCTCCCAGACGCCTATCAAGCTCTCTCCGATTGCCAGGTGGCATCTCGCCATCCCTGGAAGGACTTCCCCTTCTCCGGCTTGGTAACCATGCTCGGGGCCCTACTCGCTCTTCTCGTCGACGTCACTGCCACCTCTCACGTCGACCACGCCCACTACAACCCTGTCGGCACGCAGGAGCAAATGCTGACTGTCAATTCCTTACGCTTCGATGCTCATGTGAAATCCAAGGAATCCACAGTTGAATCAGCAGAGTCGGGAGCGAGTATGGAGGAGCGAGGGGATGAAGAACTGGCGAGGCTGAAGCAGAAACTGGTATCGCAGGTATTAGAGATAGGCATAATCTTTCACTCGGTCATAATAGGTGTAACGATGGGGATGTCTCAGAATCGGTGCACTATCAGACCTCTGGTCGCTGCTCTGTCTTTTCACCAGATCTTCGAGGGCATGGGTCTCGGCGGCTGCATTGCTCAGGTATTTATGTTCCTTACCATCCATTGCAGAAGCTGTATCTTTAATAACCACATGACTAATGCTTATCCTTCCTCTTTCCACCGCTGGATCCTCATCTGCTCAACTCCAAACTAATATTTAATGTTTTTCCTTTTATGGGTTCTGTCAGGAAACGTTGGAGAAGAATATGAAACAAGGAAAACACTTGATGTATTTCTTTCAACACTAAAGTTTCTTAAATACTAGAAAGAAAAAATAAACCGTAAAACTAACTAAATTGAGCTTATTCTCTAATCTCTAATAGGTTAAGATCTGGATTTGAGTTTTCTTCTTCTAATTCACTAACATTAAGTTTTGGAAAATAACAGGCAGGGTTTAGCGTCGGAACAACAGCGTACATGAGCTTCCTGTTTTCAGTGACGACTCCGATGGGAATAGTGTTGGGGATGTTACTGTTCTCGGTGACAGGTTACGACGACAGCAGCCCAAATGCTTTGATAATGGAAGGATTGTTAGGCTCAGTTTCATCTGGCATTCTCATATACATGGCACTTGTCGACCTCATAGCTGTTGATTTCTTCCACAATAAGATGATGACCTCCAATCACTTGCTGAAAAAGGTCTCCTTCGTTGCTCTAGCTCTCGGCTCTGCGCTCATGTCAATTCTCGCTTTATGGGCTTGAAGTGGAAGTTGTGTAAAATAGAAGATGGAATAATGGGCAGAAATATCATCTGAAAAGTGTTTGATGGCTTTTTGTAATTCTCGGCCTCCATTTTGGATCATGAAAATAGATTCAGTTGCTTTTACAATGATCTCTGTTCAACAAAGAAAAGCTACTTTTTCAGACCCAAATCCATGAATTGTGTTGGACAAAAATCAGAGGGAAATTAATAGAAAGGGAATGCGCTTTAACAGTTGGAAACTCACGGCCGATGTGTTAATTTACTTCCAAGTCTAAGAGAGAAAATAAAGAAGCAAACTAATAATACAGTTGATAATAGGTTCTTTAGCCGTCTAATTCACTGCCGCCGGAGGACGGAAACACCTTAATTTCTGATCTATTCCTGCTCAACATTCTCTTCAAAGAGCACTCGAAAGAGATGGCGGTCGAAGAAGAAGCAGAGGCGGTTGAAGCGATGATCTCATTCTCACAGCTTTGCTCAGCAATCAAAATCTCCATTCTACTTTCTCCTCCCCGGCCCGATCCCTCCCCAGCCTCCACTTTTCCGGTGGCATCATCTCCCACCGGAGCTCTACAAACTGGACAATTCGAGTGATAACTCAGCCACATATCAATGCATTCAATGTGAAAAGAGTGGCAGCATTCAGGCAAACTTCTTCCAATTTCAAAGTCTTCAAACGGGCTCAAACAAATCACGCATTCCAACCCATTTTTCTTCTTCTCCGAATTGTAAACGAACACGGGGATCGATGCCACCGCAGAAGGGCTGAGCCCTTTTGCAGGGGAGTTTGTGGGAGAAGAGTCGAATATTGTTGGCTGAAAATTGGTCAAGCGTGGAGGGATGAACAGGTTGGAGGGCGTGATAGAGCGGCGTCTACGGTGGCGCGCATGAGCGGTGAAGAACCATTTGGCGTATATGTGGAGGAGGAGGACGAAGAGAAGGACAAAAAGAAAGGAAACTAAGGCTGCAAGCATGACGTTGCCATTGTAAGAGAAGACACTCTGGACAACGTCGCTCAGCGAAGTAGAAGACGAAGACGAAGTGTTGGAAGAGCTGAAGTCTGCCATAACTACAACAACAGAAACCGATCTTTCATAGAAAAGGAGTTAGACGAAGATGACATGAGCAGTGGACAAAGAAAAGTTGAAATTTTTTCCTACAAAAAAGTGAAATATGCTGCTGCAGTTGCGTAGATGGTGAGCAAAGGCATAGAAAGTCAAAGGAGAATCCCATAATCCGAGGAAGTATATGGAACGGGAAAAGGGGAGTCGTGAAGGCGACGGCGGTGGAGAGCTCCTCCTCAACTTTGACTTCCATCGTTGACCGTCCAACATGGGTCCCACCTGAATATATCAATTATGGTGGGCCAGGCTTATATTTATTGTTTGAGCCGGGCTAGTCACAACCCTCGGCCCATTGCATATTAGGGTTTCCTCTTTCTGTCAAAAAATACCTTTTCTCTCCTCTTCTTCACTTCTTACTTTGCTGGTGGGAAAGGTTGCAGTTAGACGCCGGCGCCTCTGCTTCATTACTTCTTCGCCATGAGAGCTAAGGCATTACTCCTATTCAACCTCTGTATTTTAGATCCTTTTTACGTATCATTTATGAGATTATTAGCTTATGGAATCACCAGTTTTGTGATTTTTTGGATCTTTTTTTTACGTAACAGTGGAAGAAGAAGCGCATGAGGAGGTTGAAGAGGAAGCGACGAAAGATGAGGCAGAGATCCAAGTAGCCAGCTATTGCTCATTCGAAGCTCATTACTAAGGGTTTTTGACGTCCTTGCAGTTTTTAGTTCTGAGTGCGTTTTTTTCTGGATTTGTTGCGCAGTTATTATCTTTTGCTTGGAGTTTCATACACTTGGTCATTTCTACTGAGAAATCGGCTTGTTTGAAGTCTATTTTGTTTTTAATAATTGACGAGATGAATGATTATGTTAGTTTCCTTTGCAATTCTGTCTTTTCTTTTACTCATACCCTAGTGAAAATATATGAAATTTAATCGTACTGATATTTCATTGCTAGAAATATGATGATATCATCATCGGATCCCAACATCTGTAAGTTTCATTCTCAGACATGTTGATACCAAGCTATTTTTTTTCTTCAACTATCCCAATCTTCCTTAGTTGTTCAAATAAGGTCAAGGCATCCTCGTCAAAACCACCTGCAAACTGAAATTTCCTGTCTGAATGTTAGCTTCCCAACATTAACAAAGTCAGATTGCAATGAGGGATTAGTTTACCTGATGTACCCTGTAGGCAAATCGAACTCCGAGAAGGAGGAGGTTGCCCGGTGAGCATTCTCTGGCCTGAATGTTTCTACATACTCTTTTTATGCACACCTTAACCAGCTTCAGTGAACTTAGCTTCATCTGCCACCAATACTCGAATGGTTAATTTCATCTGTGGTTACCCTTACTGGATCACCTACACAGATATGATCCTGCCTAGAAATTTTGCAAATTTGTTTGTTCAATGCAAAGGTGTTTCTTGATTGTTGGGACTGCCTGATTGATGAAAGCTTCGTTCATTTAGCAATCGTTGACTTTTGTTTTTACAGAACATAGGTATACCTGACCAATCAATCCATTGTCTGTCATCCACTCCCACGGGATCTGAAAATCCCTGTACTTCCTGCTTGTACTTTCCCTTATTCGCTCTACACTGTTGATATTCTGCTCCAACCTGCAAAATCCCAATTTGAATGGACTCCTCTGTTAGCTTAATCAACCTGAAAGCAACACGCAATCAACGCTACACCAATATAGTGTTTTGTACATGCTCGCCTGTCTTGCAATGCCTGAGCTTTACTCAGAACCTGGCTACATGCTTCTTTTTGGTTGTCTTCGAATGATAGAACCTCAGATTCAAGGTTCTTCAGATCTCTGTAGCTGAAAGCGGCTTCACGCAGAGCATCTGCCTTTTGTTCTGGCCATTCTGGGAAATGCTTGAGAACTGCTCTTTCGTCCACCAAGGAAGACAACTCCTCGTCCAGCCATTTGACGAATGATTCCACCATTGAAATCTCAGGGTAAGCAGCTTTCTCAATGTTTTTGATTAGCAACTTGATGAACTCTCCGCGAGTTTCCACGTCAGTTTTTATCTGTCGAAATTAACACCATTTTTGAATAGCTGAAAATAGGAAAAGCTCTTGAATCTCACAGATGCAAATAGAAAAATATCCAACTGGACCCAAAAATTGTAGGGACTTACAGATGAAAGATAAGCAGAGCGATTTTCGATTTCTCCAATCATGTTCTTGGTAAATCCCATAGCTGGATACCCCGTGGGCTCGCTTCTTGGCTCGTTGCTGCTTTCTCTTCTGGTTAGGGTTCGGTAAAGCTCCACCAATTCTGGAACACGACGAACCGTCCTTGACCCAAGCAGTGATTTTGGTGGTAATGGAGGAGGCGGTGGAGCCGGAGCTTGTTGAAACTGTATAGGCCTGACTTCCTTGAATGAAGGTATGGGTTTTGGCGGAATTTTCAGCAATTCTGCGCTGTCTAGTTTTCTCTGTTTCTCCCTTGCCAGAGTCAGGCTCTGTTCGGATAATGCATTTGCAGAAAAAAGTTGCTTTTGGAGGGATACATCTCCATTGCTGCCATCTATGGAGGTCTGTATTTTCTTCCAAAGTATGGACTTCCTCTCGTTGTCGTGTGCTTTAAGAGAAGTTATCTGCGCTCTCAGGCGAGCCACCTCTTGCTTGAGTTCCCGATTTTCTCTCTCGAGCAAGTTTCTGCTCTCCACTGAAGCTTCAAGTTCTCGCTTAAGCAAGCTCATCTCCAAATTCTGAGCATCTTTCACCATTTTTTCTTCTTCTCGTTTCAGAAAGGAGAAATCTCTTCTTCTCATATGGTGCTTGCTTGTGAAGCAAGGGTACCATGAAAAGCCAAAGTTAAAGCTCAAGCCTAGGCATGGCTGCTTCACATTTTGCCCCTGGACGTACAGTTAATGGCAATGGGATCGAATGGAGGATGCATGTCTCACATTCTCAAAGACAAGGATGATAATGACTTTTTGTCAACCTCTGGAATATCGACTATGGCGATCAATATTTTTTGGTGGTCTTTAAATATCATGTACTGGCGAGAGATTTCCTCATCTTTCTGGCAGAAAAGGTCGCCATTCTCAGACAGTGAAGCCATGGTAGGTGAACCATTTTACTCGAATCAGATTTACCTTAAAACCCAGTTTTTTTCTTCAATATTAATTCATCGAAGCTCGTGAAACGTGAGAGAAGATGGTCGTTGATTAATATAGTTCACCTTCTTTTCCGAATGCCAGCATTACAATCAGACGTCAGCTTTGTTTCTGAAACTCTTTGGCAGATCTGCGAACTGGGAAAGAAGTAACAACTCTGCTTCCTGTAATAAACTTGAGTTTGCTGTATTTTGGTAGCGAAAGCAATGGAAGAAGAAAGTGGGTAAAAGATGAAAAAAGAAAAAAGATGTTAAGACAATTACATCCTACCAGTGAAAGACTGAGATTTCACTTTACTTTATTCTGCCATCTTAAAAACTAAGAGCAAAGAAACAGAGAGGTGGGTTTCCCTTTTTTAGGTGTATTTTCATCAATCACGGTCGATCATGAGGTAATTTATTAAGTGAGATAGAACATTGCTGGCAAACAGGGTCCCAAAGGTGGAGTAAGCTCCAAGTTTCAAGCTCTCATTTTAGGTTCTTCCACCCAAGGGTGATGCAGTATCAAACAGGAAGATTGTGATTGAAATTCAGGGTAGGTGTTACACATTAATTGAATTGAACGACATTGTTTGTCCTTCATCCATTTATTGAGGCACATGAAACACTTGAAACAGCTCTTATGTCCACATTTGACAAAGTTCCGGCTTAGTCAGGTCAGGTTGGTCCAAACATTTGAGTTTTACTGAGGATTGGGAGGACGGCTATTGGCAGCAGACACCCTTGACCCCCATTCAAGCAGCTCTTTGCTCGTGTCATCCTTGTGAACTATCACTTCTATGAAGCACAAGCTGTCTTCTTTCTCCACTGTTGCTGTTTCAATGGCTTCTATTAGTTCTTCCTCGCAATAAACCTGTTAAGAGTGTAAAATTAGTTTCCAAGATGAGATGAAAATATTCCCAAATTTGCTATTTCTTAGGATTCTTACTTTTGCCGTCCAGCATTTGCCTTCTCCGTTGTGAATTGCATCCACTAGTCCAGTGTAATTCCAGTTCTTGATCACATTATAGGGTCCGTCATGGATTTCGACTTCTATGGTGTATCCGCCATTGTTGATGAGGAAGATTATGGTTCTTTGCCCACATCGAATCATTGTCGAGACATCTTGTGCAGTTACCTGCAGACAGCAACGATATAAACTGCTGAGCATCTATAGTCTTTCATCTTTAAACTATCTGAGAAAAGAGGTGTTTCAATTTCAACAGTCAAAGCAGGAAAATGGGGAGCTAAAGGTAGAGGCTAGCCTGGAAGCTTCCATCACCAATGCAAGCAATCACACGTTTGGTTGGCACTGCCTGTGCATATCCCAGCGTTGCACCAACAGACCACCCGATTGACCCAAATTGCATTTGGAATTCATACCTGCAACACCAGCTCTTGCTTTTTAAGTTGGATCGAAAGCAATCATTTGTATGCAGACGAGGCTACTTTCTTTGTTACTCACCCGCATCCCTCTGGTAGCTTCAGTTTCTGGCAATTAAACCAAGAATCTCCTGTCTCGGCAATCACAGCCGTGTCAGCTGAAAGCATCTTCTGAATGTGTTGGAATAGGATATTAACCCGCAAAGGCTCCTTCGGATCACACCTAAGAGGCTGTCCATCGGGAATGTAGATCCTGCTGTAGTTTTCATAAGCAGTGGTGTTTCGGTTGAGCCTTTTCGCTAGTGCCTGGAGAAAGTCCTTCATTAGAATACAACCAAAAGTAGGTCCGTTGGCGATGACGACTCTATCGGGTTGCACGATGATTGCTTTCTCTCTTTTGAGGAGAAGAGAATATCCAACTGAGCTGTAGTCATTGAATATTGGCCCGGCAAACAAGTATGCATCTGCAGACTCTACAATCTCGCCACAAAAGGCTGTTCCGACAGCTCCCCAATAAGTTCCAATGAAGTGTGGATGTTCTTCTGGAACAAGCCCTTTGGCCGAAGGCATCATGGCAACAGCATAGCCGCAACTATCAGCCAATTCGACAAAGGCATCGCATGCCTTTGCCACTCGAAGCTTTGGCCCACCCACCAGAACTGGCTTAATAGCCTTATTCAGAAACGCTGCAGTTGCCTCGACGGCAACTTCAAGCCCCAATTTGTTACTCAATCTGCGGGTTCCCATTTATCTATTCTTCAACGATGAAGACATCAAGTAGTAAGATTATGGTGAAGTTCTCTGAGGAGAAACTTACCTTGGTGAAAGAGCAAATGGAATAGGCTCCCGGCTGAAAGTTGGATGTGGAATGGCTGGCAAGTTACAGCTAATACTAATGTACACCGGCTTGCTTTCCGTTAGAGCTGTCGACACGGCTTTATCAATCAGGTCGTGTGCATCTTCCAAGTTATTTACAACAGCCTATACCCCATTATGCAATTTTAAATTCAAATGCAGCCTTAGAAGAATTCATATGCTAAAATCAAAATCCAAATCCAAATCGATTACCAGCTAACATATTAAACAACAATAAAGTGACATTATATTTTGAAATTGCTCGAGATAGAAGTAATCGAAAACAAGAATTCTTGAACGTAGACGTACCTGAAAGCAGGTTACAGGTTGAAAGCATCTAACTTCTTGGCTAAAATCTGGTAAGCCAATGGTGTGGTGAAGAATTCTGTTGGTTCCATAATCGTTCGTATTAGGCCCTCCAACGATACAGATGACAGGAAGATTCTCACTGTAAGCACCGGCAATGGCATTGAGGATACTAAGCCCGCCCACGGTAAAAGTAACAACGCATGCACCAACTCCACGAGACCTCGCGTAGCCGTCGGCTGCATAGCCAGCATTGAGCTCATTGCAACACCCAACATTGTTAAGCCCAGGCTCGGCAATGAGGTGGTCTAGAAGCGTGAGATTGAAGTCACCAGGCACGGAAAAGACGTCTTTGACGCCTACTTGAACAAGGCGATGAGCGAGGTGGCGGCCGAGAGTGCAGTCGGAGGAGGCTCTAGGGGGAGCGTCGTGGATAGAAACAGCGCCACTTTTGGGAGGAGAGGCTATATCACTGTTGTCAAAGGGGGTGCATGAGTCGAGAGCGCCGACCATGGAGTCCATGTGAATAAGCACCAAAAACTCAGGTAGAAGGGAGAAGAAGGAAGAGTAACGATTGGTATTTGCAGGACAGAAGATGGGAAAGAAATATGGAAAGCGGAGAGGAAGAAAGCTTGGGGACTAAGCAGCTTTAATCCGGGGGGAACGGGTGGTTTGGAGAGAAAGTAGGAGGGCTGATTTCAGGGCAACGACGCATTCTCCGCAGACGGGCCACGAAGATGCAGTGGGTCGCAAGTAAAATGAAAAGCGAACTGAGGCTGGTTCGCCATTAAAGCTGAAACCTTTGTCGTCGTCATTTTTAAGGTTGTTATTTCTGGACACCCACCAAATTCTTAGTTAGATATAATCACAAATTATGTAACAGACAATAAGAGATGAGGTTAAGCTAATCTCCAAAAATTTAACTTTATATTAACAGATGGAGAAGGCCAATTTAGTAAATATAATTGGGAAATTAATATAATAATAACAACAACAACTAAAATGGTAATAATACATAAGATTAAGAAGAAGCTGTGTAATCCTCCCGGCTCTATTCTTCTCCGACTAATCTTCCCACCGCCCTCCGCCCAACAACCTCCGCCTCTTGAATTCTCTGACTCTCTCTTCTCCCCGCTTCTACTTCTCCCTTCCTCTCCTTCCCTACCCCTCACCCACATCCACCCTTCCGAGTCCCATTCTTCCCCCCTACTTGTCCCTATCTTCCTCAATCTCTCCTTCCCTGACACTTCCCCTCTCCTCCCAACGCACTCTTCTTCCTCGTCCTCTTCTTCTCCGAATTCCGAATTGTCGAGAACACACCGAGGGGAAGATTCGACTATCGTGTTTGGAGATGCACCCACTAAAAACGGATGCTTTAGAAGCTGATCACAGTTCCATCGATTTCCAGGATCCCTCCGCAGACATTTCTCCACCAAGTCCCTTCCCATTTCTGACAACTGAGCCGGAATTTCTGGCAATTCCTCCGAGTAACCAATTCTTCTCAATACGTCTACCCGTGATTCATCCCACGCCGGTTTACCCGTCACCATCTCGATGACCGTGCAACCCAAGGACCAAATATCTGATTCCATTCCCTGTGACTCTCCACGTATGACCTCCGGCGCCATCCACAGAGGGCTGCCCCGCGGGATAGATGAATTCCGGCAGGTATCGCCCCTGCTGCCGATGGTTGCAGAGCCGAAATCCGCGAGCTTAGCGAAATTCAGATCGTCAGCCACGAGAACGTTCCTTCCCTTCACATCGCAGTGGACTATGCCCTTGGAATGCACATATCTCAGCGCCGAGACTATGCACCAGGTTCGGCATCGTAAAGTCCTCTCGTCGACCTTCGCGTCAGCAACTGTGCCACCTGGCAAGTACTCCATGTGCAAATTCCTGTACGACGTCGTGGGCGATTCGTCTGTAACGTCGTCGCGGAGAAAGCGAACAACATAAGGGGAAGAAAGGGAGCGGAGAATCTGGATTTCTCGTTCCAAAGACTCGACCTGGACGGGAAGTGATGCGTTAAGATCAACGGACTTGACCGCAAAAAGCTGAGAGTCGGGTTGAGAACGGGCGAGGGAAACAGAGGCGAAGGAACCCCTGCCTATGCACACACCTCTCGACCAAGAAACATAGGAAGGAGGAGAAGGAATGTCAAAATTCTGCATCTCTTCACCTGAAAGAAGGGGGCAGAGGAAGAGTGAGAAGCATGGAGGGGCCAGAGAGGAGTCGGTATATATATAGGTAATAGGAGGAGACGGTGGTGATAAGCTGACAGACTCGTCAACTGACTTTATCCAAATGAAAAGATAAATAGCTTGACGTGATTAGCTGTTATTAAGGTTTCGGTGGATGACGTGGAAGCAGAGTCGGATGAGTGTATTTTCAAGTGTTACGTAGTGAGGAGGGTCAAAAGCAATGAATTTGAGCATGTGGCGATCAAATGATTTGATTCGGCAATGGCCAGTGGGGATGGACAAGTCTCATGGGCGACCCCGAGGCCACTTGATGAGTCCACTATTCATTGTTCCCGTCCAGCTTCTCAGAATTTTACGGGTGCCACGTAGAGGATGAGGTGGCAAGCTGGAGAAGTTGCACGTGGAAAGACTCTTTTCTCAATACGAGCTAGGTGAATTCAATGCATGTAGGAGAAGGCAGGGGAGGTGTCCAAATGAAGGCCAAGGAGTGGCCAAAGTGCAGGAAGAAGCGAACAAGGGGGAGGGAACGGGATAAGCTGGAACAAATTGTCTCACGCAAATGAAGAAAGGTATTTAGACAAGAAACCAACACTGGAGAAGGTGTGGTTTGAAACACATAACATGCGATAGACAGCTCAAGACATGAACGACAACTTGCTATACCTCCAAATAGACATCATCTCAACTGCAACAACATGTTGTGTGGATGGGTCCAATCCCCATCTCAATCCCAACCCCAACATTAGGCAACTATCCCACCTTTCTGCCCTTTTTCTGGGCTGCATAAACACCCCACTAGACGTGTAAGTTTTAATCTGATATGCCTGCAATACTTTCCATCCTATCAAGTCATCCTTTTACCAATGTATAAAATACGAGCCATCTGAGTGAGAATAGCTGTTTCCATAGACCAGCTTCTAAGCGACGTAGAAAAGGTCAACGGGAAGATGATTTTCCCTTGAGCTGATCAACTCAAACGCCAGAAACGCGTTGAATCAGTTCAACAAGACAGAACGCGTTGGTCTTTGTTGGCTTGTTCAATGAGAATTTACTATCGATTGTTTGTGGGAGTGTCCTTGTGTCAATCAAATTAGATAATTGTGGTATAATATTTATTGATATTGCTTCAAAAATACAATGTATAACAAAAGAATAGCTTGCCTTGATCATCTACGTGCTATAAAAGTCATCTTTTTTGGGTTAGCTACCAGAACAGAGATATCCTAATACAAAGAATAGTAAATTGAGAGGAATAATCATTGCTTTCAAGGTCAGCTTGATCTTCATCGTCTTCACTAACACAAAGTCGGGGTCAGTCTCATACGTACTGGGGTAATTGAATTATCATCACACTTGTATCATCAGTGGATCCTCTTGAAGCAGAAAGTTCTACCAGCTTTTTACACGCAAACAATGGCTCCGGCTTACCCGATCCAGCACAAAATGGATAAGCAATATCAACAGCCTCTTGATTACTAACCTGAACTCCACAAAGCAAAAACCCAAGTTAATATACATTTCTTTCATCAATATCGGCAAACACCACAACTATCACACCTCACCTTATCCCAAAGGCCGTCGGAAGCCAAGATTAAGAACTCGTGTTGAGATTGGATCTTTATCAGCTTACTCTCTGGTTCTGCTATTACCCATTTTTTAAGGTATCGATCGCCAATTCCTCTCGATACAGCCAAACATCCCTGAATTCTCCATACACCATGGCATAAATCAACGTATCCACCCTGCAATAGCATTCGTCAAACATTATTAGCAAAATGAATTGAAATACCGGCGAGATAAACAAATGCATGGAAAAGTGAGCTGAAACAACTTACCATGCTCTCAATTCTGTCTTTTTCATCTGGCCTAGAGGGGCGGTGATCGGAAGTTATGGCCTCTGCAACTCCAGATATGCTCATTACAGCTCGGCAGTCACCAGCATTGGAAACTATGAGGCTGCCTTTTCTGATCAGAGCTGTGACACAACAAGACCCACCGTGGGAATGATCCTCTTTCAAGAAATTAGAATCTGTATTGAGGTAACCACGCCTAACAGCCTGCTCAATGTCATCCTCATCCCTCGCTATTTCGTCTATCATGTTCTTCCCCAAGTTTTCTGAAGCATACTCAGCAGCTTTAGCACCTCCATGCCCATCGAAGATACCAAAAAAGGCCTGCAAAGAGAGCGAAATAATTAACATCTAGTTACGGGAACTAATTCCCCAATCTTCAGTTCATACTGTCAACAAAAAGAATCTACTTTTGACTGAGGTCAAACAGTTTCCTGTGTTACTTATAATTCTTCCTTGTTAAAAGATGCTAATCAACCAAACTAGTATATCTGGGTGAGTTCACAACATTCAAGTTGATCATCGCATAAAAAAATCGCATCTGTTGAGAGAATTTCAAGTTGACCCTCGGAATTTCCTTGCAAGTAATAAATCCTAATTATTTCAGATTGAATTTTTACAATACCTGTTTAGGATCTCCTTGGAGATTGAGATGAGCAGTGAATCGATCCTCCATCGTTTCTCTCCTCCCTCTCTTGCAGTAGACAGAATATCCATCTGCGTCAGCCTCAACCACGTCCATCCTCGCTGCCGACAAGGGAGTAGCTGGGACGGGAAAGGACAAAGACGCCACCGGAATATCCAACCTGGTGGGGCGTTTTCTCTTGAGAATGGAACTGGGAGGCGAGGATGAAGAAGAAGTGGATGGAGGCGATGAAGCGGAAGGAGCAGAAGCAGAAAGCGGAGTCGGGGGTTTGGAAAGACGTAGACGAAAAGGCGAAGAAGGTGAAGATTGAGAGGGGGAAGAGGAAGATCGTTGGACCAGAGCCAAAGCTAAATTCTCATGGGAAGGTGAAAGAACAGAGGTTTTGGTACAGAAGAGGGAAGAGGAGGGAGAAAATCCCGGGGAATTCAGAACGGCGACGGAACAGGACATGATGGCGTCTTCTTCTTACAGTAAAAAGCCAAAAAGATCAAACCTTTGATAACGATAACCTGTGCTTTGCGAAGCTGTTGAAAAGAGTTTCTCGAGGGAGGAGGGTTGAGAGAGAGAGAGAGAGAGAGAGGGGAGAGAGAGTTAATATAAGGTGGATTGAGAATAGGAGCATTGTTGTTTCCGTGTTTTATGATGAGTTGGCCGGTGGCGAGACGCGAGTGCGAGACATTTGAAACGTTATTTTGACTAAAATCTGGAATGTCATCTTTGCCCTTTGAATTCCAAGGAAAAGGTGGGGCCCAGTCATGGTGCGATGACGCGCATGTACCGTTGATCCGACCGTTGTTATTGGACAGTGTGCCACCTCATTCATCTTTCTTTATTCAATTTCTGAAAAACGGCATTTGGGGAAGAATAAGTATTTACCATTTAATTTTTATTTATTTATTTATTTATTTATTTTGAGTAACAATAATTAATTAGTTTAATTAAGATGATAAAATATTAAAAATTACATTTTTAATTATTAATATAATTATGTGCACTCAGCTCTTCTTCAACCCAGTAGGCTCTATTTCAATGGAGTCTCTTTCTTCTCCATCAGATTCAAGCTTCATCTTTGAATACCTCGATAAAAACTGCAGACTATGCCCAATTCGACTTTAAAGGCTTTTCCATGATTACACCATCTCAACAACAATCATGTAAAATTTTCAATTTACTAATTTTCAATAATTGTTGCTCCTCGCATCATTAAGAAAAACGATTCACATGTAGTTCTCCGACGTCCAAAAGGCATCATCTACGCAGATGCCATGGATAGCGAGGAGAACAATTCTATCGGCCCCTCTACTCTTCAAAGACTGCTTCAACTCCAACCTCAGCGCCTTCCCAAAAAGAGGAGAAGCCTTTCAAATCGGCATTTTATTTCATTAAAAAAAAAAAAAAAAAAAGTGAATTTGGTAAATTGAGAAAACTCAGTCCCTTAGATGTTCGTAAAGAATTGCGATCATATTCGCATATCATTACAGGTCTGTTGGGCTCATCATCGTTGACATGAAAAACGATTAACTCAAGAACGAATAGATTTAAGATGTAGCTGCTCCAGTGTTCTCCCATGGCAACAACAGCAATAGTTGAGGGAGAGATTGAAGAAAGCAACACAATGGATATGGCTTCAAGGGAACGAGTCAAATGGGAACGGAGATGAATCCACACTGACCAGATAATGAAGCCACCAGAGACAGGATTCTCCAAAGAATTACATACCTCGACATCCAGAATGAGGGTGAGCGGCGGAGAAGAGGAGTGGAAGTCCTATTTGTACAAACGAACCAGTAGTAAGCGGAAGCCTTCATCTTTCACAACCCTAATTTTCGTTCACACGAAATAAAATATTGGGCTACAGTGGGCCTGTTGGGCTATAAACCTCCTTATATTAACAATATTTTATTACGTAACATTAGATTGGTTAACGTCTCAAATAAAAATTAGGGTATAATAAATTATAAATAATTAAATAATTAAATTATTGTTTGACAGAGTAAAAATAAGAAATTCGGGAAAAGAAAAAACAATTTAATCTACTATTTTTACACGACTACAACAGAGGAGAAGAGGGAGCAGCATTGGGTTAACGCCTCCCCATCCCCATCTGAATGCATAATCAAAACCCAAAAACGATTTATTTTTTTTCTCAACCGACACAATTCATAGTCCATCATAACGCCATTGCAGCGTTGAACAATTCATTCCAAGTATCCGGCAACCCAGGAAGGCACCAGTGGCTGCAATCCGCCGAGTGCGCCGGATTCGCTCTTTGCTCCGGGCTCAAATCCCCGCTGTATATCGATGGGTGCCCGTCCTTTCTTAGCTCCGACAGTGTAGTAATGTCCAACAAGAAAGCTGGGCGCTTCATGTCCTTCATTACTTCTTCAACTACCCTCATCTGCTCTGGATATGTCGCCCTGTACATCTTACCGTCCGCCGGCTCTGTTTCCCCGTAGCAGTTCCTTGTCGTCGTCAGTGTTCCCCCCGCGTTCCACTCCGACGGACTGCACCATAAATTCACGCCACTGTTATTTTTTCAGGCTCCGTATCATTAATCCAGTTATGAGATCAGCATGCGGTAATTTGTCCTCTTCTGAATCATCTCCCATTGAATTAAGTACACCCTTTAATGTTCGAGCAAATTAAAAGAGGTTTTGATGGAAAAGCGTTGGCGTGACGTTGACCTCAGTAAAGAGCAGGAAAGAGCAAACATGGGGGGCCATGCTATGGCCGAACTTGAAACCAAGATACAGCTAAGAATGTGCGGTTGAACACCACCCTAATCTTTAATAATGAAAAATAAAACCTCGCCCCAGCAATTATACGAGAGAGAGAGAGAGAGAGAGAGAGAGAGAGAGAGAGAGAGAGAGAGATAGAGAGACCCACTTGTAGTGTGTGGGGGATATTGACTGGAAGAAGACTCTGGTTCTGGTTCTATCAACATTAGTGTCGACCCAATTAGACCAAGTTCTTAAACCCTTTTCCAGAGCAACCAAGCGATCCATGTCTTGGTAATACGTTCCTCCAGATTCCATATAATCCCACCTGCAAATTAATGAACAAACCTTGTTCTTTCATCAAACAAGAGAAGGGGTTGGTTAGTCAATTCATCCTACCCTTGAAGAGATCCAGTGTGAGTCCACCAGTGACCTGTGTTAAACGACAGCACATCGGCTCCCATCCAAGCCTTCCCATTCCCCCAAATCTCTTCCAGTCTGAGAATCCTCTTTCCACCTTCTACATTAATGTCCACCAAATATGGGGCTCTGTAGAACAATACAGACAATCCATAATCCTGCATTGATGTTCAAAAACTAAGCCCGGTTGAACAAGAAAATAGCTTTTATTGAAGTTCAATATTGATGACAACTTTTTAAAGTCCTAAAGCCGCCTATTACTTTGTAATCATTAAAATGCTCGAATCTTTTCACCCAGAAACAAGCGACAGACAAATGGCAATGCTTTGGAAATGGGACTCACCGTGAACCTGAAGGTAGAAAGAGGGTCTCCTCTGATAATCTGCGTCGAAGTATGAGGAGCTGCGGCCAAAATCATGCAAATTAAAGACTCCCATTGATTTCGACCGAGAGAATCTCCCACAAACATCACTGTTTTCTCCCTCATATTCATCAAGAACTCCATCCCGTCAAACCTGAAAACAAATGTAGACTCAAAAAGCTATCTTTCATCTACCAAAACAGGTCATATGGGTGGGTTTCTACCTTGGGATGTCGCAGTTGAGGGGTTTCCATCTATATTTGAGATAATCAGAATCAGGCCGACCGTTCATTTGACAATTGAATCCAGGATCTATGATTGGACAGCTAGAAGATAGGTAAATTGGGTATGTTTCATCACGAACCCAGCTACCCAAAAACAGAGGACAGTTGGTCTGGTTGGCTTGAAGCATTGGCCCTTTCTGATGCTGCTCTTTATGGTGGTTCTTGAGGCTCAGAAGCAGAGCTGAAGAAACAGAAAAGAAGTGAAATGGAAGGACGAAAAGAAGTAAAAAACAAGACCCAGAATAAGAAAAAGGAGCAGAAGCCATTGAAGCAGGGAAAAATGGAGAGAGACGAGATGGGAAAAGAGAAGGAAAGAGAAGGGGAGTGGGCAATTGAATTAAAGCAGAGAGAATAGTGTCGGGTGAGGAAGTGTTTTGTTTTGTTCCGATGTGTGCATGTGAAAATCAGGAAGACGAGTTCACGTGAGGTAAATGAATTGGTGATCTGACGACGGTAGATTCTGAGGTTGATGGAGACATCTCTCTCTCTCTCTCTCTCTCTCTCTCTCTCTCTCTAACTTTCTACTGCCTGTGTTGCCGTGTTGCTCGTTCCTAAGCTGGTTTTTCTTCCAAAGCATGAGAGAGACACCCTGTGTCGTAGGAGGGTCCCGAAGTTTAATGGCTATCTCCATTGATTATGAAATAAACGAACAATTAGTGTTAGTTAACAACAATTTTAACTTCCAACCAAAACATTAGGCTAGTTAACTAAGATGTTCCTAACAGTGAACATACTGTTGAAGAATCCTCGCTGGGTGAATTCAAAAAGTGGAATTTTTCTATTTGGGACAGCAAAATCATAAGAAAAGGCATCTTCTTTGCTTTGCTTGATCTAGTGTTTAGGCACCCAGATATCAGAATAGGATTCTCCCTCCATCCCCAGCAAGCATCTTCTTTGCATACCCAAAACATATGATTTTCTATCTTCTCTTTCAGCTGGTTTTGTCGCAAGTGTGTTGCTTTGTTAACTGATATCACGTTGAGTAGAACAACAACGACAAAAAAAGAAAACTATGCAAGATCTATCTTGTTTGATGTAAAACAACTGGTTTGTTGAGGCAATGAATCCTGGCAAGTTAAAAGGTTGAAAGGGTGAGTGGATTCTCACGTCAGATCGTAGAAAGTCAAAGAAAACCGCTGCCTTTCAAAGGCTAGTCATAATTACACCGTTTGACTTTGAACCTGAATTATTTCCACAATTCTCAAAATAAATTCAATGTTTTCGAGGCATAAAACTCATAAGAATACTCGAGAGTTGTGCTGCATCTGGTTTGTCTGGCTCTAGTGCATTAATGCTTCGAATAGCGCTGTGATCAGACCCGATGTCATCATCAATTAGTAATTAGTATAGTATTAGATTAAATACCAAAAGGGGTCTCATCAATTTAGTAAAAACTGTTTAATATGGCATTAAAAATGCCAACTTTATTTCTCTCCCTAAAATTTTTCAGCCAACTATGGTATCATAGTAATTAGTAAGCACTGCAACTACTCAACTCTTCGTCTTCGTCTTCTTCATATAGATAGAGAGAGACACACACAGACATACGCAGAGACAGAGATGGGTTTCAGTCCTCGCTTATGCTTATTCCTTTTGTTAGCAGTTTCGTTCATAAGCTACTGTTGTGCCGGTAAGCTAGCCCTGGACCATGTTGATCGCCCAAGACTTAAACTTCAAGGTCAACGATTATAATCTCTCATAGATTTCTGCTGTAATCTTTGCTATTGTTTGTGTGATCATGAAATTGCAGAAAATGAAAAACTGTTGACGAGGGAAGGCAACCATGGTCGGGTGACTTGTTTAGGTAAACTTTCATCTTCTTCCCAAGATCTTTCACAAATCCTTGGGTTTATCCATGTTCGGTTCTTCGCAAAAACGTCATGTATGTCGATGAAAAACCCTAGAAATCTGTATGTGCTGTAATATTAATAAAACGAACTGTTTACTTAATACTTGAGATTCTCCCTTGTGTTTCATTCTGATTTTAGAAGAAGATTTGAGTTTTTTTTTTTGTTCTTTTGAATTAATTAGATGGTGGGAGAGGAGCGAGAGGGATGAAGCGCAGAAGTCTGAAGGTTAGTAACGGTGGCGGTGAAAGCAGCGCAGAGGTGGAGGATTACCAGGACCCGTCGGCAAATCCGAAGCACAACCCTTCTCCGCCACCGTGACAGGCAGGTGTTGACAGAAATTGTAGGTTTTACTTTTGAGAAGACGACAATAAGAATGATGAATGATTGAATAAGTGATACTATTAATCACATGCCTTGTTTGGTTTATTATTTGAATTTTACTTGGGTTATTTCGTTCTTTCTTTAATCTTAATTTAAGTATAATGATTTTGAAAATGAATTATTAGTTTATTTCCATTAATGGGAGTTATCCTCACATTTGTGCAAGTCGTTTGGCTGACTTCAGTTCAATATCAAATTTGACGTGTTGAGCAATTTCTAGAAAGAAACAAATACCGTTTCATCATCGGTTGTTGGTGATTTTTTCAAATTTCATAATCGTTCTAGTGGAATTGTTTCTCCTTAGAACTCGCTCGGCAAAGAAAATCGCGTGACAAAAACATGATTTCTTTTGACGACTCTAAAAAGATCCAAATGCAGTTGACTAATCTGATAAAAATACAGCAGTTGGGTATGAAAAGGATGAGCAGTCAATCTTCTCTTCTTCAACTCCAACCAAATAATTTCAAACTGAACATTAACGGCATTGAGGGGAGAAAAACAGTTTTAAGGAAGTGGTTCAGATTGCAGTGTGTAAAGGCAGGCAGAAGAGTATAAACGTGATCTCTACTATTGTGGATAATGGCGCCTGCCCATCATCTTCCAGCTCCGGCCAAGCTCCACCCTATTACCACCATGCTAAAAATATGACCACGACTTTTACACTTCCCTCCAATGGAGAAGACAGAAGTTGGTACCAACCCACGAATATGGACGGCTGTGATTGTATACGCGGTCATGCTCTTTCTTCACATCACCCAATGTCGTCTTCATCTCTCTTTGACTTGCCGCACTGTGGAGCTCCTACGATATCCTGGTATAAATACAGATTGCCATCTTCCTCCCTTTTCTGCCTAAGCACAGGAGGAAGAGAGCTCGGAGATGGGAATGGCAGCAGCGAGAATCTGCTTCTGCTTCCTGCTTGCATCTCTTCTACTCTGCTCCGCTCGAACAAGCTTTTCACTTTCAGGTCTATATCCTTCTCTTCCATTCAACCATGCATTTACTTCTCTTTAACTTTAGCTCAGGACCATTATGGAGATTGTTCAAGAAACACAGCGAAATGGCTAACAGATTATCTGAGACTCTCGTGAACTCCTCCATTTTTTTGTCTACTAACTGTGTTTTACCCGGCCAAAGCAACTGTAATTGCATGCGCTGACGTAAATTTCATTTTATTTTTTATTGGATTTTCTAAATGTTTGTGTTTTTGTAGAGAAAGGAGAAACGAGGTTGGAGATGGATGGTCGGAGGCTTTTGAAGGTCAATCTATATGATTACAGCGACCCAACTGCAAATCGTGGACATGATCCTCACCCGCCCAGAAAAAATGGCTTCTCCGGCGGCCGGAAAGGCTGACTGATAATATTTTATAATTTTTCTCTTCATTCATTTCTTCTTCTTCTTCTTTGCATTTAAAGAAAGCACACAAATCTATTGTTTATCTTGCAGCTTTCGTCTCTCTCCATCCATGAACTATGTTCTACGCTTGCAACAACTCTCTTCCCCGTTGAAGAATATTTATTTTCAGATATCATAATTTTCCGGCAGGTTAATTAGTTGGTAGGATTTAGGTTATGCAATCTAAGACCAGAGATACTCAGTAACTACAATGCAAAGTCATAACCTAAACTAATTGAAAATACAGTGAGAATTCTCACTGGACTTCTCCAGTCCGAACAACCACCCTCTGCATGTTGTCAGCTTCTGCGGCTGACAACTTTTTTAAATTTCAGAAATGCTTGTTCATCCCCTTCAATTAACTCGGGCGGAACTCAAACACAACGGAGAAGCTGTCTTAGAAGAAAAGGTAGTAAAAACCACGCAGAAGTATGGAAAGTTAAGTCCTTCTGACCTTCCTGGAAAACAGAGTTTCAGAGTGAAGATGAAGTCGTAGAGCATCCTTCAATGCTTGCCACTCACAAAAACCATGATAAACAAAATCAGGGAAATCAAGAACCCCTTCTGAGCTTGGTTGCGTCTTTATGAACAGAAGATAATTACATACTATATATTTCAAGTATACTATACAAGACCAAACCCTTGCTCCAAAGCCTTCAATCCCATCGTGCTTTGTGCTAAGCTAATGAAAATCAGTTCAAACTTATTCTAGCAGGGAGGCCTATACCAGGAGCTTGCTCTTCCACCACTCTCTCCGAATTACTCATTTTTAGGACAGGATGGGCAGATAAATGGTATTTTTGCTTCGCTTCAACCAAGCTTCTTTGTAGAACCAGATCTATCCAAGCTTCAGTTGCTTCCTTCTCACCCAACCAATCAGCTGCAAGAATCTGCACCATCACTTGATAGTCAATCTCAAGCGTCGCATTCCCACCAAACACCCTCTCGATTTGTAACTCGATTGACTTCATTATTCTTTTGGCATTTGCATCGAAATTGTATGGTTTAAAAGCAATTTTTTGGTCAACTTGGTTTAGAAAATCTTCCAACCAAGTTTCCGATTCTTCAGATGCTGCGTCACTCTCTCGTTCTCCCTCGCTTGTTTCCTCCCCAATATCCTCGATGGGCAGATTCAAATCCAGATAGGACATTGGAGATTGCTTGGGCGTATCTTTTTCGTTTTCACAAGTTCTCTCCTGCTCTCCAGCCTCATCATAGTCGATGTGTTTTCTTTTACGAACTCCAGGCCGATTAGAGGTTTCATTAAGGGGTGTAATCCTTCCATTTGTGCAAGTGGTTTGGCCGACTTCTGTACAATATGAACAAAATAGTTGCATTTGAAGGTTTCTCGCAGCAAGTATTCTTCCCTCAGGGAATTCAATCGCTTTCCTCTCAGCTTGGAAAAATTGATCAGCCCTTGAGATAGTTGAAGTTGCAACAAAGATCGTATTGTTGAAGCTGATTTCTCTTCCTCGCGAATCTGGAAATTTCCCGGTCTTCATAGCTCGTGACAAGCTATTTTGGGCAAGAGGATCGGCTTTATCAACGTTTTCAAGATAGACAACAGAATGAGGCTTCTTGCTCAATTCTCCTGCAATGACATCAACAATCAATGTTCCTCTAAACTTCACATTATATCCATCGAAACCTTGGGATTCACAGAGCGAGCCTGACTGGTGTATTCTATCTTCGCATCCCAAATCGACACAAATTAAATTTTCTGTCGAGCCAAACAGGACTTCAGCAAGTGCTTGAGCAATTTTCTTCTTCCCCACCCTATCATGCCCCAGGAAAGTTAGCCAAATATCTTCTCTAACAGTTGAGCCACAATGCCTTCTTCTTCCAGATCGACAAAGTGAAATAGCTTCGCTAATGGCCAATATGGCTTCATCTTGCCAGCCAACCTTTTGGGTAAGCACTTTTTTAAGTGACTTGAAATCTCTCAGATCAGAGGAGGAGAACCCACCAATGTTTTCTTCATCATTCAATTGAAGATCCTTGTGATTCGGATAAGCTGCCGAATACATTGTTCCTAAACCCAAATCAGTGGTAACAAAAGGGAGATCTGGCGATGACTTCTGAACAGAGGGAAGAGTCGTATTAGTAACAACAGAAAGAGGAAAAATCGACTTCCTTTCCACGTCAACATGTTGATTTTTCGAAAGTTCTGGCAATATGATTGGCTGCGAATCATTATCTGATGGAAATTGGATGGCCTCAACAGATTCAATTTTCCAAGTCTTCGAGAGATTTTCACGACGAAGATGCTGACAAATATCGTTCCACTTCTTCTCAAGTCCCAGTAACTTAGCACTCAACAGAACTTCATCAACTTCGGTCTGCACTGAACCAAAAAATTAATTCTTACATAAAACAACAATTAAGCTTATCACTTCCTATGAAATCAATAATTGGAAGGAGTAGAGCGCTGCACACCTTTGAAGCATTCACTCCCTTATTTGCAGTGTCCAATTCAGCCATTTGCAGCCAAGCAGGCAAACTTGCAGATTGCCGGTCAGAAACGCAGGCAGTTGCTCCTCCCTTCCATATTGCAGCTAGCTCTTGCTCATACTTCTCTGTACACTGGTGACATCGGGTGGAAGATTGGGTTGGACTGCTTAGAGTGGATTTGAAATCCAAAGGGGTCGAAAAGAATCCACCGAACGGAACGAAAGACCCCATCAAGCTGCGCATATGCCATGAAGACGAAGTATGAGATCCACGACAAACAGAAACAAGAAACAGTTTCTTACATTCAAGAAGTTCTTCTCAAATAGCAAAAGTCAGAATACCAAACCTGGATTTTGAGCCATAACCTTCGAAGGACGATTTAAAAGAAGTAATGGGGAGGAGATGGAGATCCCAGTCTCTTTCTATAGCTGGAAAACGAGCTAAGAACTTCGCATACGTTTCGTAAGCCCCCGAGGCTCCGACCAACCACAATTTCGCGCTGTGAAGTTTCATTAAATCCGTCAACTTGGATACTACAAAGCTTACAGTGCTGTCTGGTAAGTCGTCGCCAACCAAATTAATCAGTTCTCCATAGTTTACGGCAACTCTTGGCCCTGAAAATTTCTCCACCTGAAGACCCACCTCCTTAAACTTCAAACCCAAATTTTCTTCGCTTCCTCCATTTAAGAAGTCAGAAATTTCTTTACTAATGCAAATTATGCACAGCCCGGATAGTTGAGCCCGAAAAACACCCGGTTTGCCTTTCTGTACACAGTCGATGAAGCTCTGAAGAGCAACAGATGAACAAACCCCGATTAGTAAGGGGTTCCTCTTGTTTTTTCTGACCAAGATTTCTCCAATTCTTCGACAATTTTCATCAGCATCGTCATTGGGGAAACGCCTGGTAAACGGGAAACTGAAATTGCGGTCACCCTTGTCCGAGTCGCTTAAGTTGCAGAGGAATATAGGTGGGCACCTCGCCCGGGAAAGTCGACAAGTTTGGGAGATAGGTGGGTGGATAATCGCCAACTTAATATCGCAACTCCGATATCCGGCCTCCCCCAAAACCCTACTGACAATAGGATCTTCGAGAATAGAAAAGATAAGATGCTTCAGTTCGACCTTCATAAGTAACGTCGTTTGCTGCTCGTTATGAAGCTGGTGAAAATAGAAGCTTTCCGGCTGCCTCCTCTGGTTTGCTTGAGACCTTTTAATGGCCGCCATGAGAGAGTTCGACACAGGAGGCTCCTGCGCAGTCTTTGAAGAAGGCAATCGATCGAGAGAGACTCCCACCGATAGCTCCAGCGCTCGGTAATGAAGGCGTGGGGAGTAGGCGCAGGTGCGAGCGCGTGAGCAGGCCTCTCGGAGAGTAGAAGAGGGTAAAGCAAGTAAGGCAGAAACGGCATGGAGCGACGTGGTCTGAGCGTGACAGTAGCGACGCGCCACCGCAACAGCATCGTCCAAAGCACGCGCCGCCTCCTCAGCCAAGCATTTCCTCGCAGTGCTGACTGGTGTGGGCATCGCCGGCGAGCGTGCAAACCTTCTCTATTTATACAACCCGACTACGTCTTGAAACAAGGGAAGGAAACACAGGTCGTTGGTTGAAGATTTAGGTGGAGAAGAATAAAAAAATGAATGGAAGAGTTTCCTTCATAACTTTTTTCGGCAAAAAAATAAGATTGAAGTAGGCCATCTCAGAGATGACTAAAGAGGGAGTGGAAGAGGAGGCTACGACATAAAAAAAACTGATGATTGATGAAAGCTCGCCTTCTTCTACTGCTCCCCGACTTCTGTAGGAGTGGGACCGTCTCTCTTCTTGGCATTACCGAGCTCGGCAATACAGCACAAATTCTCTCTCTCTCTCTCAAAGATAAGAAAGTTATCCTCCATTATTTCAGTCTACATCTGCAGTGAGAGAGAAGATGCGGTGTCCACTTAGCAAATGGACATCCGGATTCCAAGAGTGCAGAAAGTAGGAGAAGACAACCCTTCAATGACATTCCACTTTCCACATGAAGCACGTCAATCCCCTACCTTTTACCCTAACAGGGTGACAGAAATGAAGCACCAGCAAATGGGTTTTCACCAAACCCTCCAGTTATTTCGTCGAGATGGAAGGCACCCCAAAAGAAGACCAACGTTTTAACCTCGAACAAGCAACAGGAAAGCCATTCCGAGTTGATGGTGAAAGTAAAAGCAGAAATTGACATGATTGAAAAGAATGAGATACGGAATCTTGGGGAGACATCCAAGAGTCGTTGTCGAAAGAGCCACTTGACAGCTCCACTCTCAGCTAATTCCTCCGATCCGACCATGACGTCACTCTCTGGCTAAGACCCACTCTTTCTCATTGCCCATTTCTTTCTTTGCCATCTTCGTTCCACGAGTGAGTTCAAGAAAATGAAGTGAATCTGAATATTTTCAACAGTCTCAGGCTTAGATTGTAATGATGACAGGGATGATCTCAGAACGTCCCCTCTTCTTGTCTCCAAGAAACCAACCCCCTTTTAGGGTCTCAAACTAATAGTCTCCATCATTTACAACTGCACTCATTCAAGGGTACTCAAAAATATCATCTTTATCGGAGGAGGAAATGAGCCTTACCCAGTTGCCAACTAAATCTTGAACAAAGGTGATTGAAGATATCTCTATCTCTTCCTTTTTTCTACCAAATGATTTGTATAATGCAATAGCCAAGTGTGGGAGGGATATGGGCCCCCTGTCTACTCCTTTCATGTCACAACCCACCTATTTAATTCGGACTTTTGGTATGCTATGATCATCAATCTCTTCTCACATGCAAGAAAATCGTACAAATCTACTTGTTATATTTTCTTTTTATATCAATTGGAATGAATAAAAGCATTATTTCATATAACAAGGTAAAATTCAATTTAAACAATAATATATATATATATTTTAAAATCCTTAAGTAAAATTTAAATAAATTCAAAATTTAAAATATTAAAAAATAATAATTTAAATCTTACGGGCCGACCGGTTATTATAGACGGGTCGACTAGTGCCTATGTGACACTACATGAAGAGATAGGTTGACCCATCTGACTAATGGGTCGACCATCCTTGCTCGTGATTAATTACTTGATCACGGGCCGTGGCTTTTAGTGAGATGGGTCGTCTGGTCTAGTTGGACCGGTCGACCCATCTCCTCTATATTTAAAAGAGTTTCTTCTCAATTTTTACTTCACATCCCTCGAAAACTCAAAAACATTTTCACTATTTTTTTGTTACGGTAAAATTTCACTTTGTTGACCAGCAATGTAATATTTAAATTGTTATTTTTTTATAGTTTAAGGTTTTATTAATTTTTTTTTCTAATGTAATTTTTATCTTTAATACTTTTACAACCTCTTTATCTCTTGAGGTAATAGCGGTGTGCAGCTTTTTTAAATACATCTGACAGCAACGAGATATATTTCATTGTTGTCATCAATACCGACGGTTGTAAATAATTTGCCAAACACTACTACAGCCTCTGCAGATAAAGAAATTGTAAAAGTATTAAACGATAAAGATTACATTAACAAAAACTGTCTTAGAAAAAAAATTTTAATAAAAATTTTAAAAAATAACAATTTAAATCTTGCATTACCACTCAACCAAGAGAAATTTTGTTGAAACAAGGAAATAATGAAGCAGTAATTGAGAGATATTCGAGAGGTGTAAAGTGAAAATATATGAGAAACTCTTTTTAAATAAAGAAGAGATAGGTCGATTAGTCCAACCAGACTAGTTGACCCATCTCACTACGAGTCACGACTTGTGATCAAATAATTGATCACGAGCAAGAATAGATGGGTTGACTCATCTCCTCATCTAATGTCACGTAGGCATTGGTCGACCGGTCTACAGTAACTGGTTAATCCACAAGATTTAAATTGTCATTTTTTGATAGTTTAAAGTTTAAATTTTACTTTAAGGGTTTTTTAAAAATATGTGTGTGTGTGTGCGCGCGCGCACTAGAAGTGTCACGCTCCGGCAGCTCAGCATTGTGTGTGTGTGTCCACTTGAAGTGTCACGCTCCGGCAGCTCAGTATTACAACAGGCTCGGCTCGTTTAATTTTATGTCATGAACTAGTTTGGGGAAAAAAATTTTAGCAAGCTCGTTAAGTTCGAGTTGTTGAGCTCGTTAAATTCGTCTAATTTAACTTGTTAGACTCGGTAAGCTGAACTTTTTAGAACTGTCTTGGCTTGATCAGCTCATTTGTTAGCATTAATTACAAATAATTGGCAATTATATAATGTCAACTTAGTTAATATGTGTATAATTTATTATGATATAACTGTCATATTTGCAATTATATTCATGTGATATTTTTTCTTAGATCATCTTAAATAATTTTTTTCTTAAATACATGTCATTTATGTATTTATAAAACAAGTTTTAGTTATTAAAATTTTAAAAAAAAATTTAAAATATACATTAAATTTATATAAATTGAAAACATTTAAGGTAAAAAATAATTTGAACCCCAAAGTATGAGTTGTATGCATAACTTTTGTTAAAAATGATGATGAAGATAATCCGAGGTTATAAGAAAAGGGTCTACTTTTTCTCATTCCAGTGATCTGCTACAAACTTCAAAAACAATGTTCTTAAACTCAATTCTAAGGTGGTTTAAAGGTAATTCCACATAAAACTTGTTGTTTTCATCTCAACCGTAGGTGTACGATGCTCCAATCTTTAATTAAGGGTTGAGATGATTTCTTCTTCCGCAAATTGATCATCAACGCTTTAATTTATGTAGGGAGCTGGTAACTCAAATTAAAAAACATAATGGTGTCTTCCTTCTTGATGATGGACCGGGCTTCTCTTTGTAGTGCCTTGCTTTTTTGGGCTAATCATCCATGTTGCTTGGTCTTGGTCTTTAAAACCTTGTGTGGGAACCCCTGTTCCGGACCATCCTCTAAAATGAGGAGACAGAGAATGTGGAGCCCTTCTAGGAAACCCCCCCCCCCCCCCAAAAAAAAAAATCGATCTCCCGACCCAATATGTATAGTGTCACGTAAGCACTATACAGAACGTGGAGTGATCGCCCAATCGTTCTCAGCACAAATTCAAAATGGGGATGATCGACCCTCCGTTTTCGGCGTAAATTCAGAACGGATGGTGATTGGCCACCCATTAGAGTTTGATTTGTTATATTTTGAATAGTTTAAAGTTTTAATTATTAGAATTTTTAGTTTAGAGAGTGTTTCGAATTAACCTCATATTTTTGAGTTTAAATTGATTTTTACCCAAATATTTATGCATATTTGATTTGATAGTCTCGGTTTGTTAAGTTTGTTTAGCTGACTTGACTTAACTCGTTTAACAAATAATTTGCGAGGCAGATCGAGTTAAAATTATTTTTAGTTAGGCTTGTTAGCATAAACTAATATAACTTACTAGCTCGAGGAGCTAGATTTTTTCATATTCCGCTTAATCGTCTGATTTTTCATGTATTGTACACTCCATCTTGTCCTACCTCCTACTAAATGAACAGGTTTTTTTGGATGTCAAGCTTCTATTGATGTAATAGCGTACGGAGTTAAAGGTAATTTTCAAGTAACATACAACTTTATTTCAGGCGACAGACATCAGCTGATCAAAGGAGGAGCAACTGGTTTTCTTAAATAAAATCAAACCGCATGAGAAGCTTGACAGACTTGTACTGTTCTCCTCTCTGGTTGTTCAGTGGAACTGCTCGAATTCCGGTTCTAAGCTCCGACACGGGCAGACAAGTCTGACCACCAAAATCGTTCGTTCCGGAGGTGTCGTATTCAAGAACTTCGATCCGAAGCAATGCCAGTTCAGGAACAGACAAAGCAAACTCAAACTCCTCGTTCCAAACTGGAAGCCATTCGTCCTCGATCGTTTTTGTCTCCTTCATATGTGTTGTATCACACGGCACTCCCGCTATTCCGACCTGAAAACATTAACTACTCGTTGTTCGAACATCAACGCATACATGGTTTCTACATTTGAAACATTACCCTCGTGAAGAAATCTGGTGGGGAATATCGATCGAAGTGGGTGAGGCTGAAATCCAGATTCCACCCTTGTCCCATGTATATCTTCACCTGTTCATCAACGCAAGAATTAGATCTACATCGTCTTCTTACTCTAATGAAAGCACTGTGATTGATACTCACCTTCAAAGTTTTTTTGATCGGCAACTTAGCTTTAGGATTGAAAACCTCGTTTTTGGAAGAATCAGCCAGTAAAATATCTGGTTTCTTGACATACCCACATCCACCATTGGCTCTGAACATTCCTTCCATGATCCATAGATATTTTCCATGTCCCTTGAAGAAAAAGTAAGCATTAGAAAATAAGTCAGCAGAAGAAGGAATTGGAGGAATAATTGGAGGAGTCGTCTGCAACCTGCATGTTGAAAGCAACCATTTGAGCTCCATGCATCCATGCAAGAAGAGGATTGTAATTGGAAGAGTCTAATCGCGTCCCTTTGGGATACACTCTCAGCAAATTCCTCTGAGTAAACCTGAATTTCATTTCATAAGTTGAGGAGAGAGAGAGAGAGAGAGAGAGAGAGAGAGAGAGAGAGAGAGAGAG
>CM039527.1:5546407-5604935 GCA_022433055.1 Begonia peltatifolia
AGAGAGAGAGAGAGAGAGAGAGAGAGAGAGAGAGAGAGAGAGAGAGACCTGACAATATCAGCGCCATGAATTTGTACAGCCTCTTCATTCTCTTGTTCACTCAAGCTAAGTCTTCTGACACTGCTAAGATCACTGAATGAGTTTTTCCATCCTCCTTTCGGTTTTCCTGCGTGAATAGCAATGAGACGCTTATATTCTAGACCAGCTTTTTCCTCGTCGTCTTCCTCATCATCTGGTTCATCCTTCAGGTAAGAGATAACTCACTCAATCATGAACTCTTCGAGCATCAACATTTGAAAATGTGAACAATTACACTCAAAATCCATCACCTCGTTGGTAATTTCAAGTTCTCTTTTTCCATCCGTCTTCAGGGTTCCCCAAACCTCATCTTCCGCTGTCTTTTTATGCTTTTCTGCACTTCGTTTTTCCTCCCCGCCACGAGTTTCCATGTACTCCTTTGGTGGTTTCGTGGAAATCATCACCTTTTTCTTCAATGACTCAGGCGAGGGAAATTCCTGCAAGCAATCTGAATCCGGGCAGTAAAGTGTGTCACCAAAAGTTTTAGTAACCATCTGCAGGCATAATTATACGGTCATTTTCAGTGTAAATTTATTCCAAAAGAACAGAACATGGCGCAATGGTATCAGTTGAAAGCTCTACCCTGGCAACCAGAGATTGGAGGTCTTGAGTAAGATGGTCTTCAAAAGTGATCACAACAGGATACTCAGAAGCAACAAATGCATTTTCCTTGATTGCGCGCAAACATTTGATGAGTTCTACCGGAGTTGTCAAAGTCCTGAAGCTCTAACGACAGTCATTTAGTACAGTTTTGAGCTTTGTTGAATAACTAAATGAACAAGTGCAAAGTCGAGTTCATACCCTCCATGAAGAACTTGGACGTTGTTTCTTTTCGAATTAGGCCATAAGTCCAATTCGATAACTCTTACGCCTTTCCTTAGTGCCTTAATAATAGGCACAACGCTGCTATCACTGCTGAGTTGATTTCCTGTTAGGTAGGAATTGTGGCCTGTATAGATATAGTAATGAGCCAACGGGGCATTCATATCTTGGTGTACCTGGAAAAAGAGAGATGATAAATCGAAGGCAAAACAAGAGTATATAAACAGAAGAGAATTACCAGTCCAGATGGGGGGAGAGGAAGATTAAGGTCGCCGAGAAGGTAGCTTAAGAAGGCCTCGAGATGAAGGCCCCTCCTATGGAAGATGTTGAGATGATTGAGACTGTTGAAGATTGCCTGAGCGTTATCCTTGGTGGCGTTTCTTTCACCTTGAATCTCAATCAAGAACCTCTGCATCTGACCAACACTCATGATTCCATTTTCAGAATATTGTCTGAATATAACTCTGACATCTTCCGGTGGCTCCGCCAATCTCATCCTGAATTTTCTTCTGAAAAAGAAGCAGACCTTGAAAGACTGTTTGGCAGACGACATCTTATGGGAAGCCATCAGGCGATATTTGTTTTAAGATGTATATATCCTCTGTGTTGAGTAGAGAGAGAGAGAGTTTAGCTTTCGCTTTGCCTGCAAAGTTGAGGGAATCCATACTTATGTACACTTGAGAAGGAAGCTCAGGGTAGTGGTTTCTGGGAGTCATCAAATATTCTTTGCTGCAAGACATGAATGATCATGTTCTCTGGTTTTAGAGAAGCCTCCTATATTCCTCAAATAAAACGTTTTAATCTTTGTTCCAAACAAACATTATGGAAATTTTACGACTTTTCAGAGCTAAGAGGTGGAGCAATGTATACACTAATTCACGGTGACCACTGATCTGATGCATTTGCTGTAGAAAGAAACAGAAGTATGAAAGCGTAACTCCAACTCTGTCCGAGAGAGAGAGAGAGAGAGAGAGAGAGAGAGAGAGAGAGAGAGAGAGATACTGTTCGAAACTCAAAAAATAAAATGACTAAAAATAGTTCCTTTACATCACATTCGATAGAGTCAAAACTTTCAAAACCAATGGCCTCAGAATCATAGTTGGAATGGATTTTCCAGCATTGCATTCGGCATCCCTTAGCCGACGAGATCACTGCTTGGAGACCGAAGAGTGCAAGGGGGTGCTGCAGAAGGCAAAACGGTTGATTTTTCAAGCAATTGCCTCTGCTTCTCTTCAGCAATGCAAAGCAGGGATTCAACGCACACTTCCAGAGCAGATGACGGTGGACTCGGCTCGAACTTTTGCAGTTTTGAGTACTCGTTGATCAGGTGGAACATGTACTCGTATACTCGATCCATATTCAACTTCTCCATGAACTTTTGGCCTTCTCCACCGATCGCCTCGGCCTGTTTTGCCCACAATTCCATTTGTTTATTATCAGCAAGGAAATCACTTGGCAAACACATAAAAGTATGAAGAATGACAGCACTGAACAAAAAATATGAATATGGGGCTACCTCAGAAGGGTGATCATTCCCCCATTCAACGGCATACTTAATGGATCGGCACATATCGGAAAATGAGACAGGCCAGTAATCGTGTTTAGCAACCAGACCCCGACTGAAGAAATCTTGGTATTGTGGGGAAATGATTAAAGCCATAGACCCACAAGATAGAATATACTTCAAGCTTACAGACCAAGCATAGCCTTCAGCATAGATTTTGTACCTGCATAAAGAACAACTGTTGTTCAGCTTATTGTTACACTGACTGGATTCTTATTTCTCACCGATTGTTACACTGATTAGAGAGCTTGGATTGCTCAAAACCGCCTTCTCTTTCTCGCTCCCAGTCCTGTGATTGAACGATAAAAAACCAAAATCAGATAACAAGTCTTCTGCCCATCAAATCAGTACTTGTTCTACGCTGATCTTGTTTCGACCTGGCGCATAATTTGTGCTCCCCATATCCTGGAGTGATTACACTTGAGCAATAGATCACGAGCAGGAGAATTAACGTCTGGATTTCCTTTCCAGTAAGCACGAGGATACTTCTCTGACCAACTCAGACGCTGGGAACCTCTCTTTATGTCTTGGAACTCCTCGTCCCACGTTCTTAAGTTTGTTTCTGGCCTGTCAGACAATGATGTTAAAATACATACTAAATCTTTACAACCTCATCACGGCAAGCAAGAAAACGGAGAAAATTTGTCGGCAGCGGAGAAATCTTACCAGCCCCAGAAAGACCAATCAGGAAACGGAATGTCAAAATGATCCTTGGTAGTGCAGTACCGGAACAATGGTAATGGCAACGACTTATGCACAGACCGATCGACTGTGGGCTTGTCCATGCAATCAAACATGATATCAACATCAGGAACCAAGCCAGGATATCTCCTAAGAAGCTGCAATAATCCCCATATCGTAAACATTGCTCTGCTCTCCACGCAATCGTAATACATATCTAAATAAAGCTTTCCCCCCATAATTACAACTCTGAAAGCTGCAACTTTCTGGGCCTCCATCAAATGGGTTATTGAGATCCCGGTTGTCGCCCAGGGCTGGAGATCGCGGTGAATCCATTGAAAGAAATCGAGGCATTTTGGCGACGATGAATAAAGATGAGAGTAGCGTTGTTCAGGCGGGGTACTATCGCTATAGCGGCAAGTGAGGTAGGAGCAGTGAAGGATTTTGTAGGCTCTGCCTTGTATGGTTTCTTTAGAGAAAGTTCTGGGCGGAAACAGATGCCATGGCGTGGGATCTAAGTTGTGGCCTGCAACTGTTCTGGTTTGCGAAACGAAATCTTCAACCTTTTCGACACAATGGCCAAGCAAATAAAAGAGGAAAAATCAGATGATAGCCATGGAGGTTAATTGCCTTAAGAAGACGAAAACTTCACCTTGTAAACAACGAGAAAAATGAGAGAAAGGAAGGACAAAGCAACGACGCCTGATAATAGATTGATTGGGGAGCGACGTAGGGCCCTGGCCGGAAATCCCATGGCTGCAGAACGGCTGTGGTTGGCCATATTTGCTGCATTGTATCTGCGACAATCTGTACAGTCGCTCTTCCTTTCAGCGGCCTTTTTTTGGTAAACGATGACAAAATTGCAGCTGGGCGAGTGTTTTAGGTCCGGGTCTTCAGTTAGCAAGAAGGGGCGAGGAGAAACTCATGATTCTAGTCCATACACGAATCATGGATTGTCTAACCACGATGATGACCGCTAATGGCGCGCGCGGCGGCTGCTGTCCTGTCGTCCACCAACGACAACGAACTCTGATCTACCTGTTAGATTAAAAAGCTGTAATCTTTCTTAATTAATTATACATACATGCTGCAGAATCATGGTGGAATGATCATTAATAACTCAATAATCTCTTTGAAGCTGTCAGCTCTACGAAGCCTCCAAATCATTCTTACAAAATGAAGAAAACATTGACGCAGAGAGGTGTCTACTCTTGAGCACTCAAAAACAGAAGGGGTGTTGAGTGAGACTAGAGCAGTATCATGGTTTACTCTCAACTGCTGCTGCAACCTCAACTTAGCCTATTTTACTAAAATGCATGATGGTTCTAATTGGGATTACTGGGCTGCATCTGGGTATTTTGTGCTACTCTGACTGCTTCAAGGGATGCCAGGAATTCTTCGTGCCCTTCCGTCTTGCCCAATCTCAACCGTTGCTCTCTCCTTTCGGGGCAGCGCAGGCTCTGCTTCTTTATCCGGTTAACCACATCCTTTACTCTCTGCACAAACATTTTAGTTCAGAGTCTTTTTTACTCCTCAAAACAGTTACACTTACTATTAAATGCATCATACACTGAATATTGCTTCAAAATTAAGCCTTCTCTACTTATTGATCACAAAATTTGGGACTAGAAATGTTCACAAATATGAGAAATTTCGTGTCTACAATTGCTACAATGGAGCCCAAACTGGAGATTCTAAATCAGTTTCAATTCTATTGATCTCATCAGTATGATCTGATTAGGATTATCATAGCAGCATTGCTCCAAAAAAAAACAGAGGAAAAGACAGAACCTAACAATTTTTTTATCAAATTCTGTATTGATTCTAAGTTCAGATCTTATCAGTTTCATGAGAACTTAAACATTGGAAAGACAATCAATGATTCAATATCATACCTGTAACAATCTTGACTCGAACTTAGGCAGACCGATTTGTTCAACAGTTAGGGATCCAAAAAGATTTCCGATCAATGCAGCATCGGGCACAGTCAATCCTTGAACAAGGCCGGCAGCTAGTCCACCCAAGAAACTATCTCCGGCACCAGTCGGATCGACCTGCTTTGCAGGAAAAGGATCGATGGGCGTTTCCCCATCCCTCCAATATAGTTTACATCCATCTTTCCCATTTGTGATCACTACAGAACAGAGCTTCCTCACCTCCTCGACGTCCACAAATGGCGCTTCCTCCGCCGATCCCTTAAGAAACCCTATTCGCGGCAATAAATGGAAGAACCCACTGTCCTTCAGATTCACGAGCTTCACAGTTCCATCAACGTCGTCAAATACCCTAATCAAAGCCTGAACATCAACAAAAACCAATTTGCAAATATCAAGCATCCGTTCAAGAGTCTCCGGCAGAATCTCCCCGCCCACTCCTACTGCCATCCCGAAATCGTACCAAGCAGCAGGAAGATCCGACGGTCTGATCGGATCGCATGCGCGTACCCGTTTAAGGACCCTGTCGCTATGCCCATCTCCGTCAATGCTCGCCGAATCGAAAAACGCATGGAACAAAGTAGTTTGCGAAGAAGAAACTATAATGGGATTCTGATTGATCGAATACGCAAAATCTGCCCCAACCTTAGAGACGGACTCGTAAGGAACCGATAGAGCATCAAAAACAACAGAGATAAACGAGGCGGCACCGCCTAGAGACTCGGTGATAACCACCCCGTCTCGTATGAGCACATCGTGACAGTAGCTACCCACAATCAGAGCTCGGGGGGCCAAGTTCCGCTGTTCATTGCCGTCGCTGCCCATTCTAGAATTTTGAAAGCACCGAAATTTAATGGTGGAAAGGGGATCGCAGGGAAGAAAGAAAGGCAGAGAGAATCCAAGGCATGCAAGGTGCCATGAAAGCAGAAGCAGAGACCTTTACCTAACAGGTGGCATCTGAAAGAAAGAAAAGAACTTGCAATTGCAGAGGGCTTCGGGTATGGAGAAGTAACACTTGTCTGAGGAAGAGACGTACTTTCCTAGGATTTTTAACAACGAGATGATTTCATTATCCCAGAGAATAAAGGTTACTGAAACTTCAGACGTCACATTTGATGCATATTAACAGCAAAATTCTCAAAATTTGGTCTCCCAGACCTCTCTCCCGGAACCCATATTACGCTGCATGGTCAAGGACTGGCCTGCAGACCGAGCAAATTTTGGCTTGCTGGAGTTTCCGAGCCTGAGCGTTCAACCTGGGCCTTGATTCGGCGAACTAGCTGGGTTGAATTATGTTCGCCTTTCTTCCATAAATGTCAGCAATTATAGCAGGAAAAATAAAAACAAATTACTCATAGCATTGACATTGATAACCAACTGACTGACCCTCTGCAAATCTCAGTCTAGCAGTAATGACACAAAATGCACCATAATTCAATTTTACACACTGGAACTTCCATCTCTCTTATTCACAGCACAACCTCACTATCTTGTTCAACAGGACTATGCAATTCATATAAACTTAACCGGTTAACCAGATCGTATTCCACCCATGAAGGTCCTTGGATCAGGACAGCTGCCAGAAAACTGAGCTTGTGAGAAGTCAAAACCAGGATTCTGCAGAACAAAACACTTCGTTAGAGGATGGGATGAGATATCTAAAAGATTATACCATGTGCCGGTTCCTTTGTTTAGGTGGAAGACCAAGAATTAGTAAATATATTTTCCAGAATAAGGATAGCTATTGGCATTCAAATAATTAACTATGACTATGACCATGAATTGAATCGAAACAATGCTACAAGTCCATACGCATATCATGAAAAACCTCATTTGCTCTATAGCAATACATGATGAAACCAGAAATATAAGACTGTTCACATACAGAGTACATGATAAAAGCAAAATGCTAGACAGTATAAGTTAAGCTGCTGAATGTTGGAGAATTTTCTGAGTATCAATAACATTACATGACAACCATTAGGCAAAAACAATAATGTTTTGCCAGATGAATGCTATGTTCTTTGAGCATTGCCTTCATACGAAAAAAAAGAAAAAAGAAAAAAGAAGCAGACACAGACCAGAAATGACAAATTTATGTCCACTCTCTTATTTTAAAATAGCTCTCTTTAAGGGATTAATGAGGCTTCATAAATTAATAGATTCTGGGTGAACTGGTGGAAGCATAACATATATTCTAAATGAACAAAGCATGGAAGAAATGAGAACATAAACATTATGTTAGTACGTAGAAAGATTAGGAGTGGTGAAGAACTCAAAATCAGGTTGCAAATATATGTGAACATCTGTAGCTCAAACAATCTCTCACATTCAGACTGTAAAAATAAGGTGAGAATTTATAAACTAGTTGCAAATATAGAGTTTAACAAAACACTTGTAGATCAACATTCTGTGATGTTACGAGAGAGTAAAGAGAGTGGTATAGATTAAATGAAACCAAGAAAATAGGTTACTGACGCAAGTGTTGAATTGAACAAGCAGCAAAGCTATCAAAAGAATTATGATTGACCTCTTCTTGAAATCTCTGAAGCATGAGGCGCTTCTGCTCAAGATCAGTGGAGTACGGATCCAAATGACCCTGACCCAATATTGGAGAAGCCCATGTTTTACCTTTGTCTCTCTTTTGCAAGGTTATGTGCATTACATCATCCTCTGCCACAGACACTTCCAGCATGAGAAATGCAAACATTTGAAAATTCAAGGAACTAGAAATTACCCAATATCTTTATTTCAGGTACAAAACATTGGAGGACGTAAAATCCCCAAAACTAAAGCGTTCACCCCAGTAAAATCCCCAAAAAGATGTTTTGCAGGAGAAATAAAAACAAACAGTGACCAGAAATCTGATTAGAAAGCACCCTTTATATGGCTTTTTTTGTTTTCCTAATTCTTCATGTATAGAACAGGCAAGTCATAGTACGAGCGTACGAGGTAGAGAAACGACTCACCTAGGGTCCAAAAAGAAGAATCCGTCTTCACTGGGAACGTCAAATCATGCTGAAGAACAGGGGTTGAAATAAACATGAACATTTTGAACGAGAAAATCAAATTAAAAAAAGAAAAAAAGAAAAAAAAAAAAAGAGTGAAGTAGGATGGGACTTACATTGAGATAAGGAGGATTTCCTTTAATACCAACTTCGAGATACTTCGACTGAATCTTGCAGTAGAATTGTTTTGAGGGAACATTAGGGGGCAGAGTAATGTAGATATTGACCTCCTCTAACGTCTGATCCCATTCGAACACTTTCTGATCTGAACATCAATCGAAAACACATAAATCAAAGAAACACTCTCTCAAATACAAATAACAGAGATTGGAAAATAGAGAGAAACCGTCGTGAACGAAGGCGTGACGCTTCTCGGGTGCCAATTTCTCCGCCATTTGTTTTCAGGTTGCTTGCACCAGCCCTTCCCCGCTTTACCTTGGCGCGATTTGGCAGAGACGTGAAAATAAGAGAAGATTGTTGTTGGATAATTTTGACTTTCATATTATTAATTAAAATAATATAATTATTATTATTATGATAATATTCAATTTAAATTCTAAAATATAAGCCATTGAATAAAAATATGAATTTTTGAACATGTAAATCTCAAGAGTACAAAAGACATTCGAAACAAACCTTGTCACCCCGATTTCAACATTAGAGAGTCAATCTAAGTACCAAGTGAAATCTGAGATAATAATTCATTCTTCATAAAAAACAATGCAAACAATATCGAAAGTTTTTTTAAATGTTTACTACATATTCAGTATATTATCATAAGATAATTTGAATGATTTTTTGATTTTTCAACATTTGTACAATTTATTATAATTGTTTACGTCTATTTTATAGAATATTTTTTAAATCTTACATTATAATAAAAGTTCAAGTATTGTAAAATCACAAAACTTCACAAATTATCTTCCCATGATATGCTGAAAATGTTATAAAAATTTCAATAAATTTTGATATCTTTTGTTTTTTTTTTTTACAGCAATTACTCATTCACTAGATAAATTTAATTACCACAAATTAAATTTAAAAAAATTAATAGTGATTATCTCAAAAACATAGCAAACGATATCAGATTTTTTTAAAAATTTCATCATATGTTCAACGTATCATTTAAAGATAATTTGAAAAGTTTTGTCATTTCGCAATACTTGTAACATTTATTATAATTTTTTAAATAATATTTTATATAAAAAATTATAATAAATAGTATAATGGTTGAAAAATCACGATACTTTTCAGATTATTTTCTAATGATATACTAAACATACAGTAAAAATAGCAAAAACTTTTGATTTCATTTGTTATTATGTTTGTCTAGAATAGAGAATCATCATCTTTTAGTGCTAAAGTCATCGTCCATAATCTAGAGATTGACTCTTCAATGTTGAGATCAAGGAGCCAACAATGATTATTTTAAGTATTTTTTATATTTCAAAATTTAGATAGTTCAAAAATTTACTTGAAAATGATCTTTGTTTAAATACTTTTTCATATTTTAAAGTTTAAATTCAATATTACTTTTATTATTATCACCGTCTAAATATGAAAAATTAAATAAAAAAATCATTTCTTTTTTACATAAAATTTAATAATTACACAATTCAATTACAAATTAATTGAAAAAAGATGTCTTATCAATTATGCGCTTTAATTTAATGTCTTCAATATTATATTTATACATGATCGATTAATTAGGGTAATAATTAAAACAAGAAATTAATATTCAAAATAAATATACAGTTGTCTGTCTCCGGCGGCCACGCACATTACTTAAACCCGAAACCTCAGTCCAAACTCATTCTGAGATTCTTAATTTCTTATGCTGCTTCTTGTTTCAATGGCAGCTCAAGATTACAATATTGCAGAGCCCGAGACCGGAAATGTTGCTGCCATTTTCGGGGTAACGGGCCTAGTCGGAAAGGAGCTGGCCAGAAGCTTAACCGCCCAACACAAATGGAACAAGGTTTACGGTGTAGCTCGTAGAGCTGATCAGATTACACCAGTCAAATCCTCAAACTTTCATTTCATTTCATGCGATTTGCTAAATCCATTGGAGACTAAAATCAAGCTTTCTTCTCTCCGAGACGTTACCCATGTCTTCTGGGTCACCTGGGCCACCCAGTTCTCGCTCGACAGCCATGAATGCTGCCAGCAGAACAAGGCCATGATGAGCAACGCTATTCAAGCTCTGCTGCCCATCGCCGAATCGTTATCTCATGTCTCTCTTCAAACAGGGATGAAGCATTATATCTCTCTCAGTCCGCCGTTTGATCAGAAAGATGAAACTGTTTTCACTGAGGAAAGCCCAAGAGTGAAAGGAGGAAGAAATTTCTACTACGTGCTTGAAGACTTGCTCACTGAGAGCCTCGCCCGCCGGAACGTCGGCTGGACGGTGCACCGGCCTGGTTTGATTATGGGTAGTTCTATCAGAACTTTGTACAATTTTATTGGCAGTTTATGCGTTTACGGGGCAATTTGCGAGCATTTAAATCTTCCATTTGTGTTCGGAGGAACAAGAGAGTGCTGGGAGGAAAGGTACATCGACGTATCAGACGCTAGAATGGTGGCCGAGCAGCACATTTGGGCAGCCTCAAATGGCGGAGCAGCCACCGTAAATAGACAGGCATTTAACGCCATTAATGGGTCGAGCTTTACGTGGAAAGAACTATGGCCTGCTCTCGCAGTGAAGCTTAATGCAAAGGTGCCTGATAACATGATTGCCGATAGTGCTTTTATGTTTTCGATCGCCATGGCTGACAAAAGAAAAACTTGGAAAGAGATCACGGTGAAGAAAGGACTGGTTCAGACAGAAATGGAGGATTTGGCGAACTGGGTATTCCTAGACGAGCTCTTTCGCTGTCCTGTTAAGCTATTGGGCAGCAGAGATAAAGCAGATAACCTTGGTTTTACAGCAAAACACAACGCTCTGGATTCTGTGTTTTACTGGATTGATGTGATGAGAAAAGAAAACATAGTTCCCTAGTTCTTCTTCTGTTTTCATCTTTTTGATCACCAAAAAAACGGTCATTAAGGACATCAAAATGACAATATGTTTCTCATTCATTTTCCGGCAAAGGGTGTTCTTATTTGATCCACCCAGCAATAAGTGAACTCTTGGTGGTTTAACCCAAAATGCGCCCCCGCGTTTTGCTCATCTGGTCTCGGAGTAAAAACGAAGCCTATGGGGCCATGGCACTGCCCCCTACTTGTCGGAAAGCTCGAGTGTTGGTGGACGATGATGATCAAGTTAGAATTAGTCGCCTGCTTTGAGCTCCTCGCCAAAGAACATGTCTAAGCAAGTGGGTATAATTCTAAAAACTAGGGAGTTGGAGTCACACCACTTGTACGCATATAAATTTCTTCAAACAGAGGTGTCGTGGAAGTGGGGTTGAGTGTTTCTTCCTCCACCCAGCAGACCCACGTAGCCTTTGGAAGAAACCTTAGAGAATGATTAAAACTAATGAGAGTCAACAGATGCCCATTTGCAGGCCGCAAATACCTTATAATAATAATAATAATAATAATAATAATAATAATAATAATGCTACCATTTTGTATTCCTCAGAACATGAACATTGACAAACCACCTTTTATAACATACCTCTCAAATTTGCTACTTTCTCTATTCTCTACTCCAACAAACGCGCCTCTCTCTTCGGTCCAAGTCTTAGTTTTATAAACGTATATTTTTGTCAATCAGCAACAACTTTCTCTCATGTGTCCGGAAAATTGGATCACCCGACCCGACTTTTCGTCTTCATCCCCATACCCTTTTGACTCTCCGGTGCTTTTAAAAATACATTTGAACACGAGACCGATCAGAAAATACTGTATATATTATTTATATAGGCTTCCGCCTTTCATTGATGCAACAATGGTAGATCCTACCGGCGGCTATTACTAACTGGACCTGCTGCGCAGTTCAGCCAAGGGGAGAAACTATATGCACTTTATAGGGTTACCCAAATCCAGATCTATATATATATATATATGTCTGTATATACAACTTGGTTACGAAGTTGAATCAATAAGATTCGAGGTAACGGTCAGAATCAGTCACAGGGAGTCTGCTGGTTAAGGAAGGTCTCATCGTAATAATGGCAGACTCATTCGCACCAGCTCGTAAAGCAGCTTTTCCGGCTTCCAGAAATCGCTTTACTGCATCTTCAGCATACCTGTTAGCTTCAACCACTGTCATGTACTTGCCAATGTTTGGATATGTGTTCAAGACATAATCCCCATTGAGCTGAGATGCCAGCTGGATGAGCTCAACTTGAAACTCCGAGAGCTTCGCATCTTCCCTTGGTCCCCATGGCCTCAGAGACATCAGCACCTCCGGAAGTGTTTCTATACCGATTTGAGAATCGCTAAATTATTAATTTGAGAGAACATAGCTCCGAGAAACAGAATGATTATTGATAAGACAATGCAACTAAATTCTAGTAAACATGGAATCGATGAAAACCTGGACAATCATCTCGAGGAGTGTGACGAATTTTAAAGTACCGCTCGAAAGTACCAGCCCATGCGTCCCTTTTAGTCAGGAAGTTTGAGTTTAGGTTGAAAAGCTTCTTTACTGTGGCAGGGATGGAAGAATGTTCGAACTGCGAACTGGGCGTCGGTCCATCAGGCCCGTGGATAACTGCAGTAAACAAAGAAGCAATTGTGAACAGCAACCATAGCTTTTAAGTCAAGAAGGCGGAAGGTTAGAGTTAATCAAATTAACTAAACAGTCGCTGGAGTACATCAAAACATTCCAATATTCATCCAAATGGAAAGAAACAGCACAAAATAAGGAGTCAAAATTACATTTTGCTTCAAAATCTGAAGCAAAATGATACCAAAGAAGGGATGTGACTCCACTAAGAGGGCTCATGCTACCCGGTTTTAATCAACAATGGTCCACCAAAAGGTATCATCAAGACATCGATGTCAAAAGCAACCCAGCAATAAACAGGGAAGAAGACAAAATAAACCCTGTTTCTTTGCAATAACAGAACAAGTATGTAAGTGGAGAGGGGTGGCTTTGCACTGAAGCCAACTATCAATAGGAACAGCATCAATATATGTTTCCTTCACTAGAAGATAGAAACCTTCTTTGTAATAGCCAACTACTTACTCCTCAGCTAAACCAGAAATCAATAAACTGGCCACTGATCACTCTAATAAGGTCAAGGGCAGATCTCGGGATCAATACTTCTCTATCTAAATTAAACTAGTTAATATGTCAACTGCATTTGCACAGTCAAATGCCCTCCAAGAATGAAAGGGCAAAATGAAAAATGAAACAGAGCAAAGCTTTTCAGCTTACATCAGCATCAGATTTTAAATTCATCAAAGACAGACAACCATACAAACACAAGCCTAAAAGAAACATGGAAGTTCCACAATATTTATAAAGTCATGAACTGAAATTTCTCTTGAATGTCGAAGTCGAATGGTACAATTTAGAAACCACACACTGACATCTTTCGAAGCTGAAACAATGATCGTAAGCCAAAAACCAAAGTAAAAACTAAGAGCTGCCAATGAGTAGACCTAAAATCCAATTAATTCATAAAGTTTGATGCAGTATAAGGAAGACAGACAACAAGAATCAAAACGAAAAGAAAAACTGAAGTTCTC
This sequence comes from Begonia peltatifolia, assembly GCA_022433055.1. Taxonomy (NCBI): domain Eukaryota; kingdom Viridiplantae; phylum Streptophyta; class Magnoliopsida; order Cucurbitales; family Begoniaceae; genus Begonia; species Begonia peltatifolia. Next base: position 5,560,135 of record CM039527.1, read on the forward strand.
CAACATTAATTATGAGTAAAGAACTCTATTGTCTTTCAAATGTCTAACAACATAATTTCCAATTGTATGAAAACGTTGTTCGGAGCTGAAGGAAACTTAGAACATCGCAGTAAAACAAGTTGGAAGATTCAAATTATCTAGACACAAAATCCAAAAGGTTCATATAGTTTCATGCAAGTGACAATCGATAATAAAACTAAAATAGCAAAAGGAAAAACCAACAACTCTAAGACCAGAGCAGTGAACAAAGAACAAGGGGAAACTAGAAAGTTACCCGTGCCCTTTTCAACCCACGGCGAGATGAGTAAAGTGGGAACCCGAACACCCAGCCGATCAAACCGAAATGAGTACGGGTCAGGTCCGATTATCGCATCTGGGCTGGGAACCTCTGAAACAGGAGTAGAAACATGATCATAGAACCCTCCATGCTCGTCGTATGTAATCAGCAAAGCCATCTCTTTCCACTGAGGGCTAGCCCTCAGAGTCTCGTACACCTCCTTCACGAACCTCTGTCCAAGCGCCACGTCGTGAGACGGGTGGTCGTCGTTCGCAGGAGACAGTTTCACATCGAAGTAACGCTGCTCCACCACAGCATAATTCGGAAGCTTACCCAATTTAGCATGCAATTTGAACTTTAAAGCGTAGCTGTGAAAAGTGGGAACATTTTTTAGCTTTCTCAAGCTCTTGAAGAACAGGGTCGCCGGAATATTCTGGTAGTAAATACCAAAAGAAAGATCGTTTTCCTCCAAAGAATCAAAAATTGTTCTTTGAGGGAAGCCATGAACAAGGTCCTTCCGTACGTTGCTCATAGCGCCGTGAGAGGTGGCGGAGTGAACGTAGAACCGATTGGGCTGAGTCGACGCAGGAACAGAGGCGAACCACCGATCAAAAACGGCAAACTCATTGGCCAATTCGGTATAAACCGGAAGAACCTCTGGCTTGAATCCGCTCATGACTGTTTTGGACATGCCCTCCACCTCACTCTCAGCCTGTTGGGCGAAGCCGTTCATCGGAGCTGGATTAGCGGAGGTATCGTTGGACCCGAAAATCTGCTCCCGAATCGCTTGAAACGAGTGACCAGGATCGTTGTCGACGAACAAGGCGTCGTTGGAGACGAAAACTTCCGGTGAGTCGGGGTCGGACACCGAAACCCGGTTCGATTCTTTGCCAGTCAATCCATCGATTTCAGGCCGGGTCGATTTCAGCCATCCCAGGATATGATCAAAAGAGCGATTCTCCATAACCAAAACAACCAAAGTTTTGATGGGTCCATCGATTTCGCGGGGCTTCTTCCGAAAACCGAAGTCAATGGCATGAGAGGAGACCAAGAGGAAGAGGAAGACGATGAGGGTGAAAGATGCCCGCCGGGAACCCATCCTCGACGATCGGCCTCGAGAAAGACGCCTCTAAGGGTAGCGTGAAGAAATCAAACGGTTACAAAGGCAAGAAAAGAATGAACAGAAGTTGGGGGCCAGAGGAGGAAAGATAGAGGAAACGTAAAAGCAGATGAGACGACTGACTAAAGTTGAAAGGAGGTGGTTGGTTTTGAGAGTAGCAAAGGAAGTTGAGTATAATAATAAGCAAAGGGGATGAACCATCGTTTTCAGGCGGCCTCCATTTTGATGCGAAACTCGGTTCGTCATCGTCGGTGGTCAGAGTGGGGGACGGAAACGGATCTTTCAGACCAAACCATTGAAGATTCTTATACTCGTATTAACAAAAACATTCCACCCAATTTTTTATATCTAAATATAAGTACAGAATTCTAGTTGTGAATTGAAAAATCAAACCATGGAGCAGTTTTCAACAATTACCAACTGGGGAAAATCTGGGTCAAGTTTGGAGAAAGGAGTGGACCAAGTTTGGACAAGTTTATGGCAAAAACAAAGATAAGAAAGAATTAAATACATGGTGTTTAGCGTCCTCTCATCCTCTCTTTTGGTGTTTTGAAAAGGGTACAGTGGCATGTAGCTGGAAGGCCACTCAGAGCAATTTGGCTGGCCCCCTCCCTCCTCCTTGCTTCAATTTCTCCTCTTTTTGGCGTACCCTCTTTATTAATCATCAATGGCTCTCCCAAATCCTCCCCACCATGTGAAGCTTAGAAAAGCTCGACCTCATATCTTGGCAACCCTTGTGTACGCATGTGAAATGCTTGCTAAAGTTGAGTTCCATATTCAGAGATAAAGTCATTAATTTTTGTAGCAATTACAATTTGTGAAGATGTTTGTTTGTACTTTGTACCTCCTATTTTCACCAATAATCCATGCAAGAACATTCGCCGTTTCTGAAGTGATGAAATCTGTACCGATCTCTCACCAGTATTTCTCTTCCATAAGCACTTGAAACTAGCTTGGCTACTTCGTGACAGTCCCCGCACACGCGAAGATTCTTCACTACCCGAATGGGTTGAGACGGAGCGCAGCTAATAAGCCCAAAAGCAATTGCTAATTTCTCGCTGTGAAGGTTCAACGCCAGTTCCTTCATCTCTTCCCCTTCCACCAGCTGAAGAACTTGAGACGTGTTTGGCGAATACCCAATTGATTTTAATCTCTCTGACATCTCGTCCAATTTTGAGTAGATTTCTCTGCAACGAGGGTGGGAATTGTCACCCACTAGAAACTCATGAACTATGCCATTTACCTCAATTGAACTGCAGCCCGGCTCCTTTTTCAGTTCTGTCTCTCTCATTCTCTTTCTCAGTTCTGAAACTTTATCCCATTTCCCTGTCTTAGCATATATGTTGGATAGAAGTACAATGGCCCCATGGTTTCTCGGTTCTAATCGAAGCAATTGGCTGCAAGCCGTCTCGGCAAGCTCAACATTCATATGGAGCTTACAGGCTCCGAGTAAAGCTCCCCACACAGAAGCCGTAGGAGCTATTGACATTTTACGCATTATTTCCATGGCTTCGTCTAGAAAACCTGCTCGACCGAGAACATCGACGATGCAAGAATAGTGCTTTTCTGTAGGCATGACGCCATATATTTGCTCCATTTGAGAGAAAAAAGTTCTTCCTTCGTTCACTAACCCTGCATGGCTGCATGCGCAGAGTAAATTGGTGAAAGTCACTGCATTTGGCTTCACCTTAGCTCTCTGCATCTCAAAGAATACATCAATTGCAGCCTTCCCTTGCCCGTGCATTCCATATCCGCCAATCATTGCACTCCACACAAACACATCTTTCTTCTCCGCCCAATAGAAAACTTCAACAGCTTTCTCCAAATCGCCACACTTAATATACATGTCGATGAGTGAAGTCATCAAATGACAATTCAGATCAATTCCTTGTCTCTTGATGTATACATGAATCCACCCACCTAAATCCATTGCCCCCAATTGGGCACAAGCCGAGAGCGTACTAACTAGTGTCACCTCATCGGGTGCTACATTCTTACTCAGCAGCAGCTCGTGAAAGACCGCCAAAGCCTCCTTTGGCTTACCGTTTTGTTCATAAGAAGATATGAGGACATTCCAAGTAGCAATATCCTGAAATGGGATCGCCTTGAAAATAACTTTGGCGGCATCGTAGTCTCCCAGCTTGGAATACCCATCGAGCATAGTAGTCCAAGACACAATGTCCTTCTCATGCATTTTATCAAACAGGTTCCTTGCTTCTTCGATGCTTCCACATTTGGTATACATATCAAGCATTGCATTTCTCAAGGTCAAATCCACTCTAATATCATTCCTTTCAACATACCCACAAATCCATCTCCCAAATTCCAAATCTAGCTTCTTAGTGCAAGCCGACAAAACGCCGACCATTGTCACGTCATTCGGTTCCACATTCTCTTCCTCCATTTTCTTGAACAACTGCAATGCCTCCTCTGCAAAACTGCTCTGCGCCAAAGTCGTGATTATAGAATTCCAAGACACGACGTCTTTATTAGGAATTTTCACAAAGACTTGGTAAGCCGTATCAAAATCCCCACACGATCCGTAAAAATGTACGAGGGAATTGAGAATAAACAAATCAGAACCAAGAGAGCATTTGATTACCATACCATGAACTGCTCTCCCAATGAACAAAGACTTGAGCTCCGACGCCGCCTTGATGAGAAAAGGAAAAGTAAACTTATTGGGAGAATCTCGAGAGTCGTAAAGCATTTGCAGAAAAACAGCAATGCTTGAAAGGGGGTGAGGGCTAGAAGCATAAGCACGAATAAGCGTGTTCCAAGTGTAGAGGTTTGGATGAGGAATTTGATCGAACACTTGTCGGGCATAGCCGAGGCTAGAGAAGGAAGACAGAGCACAGGCCGTGAAAAGCTTACTAGAAGAGTAGGAATCGAAGAAGAGGCCAGTGCGAAGCATCTGCGCATGGACTTGCTTAAGGTGGACGGTACTCGTGCATTGGTCAATGGCAGTAAACAATGGGTGATCTTGAAAAGAGACCATGTTGACATTGTCTAAAGCTGGGGGATTGGATTTTCGAGGAAGAGAAACAATCGGAATTGGAATGCCGGCAGACATCATAGCTTCAATAACGTCGAGCTCGAAATTTCCTTCTAGTAGACAGCCATCGAGGCAAGAACTAGAAGAAATGCTTCAGCGCAGAGTTTGAAAATGTTCGGTCAACAGGCAGAAGTCAGAGGAAATAGATAACTTACCATCTTTGCATTGAACAAAATGACCCGACCCACACAAGGCGGTTGGCGTCGCGAGCGCACCTGGGATTGAGCCAGGTGGGCCGGTGAGCCCAGAAGGAGGATTTAGCCCGACCTTCACTGTTGCAAGTCAGTCATGCCCTTAGTTGGCTATAGTGAGAACGAGTCGATCCAATCTGGAGGCACGATATGCGCCTCACTAGCATAGGAGTCTGTCTATATCACAAAGAACTGAAAATTTTGAGGAAGAATAATTAGAAAGGAGAGGTGGAGATTTTTATAATAATCCAAAATACATTTGTTTGTATTAGCATCCACTTTCAACAATCTTAAAAATCTTATCCACTCTTCGAACAGTCAAATGTATAATAAATAAATAGATAATGTGGAAAAGTGGAAGACAACGAAAGAGATGAGGAGATAAGGAATTTGGGTTGAGTGGTTGCTCCTCCCCCACCTCTTCCCCTTTTCCAACTTTTAATATCATCTCAATAACTTCTAACGATATTTTAATTAAAATATCAGTAAATTGTTAATTTTAAAAAAAATGGCAATAATTTACCAAATTACTCATCAATGTATGTGTTATATTTTGATTGGATTAAGTTTGATTACTTACTATAACTAGCTTCATTTAATATGTTTTGGTGAAATATCAATAAACACGTGGCTGGTGAATCCGGAGTCCTGTCCGCAAAAAGGGCCGCCTTGGAATCAAACTAATCACCTACTGACTCGGGACTATGCACAGCAACAAAATTGCCTCGACACGCACCGTTTTATTACCAAATTACCTTCTTACCCCTTCCCCTTCTTTCCATGGAACCACCCAAGTACATGTATATATTGCCAATTTCTTCTTTATTCCTCGTGAAACCTGATTTGAACCGTCTCTCTTGTGATATTTTCCACCTTCGCCTTCGCCGAGAAAATCAACGGTGAGTATTTCAGTCGTTTTTCCGATCCGGGAATGGTGATGATGATTGTTAGTGGCGAACTGTGAGTTACAACTTGAGATTAGAGCGGTGCAAGTGTTTTCGTCTGATTCTCAGGACTTCTTGTTTTTGCGTTGTTTACCGGAGATTCGAAGGAGAGATTGTGAGGTTTATCAGGAATTCTTTTCTTTTTTTTATTCCGACCCATAATTTTTGCTTCAATGGATTCTTCAGGTACCGATTTGAGGCGATAAAGGCTGTATTTCTTGAAACTAAGAGAAGTGATAGGCGTTCTAATACGAACCCTGTTCGATGAGGCTCTGAATTTCGCTTTTTACAGTCCTTCCCTTTGTTTCAAACCTAGAAATGGAATTAAAGATGGCGACGACAAGTTTGCACTGGTCGCAGCCAATGGTTTCACATCCTCCTTCTTCTCAAACTCTGGCATCTACTGTTTCGTCTCCGACAACTAGATTTCATCGACGTGGTGTCGGAGAAGCTCTCCGGTCCCGGAACTCTCACAGACTTCAGCGTTCTACTTTTTTAGGAACGTCGTTGACGAATCTCCTCTGCTCCCAATCGTGTGCTTGCGTTAGAGTTAAATCTCTGGCCATGAAGAGACCTTGCAGTTGGCATGCGAGTCAAAGCGGTTTTCCGGACGAAGAATTTTTCCAGCAGATTGAGGAACTGGCTATCAGATTCCAATATTCAGATGACGACGACGAGGTGGATAGTAGCAGCCACGCCATAGATGCAAATTTGGAGACAGGAAGGATGGGAAGTCGTAATAGTTCTAGAGAAGAATCTTCCAACATTAACGGTTCAGTCGACTTTTCATTTAATGAGATTCAAGTTCCTCATCCAAAGCTCGATTTTTTTGAGAATCCATGGCTGGGGATCGAAGAAGAACTAATAAAAGGTAGCGAAAGCGTTGATATAATCGAGCGGAAGGCTAACAGCGTCGATCTTCCTCTTTCGCTTCGGTTTTTGAAGAAAAAGATGCAAATGCAAGATGTTGTGAGAGAAGCTGGGAATTTAGCTTATTGTTCAGTTCAAAAGGCTTTCTCGTCGATGGTTTTCATGATTCGAGAGCTTCACAGCTACACTATGCAATTGAGAGAAATTCTTTATTTCGAAGATTTACAGGGTGTTCTTTCTCGCGTTCAGAGAGAGATTCACGCTTCGTTTGTCTGGTTGTTTCAGCAAGTTTTCTCTCGTACGCCCACTTTAATGGTGTACCTGATGATCCTCTTGGCCAACTTCACAGTGTACTCGATAGGGCTTAATGCCGCCATTGCTGCTGCTCCTCCGCCAACTCCTTACGCACAAACGGAGGAAAGTGCTTTGGTACTTGAATTTAATGAGCAGAAACACAACAAGTTCGATTTCTCGGCTATTAAGAGGTTTTCAGTTTCAATCGGTGGACAAAATGGCGGAGGAGGAAAGGTCCAGCCAGTTGCTAGCAGCACTGATGGACACGGACGGTTTGATCAGTCCGGCCAGTATCAGACTATTTTACCCGATGATTCATCCCAGTTATCTTCCCTGAGGACAGCAGAAGAAGCATGGAATGCCACCGTGGAAGAGGCTTCGAGAATGAGAGCGGACTACTTGGACGAAGCTCTCGATCGAGAAACGCTGCAGAAGTTGGTATCTCCGGTGAGGGCAAAGATCGAACCCGACGATTACGTAGAGTATTTAAGAACAGAGCTTGTTTATCAAACAGGGGTGGCTCAAGAACCAGATAATAGTCTCCTCCTCACCAATTACGCTCAGTTCCTCTACGTCGTAGCCCACGATTATGACAGGTTACCTTTCTTAATTTTAGTTGTACCCATTACAGAACAGAGAGATTTACGAATTATGGATGTAATTAGTTAGTTAACCATGGATGTTTGTTGATTAAACAGAGCAGAGGAGTACTTCAAGAGGGCAGTAGAAGGGAAGCCAGTCGATGCAGAGGCTTGCCATAAATACGCGACCTTCTTGTGGGAAGTGAGAAAGGACTTGTGGTTGGCCGAAGAGACATTCTTGGAGGCCATTTCAGCAGAGCCGAGTAACTCATTCTACGCTAGTAAATACGCTCATTTTCTGTGGCACAGTGGCGGGGATGACGCTTGCTATCCCCTCAGCTCCCCAGATGTCGTACGGGAAGTTTGACCAAGAGCTCGACTGCCACTCTTTTGGACGCTGAACTCTTTCCAGCGATGAATTTCAAATATTTTAATTATAATATAATCTGATTTAATAAAACTGCTTTCTCACACTTATAATGCAACAGCTGTACATATTTTTTTTTAATCTTTGAGATGACCTCTCTAGTCTCTACCAAACGAATCCACCAGTAATTTAAGGAAAACATGACACCCACTCTTGACCCCCGTCTGATCGCAATCAAGAGGTGCACAAATCACGCATTGCCGGGAAGTAAATCAGACGTTGTAGACGATCACAAAGCAAGGCAGCACACCCCTTGGATTAAACACCAGCAGCTCCTCTTCGTCAAACCTTATGTGGGTCCCGCTTCCTTTCCTTCCAACGACTGAGTCAAACCCTCCATCCTCCTTCTCCGCTTCCTCTGCTTCACAGCCCACCCGACCCGCTACCACCCGACACACCATCACCGCCCTCTTCACGTTCAGGTACTTGAACTCCTCCTCCACCTCCTCCGGCAACGACACGTGTGCCCTCCAACTGTTTGACATCGTCGAAATTCCGTCCAATTTGGGCGAAAACCCTGATTTTATTATCTCGCAAACATTGCAAAATTCCTGGCCGCAGAGGCTGGAGCTACCGTTGACTCCTAAGTCGCACGCGAAAGTCGAACAGTGAAACCTCAGAAGCTCATTTCCATCGGCAATACACCTCTCGTCTCTCCTCCTAACGCTGCCGTGTCGTGCTGCCTTGATCTTTACTGTCTCCCTGTACTCTTCGAATCTCGACAGTATCTTTTGGCTGTTGTGAACTTTAAGGATCCGAGTGATTTTAGGGGTCTTTTCATTACTGCGCCAACCCGTTTTGAATATGATTTTGACTATGTTTTTGCCCGTGTCTCCATCTGTAAGCTCCGAAACAGCATGTTTGATAGCTTGATGCTGTTCGAGCAGGTAAGGTTTCGAAAAAATCTCGCCGCAAGCTGTGCAGGGGAAAATATCGTTTCTGAGGGGGGAGAATGGATTATTGGCCGAGATATCGGAATCCAGGCAAGACCCAGTTGATTTTTTAATCAGAATATCGGAGGAATCAAGCTCGGGCAGTCGTGAGGAGACTGTGGATTGGTGGGAGGATGGAGTTTGGTCTATTGATTTGCAGGTCTGGGAAGAGGAGAAGATGGTTTTGAGGAAAGAGAAAGAAGAGGAGAAAGCTTTCTGGGGGTTGAAGAAGAACTTGCGTTGTCTTGATTCGGATGGTGAGCTCGGTTTGCGGCTATGGCGGTTTGAAGTGCGGTTGGTCAAGATAAAGCAACCAACATGGAGAATTAAGATTAAGAGGGAGAAAAACTTGTGGAAAATGGATCCCATTTTGGTCGCCATTAGGTTTCAGAGTGAGTTCAGTAGCTAGGGCATGAAAGAATCAGTGAGAAGTGGGTGAGAAAGAGACGATGGAGGTAAGAAAAAGGAGGAAGACAGAGGAAAGATAACGAAGAAAAGCAAAAGAGAAAGAGAGTAAAGCTCAGTAGAGACCATGCATGACCGACCCTAACACTATTATATGCCTTCGTTTTCCCTCTCTTCTCCCTCCAGTGTCGTATACGTTAGAAAATACGTCACCTTGATTGTCGTCTTCCTTTAAACTAGTTAACCGCAATTAGTAATGTTGAGAGATGAAGCCTGAGACTGCAAACCAGTGTTGTTTAACAGGGTCGAATCGATCCGTAGATTGTGGAGTGGGTGGAGCAGATTATAATAGCCAACAAACAAGACTTTGCAAGATGGCCCACAGAAGATTACAGGTGGAGAGTCTGAGTGGGTCCATGATCTGGCCTGGCCTACGTTAAACTATCTTACCAGACACGCCCACAGTCACACCATGCTTCTTCAATTATTAGAAGAAGATCAGGCCTTGTAGTTATTGCCCCCCTGTACCACACCGACACTTTTGAAGATGATGACTGAGACACGTCAGTTATATACTATAGTATACTTGAGATTTGAGAAAGCATGAAGCATGGTTGGAAGTTGAGTTAACGATTTGAACAATATCTAGCCTAGATGGTGAGCCCAGTCGTGCAATGCGGACCGCTCAAGAATACTTAAATGAAAATGGTGCAAGAAGGCCACCGCCGACGGCAAAACGACTACACATAAAAGTAGAAAGAACGTGCATGCGTTGTAATATGATAATCCACTTTTGCCACATTGTAATACAGTTATCATCATCCTCTCCGGTGATACCAAGATGTATGATATACTATAAAGAATCTCCAAGTGGGGTCGTCGCTGAGCCTCGTCAGTGAGTCTGCCGGACTCGATCGGTCTTGGTGTGGACTAAGGTGAAAGTTTGGTCAATCCCGTGGAGGTCTCGGGCCCGTTTCCCTTGGATTCTCAGACAGGCTTTCGAGCCAACTTGAACGTTCATTATTTTTCCTTGAACACCGGAGTTAGGGGTAGGAAAAAAATGGATTGGAACTGCAGTTTCCATCCCGCCATCCATGATTTTGGGTGTCGAAAAATTGAAAATCGAATAAAAATTCGACTTGAAATTGGTTAAAATCCGACCCAAAAGCCATAAAAAAATCCAAAAATCTAACTCAAGTACAATAAAAAATATAAATAATTATAATATTTTTTAAAATTGGGACATAACGTTGAAACACAGTCGATTCTGGTTCCAATCTCGGAATTCTATAACTTTAAGGGACAGATCTGAACCGGATCACTCTCGCCTTAGACGGAGGACTAAAGGCGAAAGTAGGTGGTCGGAGGAAAGAGAAGAATGTGCGACTGTAAGGTAGAGTCGTAATTTCCCAACCAATAATTGCCAAAATATAGTCTTATTTATGAATTTATTTTGTGGGAGATTCACGTAAATTGGTATGAAGCATGGAAACATTACAAAGACATTGACTTGGCCTGGCTCTCTCTGAAATCAACTGAAAAGCAAATTAAATCACAATGAAAAAGTGTATACGTATTGAGTTAACGAATAAACAAGACGGCTGTACCCTCACGACAAATTTCTGCAGATTGATTCCGTTCCATTTGAAACTTTACGGAAGACACCTCCTATGGAGGTCCCAGATGACGGGGTTGCAACAGAATGTGGAGACCATTTTTCATGAACAGCGTCAGAGACATCTTCTGCTCCACCACGCAACCCGGAGCTGGGGATAGCCGGTACCGGAGAAGAATGGCCGACGCCACAGATTTCATCTGCAGGTAAGCCAGGTCCTTCCCCAAACAAGTCCTTGGACCGGCGTTAAAAGCTACAAACTTATACCCATCTTTCGGCGTCTCGAACCGGCTGTTGTCTTCTGTCAGCCACCTTTCCGGTTTGAACTCTAAGCAGTCCTCCCCCCATATAGTTTTCATTCTACCCACTGAATATATCGAATACGTCACCGTCGAACCAGCCGGCACGAACGTACCGTCCGGTAATATATCGTCGGAGACGACGTATTTGAAGTCTTCCGGTACAGAAGGGTAAAGACGCAGCGTCTCAGCTAATGCAGCTTTGAGATAAACCAGCCGATCAACCTCGTCGAATACCAGAGGATCCTCCGTCCATTTGCTTTGATCTTCGCCACGTGTTTCTTTCAGCACTGTTGATATCTCTTTGATGATCTTCTCCTCCACATTGGGGTGGTTCATGACCAGCCAGAAGAACCAGCTGAGAGCGACCGAGGATGTGTCCCGGCCGGCGAGGACGAAATTTAAAGCAATACGTTGGAGAACAGCCACGGGGAAGAGATTTCCACTCAAATCTCGCTTTTTCAAGAAACGAGAGAGCAAATCGTCAGAAGGAGCTTCCTTTCGAGCATCAATGGCGTCGTTCATGTAATTTTCTACGATGTTCAGGCTTTTCTTTAACCTCCTCTCTCTGCCAATGCCCAAAATTTTCTCAATCCTCCATAAGAAACCAGGGTAAAGAAGCCGCTGCAAAGTTGCTTCAGTGGCCGTGTCAAACGCCATAGCAAATGGATTCTCAGGCAAATCAAGAGAGAGAGTTTCAGGGTCTTTGCCAAAAGTTAATCCACAAATATTATCAAAAGTTAAACGAAGCAACAAATCCTGCAAATCTACTGACGAATTCTCATTTGCAGCCTTGTCCAAAATACACCACAGTCTAGTCTTGATGGTTCGATTAACCCACCGAGCCATGGCTAGACGTAGCGTCCTCGTAGTGAACTCCAATGCTGCAGTTTTTCGTTGCATGAGCCATGTCTCTCCATCGCTGTTGAAAATCCCTTGGCCTAGAAGATCATGGAAAGCTGTTTGCCACGTAGGTCCCTTCGGGTAGTTGTCGAACCGGGTTCGGAGAATGTGCTCGATGTTCTTAGGGTGGCAAGTGACTGTGTAAAACCCTTGTTTGAATGCGAAGAAAGGAACAGCAATCGTACAAGTCTGGTAGGTAGACGAACCACCGGCGGCAGCTCGAAGATTGTTAGCAATCCATTCATGGATTCTCTTCCGGTTGGCAAACAGTTCAGGTAGGCTGCCTATCACCGGCCATACTTTTGGACCGGAGAGCTTCTTGGAGAGGAGATAAAACCAGAAGAAATAGGCTGATAAAACAGTTGATAAGCTGAGAAAGAGAAGTGGTTCCATCTCAAGAAGAGTGTACAAAACTCCTGATCTACATGTAGTGAGAGAAGGACACCACATTTATAGGGTGAAATCAAGAAAGATTTAGGAAGGGTTGTTGGGAAATTAAGAAGAATACGAGTAGAAACACAAGAAACCTAAGTAGATTGCAGGGATTATAATCAAAGTAGCTTGAGTAGATATGCAAAGCTTGTAGCCATAAGATAGCGCATAAAAACCCTTCGGCCTTTTCATGTTCCACGAGTCCCATAAGTAGTTGATTATTGTTGGAATATAAAGCTTGCAACTTTGAGATATAAAGTCGATTATTTTGTGGAGTTAAGAAGGCATGGAAGAGAGGGGAGTTCCAGTATTTCTAGCAGTGTTGTTTGTTTTTGCTACAGAGGCAAGAATAAATCTAATGGAAACAAACCCACCATTGCCAACAACTAAAGTGGAAGTATTGCAAAGCAAGAGAAGAAAAAGGTGGCGTCTTTACTTGGGGACATGGGTTTCATTCAAAACCCATTGTTGGAAACCCAAGAAAAAGCCTTTCCTTTTTCTTACCAATCGTGCAGAGGGTGGTTAGAGATGGTTTAACTGCAATGGGAAATTGGTTTTGTTTAAAAATAAAAGCTTACTTGATGAGATCGAATGTAGTCAAAATGAACTTTTTAAGTGTTGTTAAAACATATCAGAGACTAGAAAGAATCACCCACACCAGATGAGAATACTGTCAAAGTGTGATTCTATTTAAACTGAAAATAATAATTTATATATTCACAGGATAACTGTTTATACAGATTCAAGGATTACAATCATGGATAGCTCTCAAATAAACAATCGTCAATTTACAACATATCTCAACGACCCCCCCATTAAATTGAAGTTACTTGAGAAGGATTCCCACTTTGGAATGTTCTTCCTTTTTGGTTTCGCTGAGAGATCTGCATTCAATATCGAGCCAGATTTCGCTTACCTGATGTATACGGTGCCGGTTGGGGAGTGAGCTTCAATTATTTATGGTCACGAAGATGAGTTCACCGTTTGTAATGGGAGGAGAGATTCTTGCTTGCCTCGGATGAAGATCGTCAGTTCTTTCGGAGCAACCACCATTTTCAACCACTCTTCTAACTCCTCACCTTCTACTTTTTCTTTATCTGAATGAGTCAATTCATAAGAGAAACAAATTTAGCTTCACATGATATAGTTCCTTCAAACAACAAGATGGCGAGAGTTGAAAACTAGATGGTTACCCCAGAAAAAACCACGGCATACGAACTAACTATGAGTGCTCGACGTATTTACATTTTTCAATCTATGTTGCTAATTGCTTCTCAGGATGAGATGTGCAGAGTTCATTCAATATGTTTACCCATTTTAGAGGAATGTTTTCTACGAAACACACACGTCGACTTTTATAAAATAGAAGAAAAAGAAGAACAGGCACGAGATGTTTTCATTAATCTATTTTTTCATAAATCATTTGTAAAAACACTTTTGAACTGTTCTCTGTCTCCAGATATACGTTTAGATAAGTTCCATGGACATTGTGAAGGTCAAATCCTATCAAGGACCCAAAATTTGACATGATAGAAGCAATACCTTCCAATTGGGCACCAAGGCCTTCCAAAACAGCTGGATTAGCACGCACAACATAGAGTGCAATGTCTAGCGCAGATTGCAGCAACATTTTCACCTCCCTTTGCACAAGATCGACGAGATGCCCCTATCATGACAAGAATAGTATCCGTTGTAACAGATGCTATACAGACATAAAAAGAAACGAACTAAAGAAGTGCAAGGAAAATGAAACCTGATCCCTGCCCCAAGGAATAGCTCCTGAGTCGTCAATCCCACCTCCAGAAAGAGTTGCTATGGACACAGGGCCAATTGTCTGATTAAGACCATACTCTGCTACTGCCTTGTATGCCATGTCAGTTGCTCTGCGGATATCATCGAGAGCTCCTGTTGATACTCGACCCGAGTAAATAACTTCTTCTGCAGCACGCCCTCCAAGAAGAGTAACCAAGCGACCACGCAATTCATCAACGAACAGCAAATATCTATCTTCACTAGATGGGGGAATGTAGGTAAAGCCTAATGCCCCACCGGACCTTGGCAATATGCTTAACTTCTGATAAAACATGTGAAAATTTAGTTTCTATTAGATCATACAAATACATGCAGCCGAAGTACCAAAATAAACATATTTGCTGGCCAAAGTTGACTTCTTCTTTTCTTTTTTCATCTCCCATAGATTTCAAAAGTCATATTTAATAATATGAAATGAAGATGTTTAGAAATGACGCAGTTAGTTGCACAACCAATTATATTACCTGAAAATCTATTAGTCTTGTATTAGCAACAGTAGCAGTGCCATTAGATACAAAACTCTACTAAGCACAATAGAAGTGAAATGAAGCATTAACTAAAAGAGCATGCACACCCTTGCGAGAACACGACTCCTTTATCCCACACAATCCAATTACAGATTCAAAAACTTAGAAAACATTGATTCAATAATTGTGACTTTGAATTAGAAGACCTCCAATATGAATGTTTCAGACATTGACAAGCTTATAAAATTATTAAAATGTAAAATATGTTTCACAAATTAAGAGTCTGCTACTGGTATCACTAATCTGCTGGATTTGAAAGGAAAAAAAAAAAAGCAGAAATGAAAATCATACACAGTTTACCTCGACACGAGGCTGTCCAGGGAGTAGATTAGCTACAGCCGTACCTACAACTGCATGACCGGCTTCGTGTCTTGCAACAACGGCCTTTTCACTTCCCTGCAACTTTGCAGTCTTCTTCTCTATGCCCTACAATAATAAACAATGATGAATTCCTTCCCCAACAGCTCTACGTTTAGAATTGACTTCTTGAACAATAAAATTGAATGAACATTTCACATCCCAATTGTTTTATTAGTAAAAAAAGTGTATGTATTGTATTGAGCGTCCCAACCCCGAAAAATGGCATGGCACAAAGTTCTTCTCGAAGGAACTAAAGAAACAAAATCTTTATTCTAAGTACTCCCAACGTTATAAAAACAAAAGCTTTCACAAGAGAGTCTTTGTATTCCCTATGCACGCATTGATGTTTCTGAATAAACTCGGACATCTCATTCAGAATACACCAAGAAAAAGTAGGATTAACATATACATACATGCATACATATGAGTATACCTATATACATGTATCATACATATCTTTTGCTCAAGAAAGAGTGGCAGAACTTCCTGTGGTCATGAGCGTATGCCGGGAGATATATATATATATATATAGAGAGAGAGAGAGAGAGAGAGAGAGAGTTACAGCAATTGATCTCTCCACTGCTTGAATGAAATCAATTTTCTCAACAAGAAGTTTATTTTTTCTTCCAGCCAACAAAGCAGCTTCATTTACCAGATTTGCTAGATCTGCCCTGCATTGTAAAATATATCCAATGTCACTTCCAATTAATTGGTTACAATCATAAATTCAGACATAGAAACTTTAATGCACAAATGAAAAGAAAAATGTAATACCCAGTGAATCCTGTGGTCATAGAGGCGATCTGACTGAGGTTGACATTCTCCCCAAGCGGAAGTTCTTTCTTGGAAACATGCACTTTCAGAATTGCTTCTCTTCCCATTCTATCAGGTGTCTCCACCTAGAAGTAAAATAAACAATGCCATAGTTATTAGAAAAGAACCAATTGGAGAAGATAGCCGCAACTGATCTAAGCAAAGAACAATTAGAAGCGATGGAACCATGATGCAACCATAACCACACGATCAAATCTCCCAGGTCGACGAAGAGCAGGGTCTAAGACATCTGATCGATTAGTTGCTCCAAGAACAATTACAGCGGAGTTGCTGTCAAATCCATCCATTTCCTGCAAAGAAATTCCAAATACAGTTGATCTCATTGGCACTAGGCTAGAAAAAATTTTAAACGTGTGTGAAACCACCATCCAAAGAACCTACCGTAAGCAACTGATTCAAGGTTTGCTCTCTTTCATCATTACTGACAATACGAAATTTACCATCACGACTCTTTGCTACAGCATCTATCTGTATTTAGAAAACAATTCAGCTGTATTTGAGTGACAGATTCACAGGCAAAGCCCAATACAACAATCTACACCCATATTCTGACCTCATCAATGAAGATAATTGATGGTGCCTCCTTCTTTGCCCGAGCAAAAAGATCTCTCACGCGGGAGGCGCCCATGCCAACATATAACTCAACAAACTCACTGGCAGAACAACTTATAAACGGCACTTCTGCTTCTCCAGCTACAGCCTTTGCCAGAAGAGTCTTGCCTGTCCCAGGAAGACCCACCTGGAAACCAAACCAGTGGTTATAATTAAATTTACTTGTGGTGCCAGCTCCTGTGTAATGTGGTACAAGATCATCAAATAAGCATCGAACAAAATTACACAAGACATGTACATGAATCATCAATGTTTTCTCAGTAAGACACATCTGGACAGAAATACTGTATTTATCTATGATGACACCTTCAGTAGGTTAGGTTCTGAGTGGGAGGCCTTTACATGATAAATTAAAATAATTCATCGCAACAGCATAGCCATCTATAGTCAGATTCATGAGAACATATACAATAAGCCTTTCATTGAAACTCACCAGGAGAACACCTCGAGGAGGACGGGCACCAAGACGTATATATCTATCAGGATTCCGAAGAAATTCCTGTCAGATAAGTACCAGAATACAGAATGTAATTTATTGGATTCCCTGGAAATCTTTAAGGGTGACAAAAGCTGATAATCTATGAGAAAAAATCGAGTAGATGGGGAAAGCATAAGCATACCACTATTTCCTCTAGCTCCTCTTTGGCCTCGTCAACACCAGCTACATCAGCAAATGTAACTGTTTCCCCTTGTTCAGACACTTTTGCACCACCAGAACCCCCGGATTTTCTATTTCTAATCTGACCAGGCGTATGCTAAAACAAGCACATTCAATCAGATAAACCTGTGGAATTGTTTTTTATTGGAAAACAAGCAGAATTGTTTTCAGTTTTCTGATAACAGAAAGAAATGTAATTTGTACCTGAGAAAAGGTTACAGGAAACCTGTGGAGCAGCCCTGCTAGCACAGCAACATAAAACAAAGCAATCTACAAAGAAGGAAAGCCAATAATATGTAACTTTGTCACGCCCCAAGTCTGGTAAAAGCTTGAAACGTACACAGATATAGAAACACATATCCTATTTTTCATTCTCTACAGATTTATGACATGAAAAAGTGAAATGCAAAAAGGAATTATATGAAAATTAAAAATTAAATACAAGGAGGCTAAGCGATTGTCGCTACAGCTAAAAGTGATTAAAAATTAATCTAAAACTGTCTCACACAGTAGTAGTGAGCAAAACTAGCTGTAACTTAAAAGTGGGATTCCATTTGATTAATAAGTTTCACTCCTTATCAATCGGCAATTCTTTTAACATCTTCAGTATTAATGCTCATCTGGTGCATACAACCATAAGAACTGCTCATATTTATCGTCTGCCTACCCCGACCACAAGCTCCAAAACCAAAGACTATATACATCATAGAATTACAGGACAATTATGGAATTTTGAAAACAAACACTTACTAATGCAGAGTTAAAAAATCCACCAGACCGCTTGTCCGGTGATCCAAACTCCACTTCATTGTCAAGCATCTTCTCGTATGGAGTTTTTATATCACTTGGTCTCGTAGTTGTATAAACAATTCTCTTCGTGGGAGCCACACTCTTTAGCAAAGACTCAGATTCCTGCAGCTTATTTGCACTCACTACTTCGCTTTCCAGGTTACTTTGTTCAGACTTCAACTTAAACATGATATGAACCCCATCAACCTCAACCTTATGCACTTGGTTGGCATTTATCTTGCTCAAGAAGTCGCTGTAAGGCACTGTTACAAACGTGGTTGGCGTCCTAGGTTCCGAACCAGGTAAGGGAATTCCAGGGCGGAGCAACCGCATAACAAAAATCACAATCCCAAGCTGAAGAAGTAAAATTCCAATCTCCTGAGCCTGAACAATAGGCTGCCATCGCCATTTCCCGCCTTTGGACCACCACCAACCCCCTTTTCCCTGCTTCTCTCGCTTCCTATTGGACGCGGAAGAACCCGAGCTGGCCGAGCTCTTATTCACCCCCTGGCTATCGCCGCCCTTTGCTTCGCTGTTCTCACTTGGACTAGCAGTTGAATCACCATCCCTACTATTCGCCGATATCTTCGTTTCCCCCAACCCGAAATTTCTCGCTGCACCTCCCCAAAGATTGAATTTTTCAGAATTCCTTGAAACTGCCTGTCTGTGTAGGTTCAAAGAAGAAAAATACACCGAATTCGCCACAAAACGGTTAAAGTTCGGATGAAAAATCCTGGATTGACACCGAGCGAAACCCAATCCATAACAACAACGAAGATTGTAATTGTATTCGAAATGAAACTTCTTGTATATAAATGGACTCACAGACTCTACCGAGGACATAATGAACATTACACAGCGAAAGATTAATAATTTCCAATACTTATAACGATGAATATATCTCCACGCCTCTCTTCGGTACGTGAGGGTCAGAGCCTGCGTAGACGGCGAAGTGTAAAAATGGCGCAGAGATAGCCAGCACGCAGGAACAAGGAGGTTCAGTTAGAAATCTGAACCGTCAGATCAACGAGGAGTAGGGCCTGATTGATTTTAACTGTGTTACGAAGGTAAGCCTTATCCGAGGCCACCATTAAAACTGTGTCGTCTAATGAGATAGTGAAAGCGAGCGACGAAGCTTTATAATATAGTGCTTCGCAAATGAGCTGAGCTTATGTCGTGGAAGTCATTGATTGGTAAAAATAAAGTCAACGGGCCTGGATGTCGTATGACTGTGTGGCAGCCCGCTTAGCGAATTGGGGATCACTCGTTCAAAGCTTAGGTAATACGTAAGTGGTTTCTGTTGTATTTTTAGAGTGAAATTAAACCGAACCCATTTTTTTCAGTTTGTAAATGATAAAACCAAAACCGACTCACACAAGATGGAGAACCAAATCGGAACCTAACCGAAATTATTGGTTTGGGTTGCGGTTGGTTATAAATTTTTCAAAAAAATAAATTAATGTCCTTAAAAATAAAGATTATTAAAAGAATAAATCTTAATAGTATATAAAATTAATTAATTAAAATATAAATAATTTAATTAAATAATCAATTACAATTTCAATAAAAAATTTAATTATTAATAAATATAATTTAGTATGATATTTACTAATCAGACATAATCTACTAATTAAATCAACAATTAATAATCTTATAATTAATTAAGTAAATATTTAATAATTTAATCACTAATTAATACAATTTAATGACTAATAAATTCATAATTTAATTATTTAGATAACAATAAAATAATTTAAATTTTAGACCAGTGTAGATTTGAATTTTTGAACTTAATAAAAATTTCTTAACATTTACTTTTATATTTAAATAATTTTTTAAGTGATTATTATTTTTATCAGGTTTTTTGGTTCGGTACAGTTCGTAGGTTTGAGAACCAAAAACCGAACTGAAATTTGTGGTTCTTGAAAATTAGAACCGATAATTGGTTTTATATATTAGGAACCGACCCGAACCGGACAAAACCTTTCTGTTCGGTTTTGGTTCTTCAATTCGGCTCGGTTTTGCACACCCTGTAGGTAAGAAAATTGACCAATCATTCTTGAATAGAATATGGGGAAAAATGTGGTTTGGCCCAATTCTCAAAGAAGTGAAATTTCGCGCGTTGATCAACGGCCACGCGTTCTTCGTCTACCTGCTTCCTATTTTGTTCTCATTTCCAGTAATGGGTCCTGAAATGGAGGATCTCACTCGGCTATTAGCCTTCGAAATATTTCTTCAAGCTCTTGGACGATTTCGTACCTTCATCTTCCTCTGCTACAACAAATGCTTCTTGTCTTTTTTCCCTTTTCCTCCTCGTCCCGCATTTCTTCCAAGCTTCTGCAAGTTCCGGAGCCGTTGATTGGTTTTTTTTTTGTTTGCCTAATCCAGGTTCTTCGTTTCAGTCTCTTTGCCCACCTAGCCATTTGGTCTAGGTTGTCGCAGTTCAAGTCTCGTTAAATTCTTTGAGGAAAAGAGATGGGTATTGAGGATGTGAGACCGAGTGTACGTAGAATTGTTGAGTCATCCCTCGAAATTAGCCATAGATTTCTGAAGAAGCATACATATGTTTCCGGTGTATTGATCTTTTTCATCGTTTTGTACATGTTTCTTCCGTCCATTATTAGTTTTTTGCTTTACATTTTTCCATTTTTTTTCTGCACTGCTGTTCTTCTTAAGATTTTTTGGACTTCCGAAAGATACGATGTTCAAGATCGAACACAAGAACGCGATTCCAAGTCATTTGATAAAGATGTTTGCATTGATAGAAAAGAAAGAACCCAGACGAGTCGAAGAAGAAACTATATGGGAACAAATGAAGGGTTGGACAGTCAAGCTGGTTGGGAAGAAAAGGACATGGTTTCTTGGACTTCTCCTGGTGATATTTCGGTTCAAAATGTTCCTTCAATGGAAGAAACCCGAAAAGAAATATATTCCTCTGCTAATGCATCAGTTGCAGAAAGTATGATCCGAGTCCAGGAAAAGGACCGCCCCTTTATGAAACCTGAGCCTTCACTGTCTGATCTCTTGACATTTGAGGGCTCACACTCACAGACCTATAAATCTAGGGGTGATTATGAGTCAGTTAGCGAAAGCTCAGAAGAAGTAGAAGAAGAGGAGGAAGAAACACGAAATGATGGAGATAAGGCAGTGGAGTGGACAGAAGATGATCAGAAAAATCTTATGGATCTTGGACTTTCCGAGATAGAAAGAAATAAAAGGCTAGAAAGTCTAATTGCCAAACGAAGAGGAAGAAAGTTATTTCATGCGCAGGTGGAAGAAGATCTATTTAACACGGATGGCATCCCTTCCTGTCCAATTGCTAAGGTTTCTGTCCCCAAACATAGCCCTTTTGATGTTCCAAACAGTTTTGAGGAGATGGAAGGATTCCCAGTTCCAGGTTCAGCTCCTTCTGTTTTGTTACCAATGCGAAATCCGTTCGATCTTCCTTACGACCCATCGGAAGAAAAGCCGAATCTTATGACCGACAGTTTTCATCAAGAATTCACAGCGAGTAACCAAAAGGAATTATCATACTGCAGACACGAGAGCTTTTGTTTTGGAGCTTCATTTCCTCTAGAATCTAAGCCAATTTTGCAAGAAGCCAAGTCGAATCCCTTTTCGGGGACCGAGAAGTGGGCTTATGAATGTTTTGGAAATTCTAGATTTAGAAGACCCTTCGATTCCGGTAACACTTCTTTCGAGTTTCTTGTTTAGATAGAGTGATAATTGAAGTATCTGAAATACTATGCTTGTGTTTTATAAGTTGCAGAAAGAGGAGATCATGAATGGTGATTTAATGTCACATACTTATACAACACATAATAAAATTGATTGAAAATATTGATAGTAATCCATGGATGATCTGCCTGATTAATATCACAGGAAGGGAGATGACAAACACTCAGGTTAAGGAGGAATTTCAAGGAAATGACAGGGAATTTCACCTCCAAGACTGCGATACAAACTCTTCTCTTTCGTCCGAAAACCTTGAAGAGATCTTCAATGGCGACAGAGATGGAACTCCGCAGAATTTAGATTTGATGATGAATAACGCAGCTCATCAATCTGTGACCTGGTCAACCCAAAGTAGCAGAACAATAAAAGAGCCTGCATTTGGTTTTAGCCCCTCAGCAAGCAATGGGAACAAAATAGATGACTGTTTTTCTGTTGCACTAAAGGCAGCTTGCCACACTCCCACCTATTCTATAGCATCTGACATGCAAGTGGAGGTTTCGGAAATTAGTTCGCCTCCAATAACATTTGATGGGACTAACTCGGCTACCGATGGAGAATCCTTAACCTATGATGGGGACATCGAGAAGGAGATGAGTTTGGGCGGCGAAGAAACATGGGAATCTGACATTTATCGAGGTATCGAAAATGAAATGGATATAACAAAAGTGCGTGAAGCAAAAGAAGGAATTGTTGTTAACAATGTAGATCTTTGGCTAAGTGATAAAAGATCCAAAGATGCCACTCCACAATGTAACCCTTTTGATGCAGTACCGGATTCAGCAGATAGCGCAGAGAAGTCCAGTTTCATGTCAAATGATATTATTAACCGTGAAACGGAGGAAAATGAAATCAGAGTTGATAGCAAAAATAACTCGGTTTCCAAAGAACTCAATGGGCTTCAAGACTATGAGAGCTCAGAAAAATCATCAGAGAGTGCTAAGATCTTAAATCTGATCGAGGAGAAGGAGAAGCCAAATCCGAGCGATGGCAGTGCAGAACTGCAAAAGAGTGGTGAAGACGAGGAGAGTACGCTAGAAAGTGAAGATTCTGAGTTACCCCAGATATTCGGCGAGCCAATTATATCAGGTGAGCAGCTAATGCTAGATGTAGAAGAAGTTGCCTCAAACTCTTCTTCGTCCTCAACTCCAAAATCCATACTGCAAGAGCAAATCCCAGTCCATCCAATCTCATCTCCAGCTTTCATAGTGACTGAAATGGAGTATAGGAGGCAATCTAGTTCATCCGATCAGGAGGCCGCCCCCTGCCCTCCAATGGAAAATCATTTGGTGGTGGCTTCAGCAGCTCAACCAACTTATGCCAATGATTCAAAAACACTGCAGGTTGGTTCAGACAAGTATAGGATCTTAATCTGCTATTTGTATTTTTTATCTTGAACATTTAGTTGATCTGTTGCCAAACTGAACAGGATGAGACCCATTCTTCTAAGAATTCTCACGTAGAACGTAGCATTGACCCATCACGCAGTAGCGAGGGAGATAAGACGGTAGGGGATGTCGATACCAATGGAGATGACGAAAAAACCACCTCAAAATCCATGAAGGAGCTTGACTGTGAATCTGAAACACTGATGGGATATGAGGCTGATCTTGATCCCACGACACCAACAGTCAGAAGAAAAACAGGCCTCCTACCCTCAAGTACTTCAGGAGAGGTAACCAGAGATTTTCAATTTTGAAGCTAGTTTTACCGAAGTCCCAAGGGATTTTTCTATTTCTATCTCCATCCTTTTATCTGCTAAACTACTAAATAATGTCAAATATAATCAACATTTCATTTCTTTGAATCGTGATTGGCTGGGGATTTGCTTATTGTGGCCATGTGTAGAAAAGATTCACTCTGCATTTCCATAAACTAGGCCGATGTACTGATGCATTACTTTTGGAGATTGATCAGGTTAAATTTCTACAAGAAGAGCTTATCCCAGGCATTGTCACCGGCGCTGAAGAAGCCGAATCACAAGATTTGGAAGTTGACCGCAGTGGAACAAATGGAGATGAAGCAACCATTAGTAGGTCATTGAAACCAAAAGAGGAAGAAAGCGAGTTGATAGCTACACCCACCGAAGCTGAAAACAACTCAGAATCGAAGGCAGAACTCATGGTAGAATCAGAAAAACATGACCTTCCAACAGATGAACCAGCCCACTGAAATATCAGTGAGAATTGAAGTTGATGACCAACAAAGCAAAGTCTCCATCCTGAGACAAAAGAGAGGCATGCAAAGCCTGCATGGAGGAGCTGTCTATTGTTCTACAGCACACCGCGATGCTGTCTCCTAACCGCTCTGTGTTATCATTTTCCTTTACTAGATTTATAGATTGAGGAAAACAAGACAACATTAGCTTCATAATCGCGATGAATTTCACGTCCTGTTTCTGTTGTAATTATTGAATTACTAGTGTTTTCAGACAAGTGAAATTATTGAATGATAGATCTTTTGGCAAATGAAAACTCTGGTTTGGTTATTAACATTAAAGAATCATTCATGATTAACAAATCTCTTTTGACTGAAACTAATGAACTGTATTAAGCTCTTAACACTCTGGCAGATCAGTGGGAGGTGGCAGAATCGATTCCTCAGGACCCTTTCCATTTTCCACCAAAAACGCCATTTTCAATCCCCACGTTGTGTGCACTTCCAAGTGGCAATGCATAAACCAAACCCCTGAATCATAACGTTAACATCCTTCAAACTTGCGTATATAAGAAGATTATGTAAATAGTGGAGAGTAGAAAATGGATAGTTTACCTGGATTATCTGCCCGGAATCTGATGGCAGTCCACCCACCGGAAGGGACCCCGATGGTGTTTCTCTCGACAGGGTCGACGAGATTAAATTGGTCGGGATCTTTCTTGGGGTTGAAATTCCCTATTCCTGACCCGACTGCAAAAAAGTTGAACCCGTGAAGATGAATAGGGTGGTTTTCCGGCGCTATCATGCCTGTATCTTGCAAAACCAGTTCGACAGTTGAGTTGTATTTCAATCTATATAGTCTCGTCCCTTTCGACGTCTGCAAGTTCTTAGGCTGCGTCTTCCCCGTAAAATCATACATCACTAGCGGATGTCCCGGAAAATCGTCTGTAAAGACACCCTTGATGTTGAAGAAATGTGCTTGAAGAAGAGAAGTACTCGGCATGATAAAGGTCACGTTGTTTATATCAGCCACCACCTGATTACCGCTCGAGCAATCGGCGCAAGGGTTCAGTCCAATCCCCACGGTGAAGAACAAAGAATGGTCAATCTCAATGGGAACCTTCGCTGGGAATTTTTTCGAATTCAGACTTCGGAGAGAGCGGGTAAAGTTTGATGCAGTTCTCGTATCGTTCTGGGGAGGAACGAAAGACAGAATGGTGGATTCGCTTTCGATAGTACCGGAATAATGTAATGTTGCAGTGGCTGTGACGTTGTCGACGGCGATGCCGGGGGAATCCATGAACGGAGAGGCTGTGACGGAATATTTACCGGTTCGGCGATCTGCAGTTAGAAGTGCGTTAGTGGTCTGGCCGGGAGCGATGAGAATGGTGTCGGTTTGGAAGGGTTTTGTGTAAGCTGCGTCGACTTCGACAACGGTGAGTTGGTGGGAGGCAACTTTGAAAAAAAGCTCGTCGTTCAGTGCAGCGTTGATGATTCGCAGCAGGTATGTTTTTCCCGGTTGCACCGGCAGCGTAAATCCTGCTGTGGAAAAGAAAAACATTCCATTTTTTAGTCTAATTTGTTTTTTGATGTCTGGATTTCATCAAAATACATTCGAATATATATTTCATGGAAAAGAATATACCTTGAGAAGAACATACAGAATTTCGGCCGGGGTAGCCATTGATGGTGTGAGAATCAGAAACATTAGGAGATAAACCAGATCTGGTAGCTTCATTAATCACTTCCTCCACGTCTGATTTCCACCATTCACCTAAACCCAGTTTGAATTAACCCTGACGTAACATGTAAATGGATTTAAAGATCAAGAATAAGCATTTTAATTATTTACCCAAGACGATGATGGCCTCCTTATCCGGCGTCGGAAATGGGTAAGGGACGCCGCGTTTAGGCAAAATGACTAAGGCGCCATGAAGGGTGGCTCTCAGCCAAAGAATATGAGCATGCCAGAGGAGAGTGCCCCTCTGCCCTGTAATGGTGAAGTTATAGACGTAGCTTCTCCCTGGTTGAATCGGGCATTGCGTTATGTAGGCCGGTCCGTCCGCCCATCCAGTTCTCAGCTGCCTAATCCCATGCCTTTTTTGATTCAACCAACACAAATGAGCGCATCCAAATATGTTAAATTTCATTTTACGATTTGTACAAGCATAATCTGGTTCTCACCAGTGGATGCTAACGTTGTATTTGACGTGATTGACGACCTTGATCAGAACTGTGTCGTCTTCTCTGGCGACGATCGTCGGACCCGGAAACTTTCCGTTAACAGTGACGATGGGCTTCGTTGAACAAAGTGTTGTGACGTTCTTCATCACCACCTGCCAACAGTCCCCGGAGAGAACTAATAGTCGGTAGCTAATTTGATTAAAACAACAAAACAAATAATAAGACATACGTTGAACTTGTAGTGTCGAACCATGCAGTCCACAGAAGCTGGACCTAGACACGCCATTAACACGATCATAACTCTCAACCAAATCATCGTCTTAATCTCTCTCTATCTTTCTCTCACCATCTCTTATTCCTGCAGTTGTTTCTTGTGGAGCTCTCGACAGATAAAAGGCAAATTACTTATAGAGAGACGACTGTTCTTGAGATTACTGTAATTTTTCAACGGGACTAGGTGGTCTGATAATTGGGTTGGGTGCAACCGTATTGAGTAAAGTACACCAGATCCCCAGCTAACTGGAAAATTGTCCTAGGAAAGTTCTTTCACTTGGTGGTCAAACAAGATGACATCTCCGACTAGATTTAACAGAACCCCATTACTTTCTTTTGATCAAATGTTCAATCTTATCATCAATAAAATAATGTGTCACCCTTGTGGATCTATCAAATTTAGAACATTGTTTAATGAATCTCAATTTAAAATTGGTTGCCTAACGTGCAACAACTACACTGTATGAGTGTGACGGTGGAAAGTGGACACCCGAAAATAACTCTTGAGATAAACTTTCTAGCGGGTAATACTTGATTCATTTATAATTTTTATATTCTAACCTCACTTTCTGATTAAGATAAATAATAAACTAATTAAATTAAGATATTAATTAATAATAACGTATGAACATCGTCAATATGGATGATAGTGTAACGTCGATTTATTAGTGTGAATTTCATTCCCATGCCATGTTCGTCCTCAGCCGACATCTCACTACTCGAAATCAAACATCTTGAACAGCTATGGGACAACCTTAAATTCAACCTTGTACGTTCCTGCCTGATAGTTCCGGCTCGGATGTGCACTAGAGTCTAGAGAGATTTTCATGGAGATATTCTGTCGGATGGGGAGTTTCCAGAAAAAGATTCTGGAACGTCGGGTTTGGGAAAGACGACGTAGTTACCTGAGCCGGTGCTGAGGCGAGGAACGAGGCGGAGGCGGAGGCGGAGGCGGAGGCGGAGGCGGATGCGGTGATGTTTGGCACCATGGATGAGCTTCTGGAGAAGAAGAAAGTGAAGGATTCTGGTGGTGAACCGTAGTTCGTTTAATCTGGCGTCTGTCTCAGCTGACTCTTGTGAAACGTGAGAAGCATACGACACACTTCACAGAGAATTAAACTGTTAATGGCGTCATACCTTAATATTCGTTTTTGTTAAAAATAGGGTTTATAAAACTAAATAATGAATTTAGAGCCGAGTAGAGTGATTAGCCGTCGCCGGAACGAAACGGACGGTGCTTATTGAGAGGCAAAAACGGATATTTGGTGATTGTGTCAAAGTACTAGCGAGCTCAAGCAATCGAACCAGTGTCGGTATTGGGCAGGGCTGCTTTGTCCCCGTCATGACTTCTGCAATTGCTCTGGACCGGCACCTCCGGTATCGTTCTCTCCATGCTTTTCAAGCCCATCCTAGCCTCATCTTACCGGAACCCCTCCAATTTAACCTTCCTTCTCGCTTCCCCAGTCTAGCCAATCGTAGCTGCGTCTGGAACGTTTCACCGCCCTCTTCTCTGCTCGCTGCTAGGTGTCGGATTGGATCAATTGATTTTCCCACAAATTCAACTTTCCGAGTTAGGCTTTCTTCCCGCGATGCTCAGCTCGGTTCATTTTCCGACGACAACGAAGCTGGGGAGCCGAGTTTCGCCGAGTTTATAACTTCAGAAAGAGTCAAAGTAGTGGCGATGCTTGCCCTGGCTCTCGCGCTTTGTAATGCCGATCGAGTCGTCATGTCGGTGGCTATCGTTCCGTTATCTCTATCTCACGGATGGAGTAGATCGTTCTCTGGTATTGTTCAGGTAGTTTTGTGTACTGTCTTACCGTTTTTCAATTGTTTAATCCCCCTGTCTAGTTGAATGGATGAAAAGACAGCAGAGGGGGGAATTTCGAATCGATTATTCCTCCGAAATAGGAAGATACTATCATCCTCTGGCTTTTAGTTTTCATGGCAGTAAAAAAAACTTATTTTTTGACATCTGCTTTCACTAGGTTTTTCAAGTCGATAAACTTCAGAATTTAAATGTTGTTGTGAGCATTCTTTCTATTTCTGAAATAGTTTATGTTCATAGTATTAGCCAGTTACGATTTACTTACTATCTCCAACTCCAACTTACCAAAGTGCAGTCATCTTTCCTTTGGGGTTACCTGATTTCTCCAATAGCTGGAGGGGCTCTCGTCGACTACTTTGGTGGCAAGATAGTCATGGCATGGGGCGTAGCATTGTGGTCACTAGCTACATTTCTCACTCCATGGGCTGCGGATACTTCATTATGGAGTCTTCTAGCCATGCGAACTTTGCTCGGTATTGCTGAAGGTGTTGCTCTTCCTTGTATGAACAACATGGTCTCTAGGTACTTCATTTTCTATATCTGATCAACAGTGAATCGAAATGCTAGTAATAAAATGAGGCTCTGTTTTCTTTTAGATGGTTTCCTCAAACTGAACGTGCTAGAGCTGTTGGAATTGCAATGGCTGGATTTCAGATGGGGAGTGCAATAGGACTTACACTCTCTCCTATTCTCATGTCTCAAGGTGGCATATTTGGACCCTTTGTGATTTTTGGATTATTTGGATTTCTTTGGGTCTTGGCATGGTTATCAGCCATATCAAGTACTCCCGACCTGAATTCTCAGATTTCAAAAGACGAATTGGATTATGTATCAAAAAAGAGGCAGAAATCCTTTGTGGTGGAGAATAAACCAAGGACGGCAACAGTGATTCCACCTTTCGGCCGCTTGCTATCAAAATGGCCTACATGGTCCCTTATTATTGCAAATTCCATGCATAGCTGGGTAAATTAGTGAACATTGATTTCTATCATAACTTATGATGCCTGCTATTAGTTGTCTTGGTGAAATGTGTCTAAATCTTGCGGAATTAATCCACCCAGCTTTTTGACTTAGTAAAGATTGTTAGTTGTGTTTGAAACTACGTTTGTGGTAAAACTTAGGAGGTGTGGGCGAATTTGCATCTGTTTTCAGAGTTTTATGTGATATGGCTTGGTTTTCCTGCAGGGTTTCTTTGTTATCCTTTCCTGGATGCCTATTTACTTCAATTCTGTAAGGATAATTTCTTTTTTACTAAGGGCATACCTTCAGGCGTAAATATTCATCAATAGTCTGTAATTCAGATAATTTTCTACAATAGGTATATCGTGTTGATCTCAGACAAGCAGCTTGGTTTAGTGCTGTTCCATGGACTGTTATGGCCGTAATGGGATATTTTGCTGGTTTATGGTCAGATGTGCTGATTCGAACAGGCACCAGTGTCACGTTGACTCGCAAGATCATGCAGGTGTAGTATTTTCATAGTGAATCTTTGTTTTGTGTATGTAGGGTTAACTGCATGCTTATCTTTAGAATTGTTATATAGTTTGTTCCCTTCCTCAAAAAAGACATGGTGCAGTCTTATCGATAAACATTTAATTATTCAATTGGCGCTTTCTTTCAGTCAATTGGTTTCTTTGGCCCAGGAGTTGCTCTAATTGGACTAACTACAGCAAATAGTCCATTCATTGCATCTGCATGGTTAACCTTGGCTGTTGGGTTGAAATCTTTCAGCCACTCTGGTTTTCTAGTGAACCTTCAGGTCAGAATGAAAATAACTACATATTCTAGTGATCATTATCTGGGATTTAGGTCTCTTGCTTCTGACTTTTTTCTGTTTCGTTCGGTATATCAGGAAATCTCCCCACAGTATTCTGGCGTTTTGCATGGTAATGTCATCCAACTCGTTGCGCGTCTCACCTCTGTGCATGTTTATTATATTTTCAGTTCTTTGTGGCTCCATCAATCGCATGCTTCATATACCATAAAATAACATCATTTGATCAGATGAAAAATATGGCCTAAAAGACTTAGATGTTAAATTGTAAGCTGAAAATGAATTACAAATCCCGATTTGAAACTTTCATAAAATACTGGAAATAGAATTCCAGACCTGATAGCTATAAAAGATGTAATATGATGATGACTTACTGTTTGATTTAAGAATTTCCGGTGTCCTTGCATCAAAAAATTGCCTTTCTTGATTCAGGAATGTCAAATACAGCAGGCACATTTGCTGCTATTCTAGGAACAGTGGGAGCTGGTTATTTTGTTGAACTCGTGGGTTCTTTCCAAGGATTTCTGCTGCTTACTTCACTCTTATATTTTCTGGCTGCCATTTTCTACGACATATTTTCAACTGGCAAGAGAGTTAAATTTGATTAAACTGGTACGTACCATCATTTATTGATTTTGTTTTGAAGCAAAAGAAGTTATTATGGAAGAGATCATCAAAGTGTGTGTGTGTGTGTGTGTATATAGGCACCTTTCTCTTCAAGTCCAGTTCGTTTGTCATTCCGAGCTTCTTGGTCGAATCTTTTCTTCAGTTAATCTTTTTCTAACTTTCCAGCCGATTGTAGTGCCTATCATTCCTCCTCTGGCGATGAAATCCTCGATAAGCTTCTTTCGGGCACTCGCACAGGTGGGCCAACTCTCTCTCTTCCATAGGACTGGGCTTCACTGTCCACCAACTATAAGCATATATGTTCATGGTAGAGACTTGGCAACTCGAGTCATCATCGAGATTTCGAGCACTAAAATTACAGCAGCTGGGTTTGCCTTCCAATTTGTGTCATATTGTGGAGTAAGAATAGTGGGTGGTTTCCAATTTCCATAGTTGACCATTCTGGTTTCTTTGGCTAAGGATGGGTATTCAATCTTTTTTCACCAAATTAACGATAGGGACAATAATAGACCATTAGATTGAGAAATAAAGAAAATGATCATTTGTGAACTAAAAAGATAAATTCTCCAATTTGTGTCATATTGTAGGCCGTTGGATTAAAAAAGAAAATGTACGATCAAAGATTAAACATAGATTGTTATGATGAAAATGAAGAAGGTGTAATTGAAAGGGAAGGATGGAAGTAAGGAAGTAAAAATAGGAGAGTGCTCATGTCGATTTGTAGTCCAAGGGACAATGCATTCAGCCAAACTACTTGTCGATTGCTGCTTCGATAGCCATAAACACACCGATACACCATCGGAGGCGGAAAACGCCGACGGAATTTCTGTTCTTCCCGGCTACTGCACTTCAACTTCTTTGACTCGTAGAGAAAGCTTCTCCAATTCCCGAAAGTGCTAAATTTCCAAGTTAGACATATCATTGGAGCTGAAATGGATCCCATCAGCGTTGCAAGCGAACTATCTTTTCGGGTAGGTTTCTCTGGACATAGCGGACATCTCAGGATTGAGCCTCTCTCAACTGTGGAGCGCTCCGACCCACTCAAGTCGCTCCCGGATTTCATTCTTGTAAGTTGTGCCCTTCACACTCTTCCTCTCAACTTACAGCTACTGCATACTGCCTGTCTGCGTCTTTGCTCAAGTTCATATGATCTTTGCAGTTTTCATCACTTATTATGCTCATCATGCTCTGTTGTTCATTGTTACGCGTGAGTGCAAGTGTTGGATTTTTTTTTTTTTCCTTTTAGCTCATTTAGTTAGAGTATTGTAACTGCGGCTATCGCAACTATACCTTTCAGATTTGCAATCTTTATATCGAGCTGAGACTCCAATCATATATGGGGCTGTACGGATTTTTGTAGGTTGAAAATTGCAATTTTAGATCCAATTCTACTACCCTTTGGCTTGCATCTTTCTTGATCTTTTTTCTATAAATCGACGTCTTGTTGATTAATTTTGATTTCTTCTTGTTTATTATATACTCCTTCATCGTTTTAACTGCAGATGGATGACCATTTCTTTAATTGCCCACAAGGTCTAATTCTTTGTATTTATGATGACACTCATTTTGATTCCAGCCTCCTGCATTTCCTAAGGAAACTCCTGAATCAATAAAAGAGTATATAGAAGACTCGTATCTTCAACCAAGATTAGACCTTGATGAATTTTCCCCTGAAAAGGCCGGAAGGCAGTGGGATTTTGATTGGTTTGATTGGGCTAAAGTACCCTTGGAGCCGTCTCAGCCTCGATCAGTCATGGTTCCTACATGGGTATTGCCGTTCAGACGCCAGAGAAAGGGAGAGCCACAAAGACTGTGGGATCCTGATTCTGTACAGGTATGAAGCAATGCATTTCTTAATTTGTTGGGATATACTTTTAATCATTGTTGTGGGGGATCCCATTCAGATGGATGTCGCAGAAATAACATTAGGAGTTCAAGAATCAGGTTCATTGCCTCGTTTGTCGGGTTCTGCGGTAGATTTTGTGCGGGGAAGTCTCAGTAATCGCCCTTTTCGACCAGGCGGATTGGATGACTCCCAATCAATCGAGAGAGTCATTCCCGAGGGTGCCTCTAATGGTGAGTGGGTACGGGAAATTCTAAATGGGGGTTCTGCACAATCAGTTCTTCCAAGCCTAAAGCAAGGTTTGAACCTTGGGGATCTCGAGGTAAATTTACTTCTTGGTCAGAACGATAACTGGACTCATTTTGATGAATGAATTATTTTATTTATTAATTCTATGGTAATTCCACTTTCTTTCTTCAAATTGAAGCCATATCCCCAGTTATGGAATGTTTACAAGGATAACAGTTTGCATAGTAGCCAATCAGTAGAAGACCAGGTAACTTTGCTTTGAAATAATTCAGTTTTTTCATGCTGAAATATTCAAATTACATTACTTGCTAGACTATAAATTTGCATTATGTGTAAGCTGGGATCCACTTTTATCTTTCCCTCTCAAGTGGTTTTCATCGTGATCAGAATAACTGTTTCATTCTTATGGAAGTTCTGTCATCATCATATCTTCTTCAAATGATATTGAATACGCCTGATCAGTCGTTTATACATATAGTTCTCACAGAGTGAGTTGTCAGTACGGTTTGATGACTTGTTTAAGAAAGCCTGGGAAGAGGAAGTTGTCGAATTTGCAGAAGACGGTATGCTGACTTTTCACAAATTTATATATCTTGATGGCTACTCTTTATTAATCAAAATGTCATCTTTCAAAACAATTCTACTGGAACCCTAATGTCTTGCTATCCTTTTTCTTTTCTTTTTTTTTTTTTTTTCTAATTTTGATTCTGGTTCAGAAGGTCAAACATCAGAAACAGAATCTGTTGATGCTGAAACTAAAGTGAGCAAGAGTGAACTTGCCAATGATTCACATGACCAAGAAAACTCTGCATTGGATGAAATTTTATCCATTGAATCTAGAAATGCAATAGGACCCTTAGACAAAGCCAGCGAGGATGAGAAACAGCTACAGAAGGAGGTACCAACTGGCATTTGTATCTTGTTCATGAATGTAAATATCACTTTGCATTTTTTTATACTATTTTCTTACACTTTGTTTCATCATTTGGTTTACAGGCTTGGGCTGATATTGGAAGTGGTGAGGAAATTGCAAAGAAATTTTACGAGCTTGTTCCCGACTTGGCACTTAATTTTCCTTTCGAATTGGACACTTTCCAGAAGGAGGTATTTCCTTTCCTCCCACATGCCATACATAATCTTCTTCGCAAGTCATTGTAGGAGGAGGAAAAGTAGTTTAATGCTTTACTTATAATCAGTTTTGAAGAATTTCAAAAACGGTGAAAGATTACACTTAGGCTTGAACTCTATCCATTCCTTGTTTTTTGATTTTAAAAAAAGAGGCACCTTTGCTTTTTGGTTCCCATTATTCAGTAATACTTATTTTCATCGTTAAAAATATTATTTCTGTTTCTTTTTTGCGTAGTAACCTGGATCACATATTTTTATTTTTCAGGGAATCTATTATCTTGAAAAAGGGGACTCAGTTTTTGTGGCTGCTCATACCTCAGCTGGAAAGACAGTTATTGCTGAATATGCATTTGCCTTGGCTACAAAAGTAAGATCCAGTACATCTAACTTCGTTTATTTTCTTTATATAATAGGTGTCTATGCCTATGATGCCTGATTTTATTGTATGTTAACTTTTTAGGCAACTCAGAATTAATGCTAAGATATAATGTTTGATCTAATGTCATGCAGCATTGTACTAGAGCTGTGTATACTGCTCCCATCAAAACCATCAGCAACCAAAAGTACAGGGATTTTTGTGGGAAATTTGATGTTGGACTTCTCACAGGCGATGTTAGCTTGAGACCAGAAGCTTCTTGTCTGATTATGACAACTGAAATTCTAAGATCAATGCTTTATCGTGGTGCTGATATCATACGTGATATTGAATGGGTAAAGTAGCTCGTCACGAGTAATATTCAACTATAGTTTCCCTTTTCTTTCATAAACTAACTTTTAGTTATTATTAACTACTATGAACTTTAGTGATTTTGCTGTATGAAAATATAGGTTATATTTGACGAGGTGCATTATGTAAATGATGTTGAAAGAGGTGTCGTGTGGGAAGAAGTTATCATTATGCTTCCTAGGCATATCAATATTATCCTCCTTTCAGCCACGGTAAGTTTTAATTTTGTTTCTTTTTCTACTTTTTCTTGGGTACAAGTAAAATCTTAAATTAGAGCTGTTTAGCTTTGTCATAGTGTTATTTTTTTTTTTACATGCTACTAAATCATGGTGCTTTGTGAAGTAATATTAAAATTTTGGAAAAAGTTCAATTGAGACCCTATTGTATGGAATCATTGGTCATTTAGTCTATAACGTTTTTTTTTGTCAAATCAGACCCTATCGTATACGTCGTTTGCAATTCAAACATTATCGTTTAATTTTTCGTTAAATTGATCACGTGTAAAATGCGTGACCTTTTTCTTTTTTATATTTAAAAATTTTAAAAATTAAAAATTTATAAATTAATTAAAAAAAAAAACAAACGATATTCAATTAAAATTTTTATCACATATTTACCACATTATGGGAAAATAATTTGAAAATTTTCGTCATTTTCTAATGCTTGTATAATTTATTATAATTATTTTATAAACTAATTAACTAAAATTATAATAAATAGTACAACTGTTAGAAAATTACGAAAGTTTTTAAATTATTTTCTTATAATGTGTTGAATAAGTGATAAAAATTAAGTAAATTGAACATCGTTTGTTATTTTTTTAAATTAATTTATAATTTTATAATTTTCAGAATTTTTAAATATGTCACGTGATCAATTTAACGGAAAATTAAACGGCAAAGTTTGAATTACAAATGACGTATACGATAAGGTCTGATTGGGCAAAAAAAAAAAACGTTATACACCAAATGACCCCATATAATAGGGTCTTGAATGAAATTTTCCCTAAAATTTTTATTGTAAAGTGAGCATAGAAATTCCTCTTTTTAGTTCTTCTGAATTGGATGGGCATAGCAAAGTTCTAGAACGTGACATTGTTTTTTTGGACTTTCCTTGAAGGAATTTCTTGTCCTTACATTTCTCTGTTCATTTTGCACATTTTAATACAGTACATTTCTATTTTTGAAAACAGAAAATCTCTTGCGAAAATAATGTTGTATCTGATAATGCATTTGGATTATTGCTTTGTCTTTTTCTGGCTTTCTAATCCACGTGTGAAACAGTTTTTGCATTCGCAAGTGTTGTAAATCTGAATGCAATATTGCATCATAATTTTTTACCAACACAGAGCTTAGCCATTTGAACATCAGATTATTCTTCCAGGTACCAAATACAGTTGAGTTTGCTGACTGGATTGGTCGAACAAAGCAAAAGAAAATTCGTGTTACTGGGTAAGAGGAACATTCCTCTCAAGTATCGCCTTAGCCCTTGTCATTAATCTTTCTTCTTCTTGTCTTTCTTTTGATGTTGTCATCAGGACCACCAAAAGACCAGTGCCGCTGGAGCATTGCCTATTTTACTCTGGAAAGTTTTATAAAGTATGTGAAAATGAAACATTTGTTACCCATGGATGGCGGGCAGCCAAAGAAGCACATAAGAAAAAAAATACAAGCACTATTGGTGGTGTTGTTGGGCCACATTCTGGAACACCAATAACAAATGATGGGGCTAGAAAACATAAACATGACAGCTCAAGTCGAGGCAAGCAGAATAAGTATTCTAATAGCCAGAGTTTAGGAACTTTCTCTGGATCATCTTTGGGGGGCAATAACAAAAATAACTGGGGAAAGAGATCAGATTCTTCTTCGTGGTTGTTGCTTATCAACCAGCTGTCAAAGAAGTCACTGTTACCTGTATGTCAATTGTGATTACGGTTAAAAAGCCCATTACATAACTATCTTCTTAATAATGGATGCATATTCCTTATATTTCCTATTTTGCGTTTTTGGGTTCCTCTTAGGTAGTTATATTTTGCTTCTCCAAGAATCGATGCGACAAATCAGCTGATAGCTTGTTTGGGACTGACCTTACTAGCAGCTCTGAGAAAAGTGAAATTCGTGTATTTTGTGACAAAGCATTTTCTAGACTAAAGGGGTCTGACAGGAATTTACCGCAAGTTTGTTTTCTTGCTTTGACTTAGATTTTTTTTATTATCTAATTTTGGATGCGCACACAGATTGAGTTCGTTTGTTGCAGGTGGTCAGAGTCCAAAGCCTTCTTCATCGAGGAATTGGGGTGCATCACGCCGGATTGCTTCCCATTGTGAAGGAAGTTGTGGAAATGCTTTTCTGTAGAGGGGTGATCAAGGTAAGATGCTTCAAAATGGGCTCTCACTAATTTTTGTCTTTGAATGATAAGGTTTTATGTTTGGACTTTTCAGAAAATGAAAGTACGTGGGCTAATTTTTTGTATATTTATTAGTGTTATGTGAGTTGAATTCTCAACAACGAAATGACAGGGCATTACTATTCTTATCACAGGTTTTGTTTTCAACAGAGACTTTTGCAATGGGAGTTAATGCCCCAGCAAGAATGGTGAGTATTTTAAGCTATAACGTCGGAAATTTAAATATTTGCGAACTAGGATTACTATCTGCTGTAAATTTCTGAACTTTCCGGCTTCTAAAGATCTGAATCT
Source organism: Begonia peltatifolia (assembly GCA_022433055.1). Lineage (NCBI taxonomy): Eukaryota > Viridiplantae > Streptophyta > Magnoliopsida > Cucurbitales > Begoniaceae > Begonia > Begonia peltatifolia. The sequence goes on from CM039527.1 coordinate 5,597,288, forward strand.
ATAAATGGACGTGCAACTGCGGTCCAAATAGAAATAGGAATATTGTAGTTTTACAATATATTTGTACAAAAAACTTCTCTCAATGTGTATCTTACTTGTATCTTATGTTGTTTGAGAATTTGACATCAGCTTTCTACTTCATGCGTTTTTTGCAGGTTGTATTTGATACTTTAAGGAAGTTTGATGGAAAGGAATTTAGGCAGTTATTACCAGGAGAATACACTCAAATGGCAGGTCGTGCTGGTCGAAGAGGACTTGATAAAATTGGAACTGTTGTTGTGATGTGTAGAGATGAGATCCCAGAAGAGAGGGATTTGCAGCATGTCATCATAGGAAGTGCAACAAAACTTGAATCACAGTTCCGACTAACCTACATTATGATACTGCATCTTCTTCGCGTTGAAGAACTGAAGGTATTTTCTAAATTTGGCTCAATAAAGGCAAAACAATATCTATTTATGTATAGCTTTGAAGATCACGGTCTTTGTTAGTACTTTCACCTTAAATTATGACCTGGGGTAAAAGAAACGTCTTTCAGTGGTATTATCGCATCTATGTGGCTGTTTTACTTGTGTGACCATCATTCCAGGTAGAGGACATGCTGAAGAGAAGTTTTGCCGAATTCCATGCGCAGAAAAAACTTCCAGAAAAGCAGCAACTTTTAATGCTAAAATTAGCTCAACCGACAAAGCCTATTGAGTATGTTTTGAATTATCTTTATCGATCAACTCTTTTTATCTATAAGATGAAGATATAATTGGTAGAAGAAAAGAAAGGAAGATACACTTGGTTGGATATAATACTTTATTTGATGGAGAATAATTTGGGACATCCAAATAACTATTTATTTGGTTAAAAGTAAGCACTTAGTCGAGCTTCACATAAAGGTTATTTTTGGGATAATTTACATGAAAAATTCTGAATTATGGAATTGTTAACAAAATAAATTTTAAGCTATTTTCGTTAACAAAATAAATCTTAAATTATTAATTATTTAACAAAACAAACCTCAGCGAACTCTATTTTGAAGAGCGAAAGCCCATTTCCAAGGAGAATTTTAAAAATATTAGCATTTATATCAAAAAATATATCTAATGATATCAAATTTTTTTGAAATTTTTATCACATATTCAACATATCATGAGAAGAAATTCTGAAAGTTTCTTGATTTTTTAACACTTTCTCGATTTTTCATAATTTTCTAAATAATCTCCAAAATATTAGTGTCTAACTTAAAAAATATACAAAATGATCTTGTATTTTCTTGAAATTTTTACCATATTCACCATATCATAAGAAGATATTATGGAAAGTTTCATAAATTTTGGATGACATATGTAATTTTAACGAATTATTTTGTAAAAAAACATAAAAAGTTATGATAAATCGTGAAAATGTTAAAAAATCATGAAACTTTCTAGAATTTATTCTCATAATATGGTTGATACGTGATAAAAATTTTAGAAAAATTTGATATTGTTTGGTGTATTTTGTTAGATAAATGCTAATATTTTTTAAATTTTTCTCAAAAACGGAATCTCGTTGGGATTTGTTTTGTCAAAAAATTGTCAGTTTAATATTTATTTTGTTAACGAAAATAGTTCGATGTTAATTTTGTTAATGATCCTATAGCTCAGAATTTTTAATGTAAATTACTCTTTTTTTTAATAAAATAAAGTGACGTTGTCTTTAACTCTTATGTTTTTTCTTGTGCAAAAAAATAGTAATGCTTTTGACACTTTTATTTTTAGTGGTTTACAATGAGTGATAAGAAAGACAATATGAACTCATTAAAAAGCTATCACCGAGTATGAGTTTATAGCACTAAATATTTAGGAATTATTTTTTATATTCAGCTCCTACGGTATAAATATAGTTAAAGTATCGAGTTATCTTCACCTTGGATAATGACTGTTGTTTCTTACACAGATGTATAAAAGGTGAGCCAGCAATTGAGGAATATTATGAAATGTCATTAGAAGCGGAAGAGAATAACGAGAAGATATCGGTGGCGGTCATGCAGTCGCCTATTGTTCAACAATTTCTAACTATTGGAAGAGTTGTGGTTGTGAAAGCACAATCGGTGAGTACTGCATCATGAAATTATTATTATAGTTTGATAGAAAACGAGAGGCTAGGACTCACTCTAAAAGTTGAGAAAATCTCCCTTACATTTATATAGGACCGGTTGTTTTGGTTTTGTCGACGTGGGAGAACATATTTGTCTCTTATTCTTATTACTTCACTCTTTTATGGAGCTAGTGATATTTCTTGGTAGCATTGTTACTCTCCCATGTCTGGATGAAGTTATCTTTGTATGTTCATAGATCCATTTTTCCATGAAACATTACTGCCACTTCCATTGGACCAGTTGTTCCATTGAGATCTATACTTCTTTTTCATGCTTTTGATTAGCTAGTTTTTGTAAATGAAGCTGCTTTTGGTCTTGTTATAGCGGGTCAGGTGCTACCATCTGATCTGATAGGCGTTGTTATAAACCTTCGTCGAAGTTTACCTATGTTAGAAGGCTGAAAAACAGAGACATATAATGTAGTATTATGTATTTGTACTAAATGTTATAGTAGTATGGTTGTGTAAAATAAAGGAACTGACAATGACAGTTATGGGCAAGGGAGTTATTTCCTAGGAGGGGGAAGCGGAAGAGGGGTGTGTGGAGAAATGATTGTGGAGAGGAAGGGCTCTCGAAATCCCTTAGTTTGGTTGTTTGTGTTGTGGAGGTTGAAATGTACTGTGTTTAAGAAGTTCAAGAAGTGTGTTTGTAATTTCTTTTTATTCAAGTTGCTCTATCGCGTTGTTGCGCCGAACTTGATAAAATTTACATTTTTGTCTTTACAACTTGGTTTTGCGATCGATCTATTTATTAATTTTGCCATGCTGAAAATACATAAAAAAAACAACTCGAAAATACATTAGACTCAGTCAAACTTACAAATCTCAAGGTTGAATGTGCTCAGTTCCTCGGACTCATTAGATTTTTCTTCTTTGCAGCCCTAGGGACCCTTGTCCACCTTTTATATCCAGTATAATTAATATTATTCATAATTGCAGGCGAAAGATCACTTACTTGGAGTTGTTCTGAAAGCACCTTCGCCTTCAAGTAAGCAATATATTGTTCTGGTCCTGAAACCTGATTTGGCACCCGTGCATAGTTCCTCAGGCTACAATAACTTAGAAGACGAGAAAAGGGCTGAATTTCCACAAGGTTATTTTATAATGCCAAAATCAAGACGAGGTCATGATGAATATTATTCATCTGTCACTGCGCGTAAAGGGTCGGGTGCTGTAAACATAAAATTGCCTTATCATGGTGTCGCCGCTGGAGTTAGTTACGAGGTTAAAGGAGTTGATATGCAAGAGTTTTTATGCATATGCAATTGCAGAATAACAATCGACCAGGTTCGGCTTCTTGAAGATGTAAACAGTGCTGCTTTTTCCCAGACAGTTCAGCTATTGTTGGAGAAAAAATCTGGAGGAAATAAATACCCTCCAGCCCTCGATCCATTGAAAGGTAATAATGATCTAGATGAACCTGAAAATGTAATCCTTATTATTATATGACCCCAATATAATTGTAGTTGTCATTAGACTTAAAGTTGAAAGATGTGGATCTCGTGGAAACATACAAAAACTGGACTGGCTTATTGCAAAAGATGGCAGCCAATAAGTGCCATGGCTGTATAAAATTGGAGGAGCACCTGAAGTTAGCGGCGGAAAATAAGAAACACAAAGATGAAGTTAATAATCTTAAGTTTCAAATGTCCGATGAAGCACTCCAACAAATGCCAGACTTTCAAGGCCGGGTAAAGTTTTATTTTGTGCAATTTTAAGTTGAGCAGCATGCTGTATTTATCTTCTAGCTGTATTTATGCAGATTGATGTTCTCAAGGAAATCGGATGCATAGATTCAGAGTTAGTTGTACGAATAAAAGGCCGTGTAGCTTGTGAGATGAATTCCGGCGAGGAATTGATATGCACAGAGTGTTTATTTGAGAATCAACTCGATGAGCTTGAACCTGAAGAAGCAGTCGCTTTGATGTCTGCTTTTGTGTTTCAGCAAAAGAATGCTTCTGAACCTTCCCTCACTCCAAAGCTGTCTAAGGCCAAACAGAGGTCAATTCTCTCCTAAACTTTTTCTAAAATTTCTCATCTTCTATTTATGATTCCTTAATCCTAATCCATGATAATTTGCCATTTTTACCAGATTGTATGATACGGCATTAAAACTAGGTCAGCTTCAAGCGGGATTAAAATTGCAGGTCGACCCTGAAGAATACGCTAATGATAACCTCAAGTTCGGCCTTGTCGAAGTGGTTTATGAGTGGGCAAAGGTTCGATTTTCTTCTACTTGATATAGCCTCGTCGGTTCCTTTTAACGGGATGATCTTTTTACCATTTCCTATATAATCATGGCAGGGAACCCCGTTTTCTGACATTTGCGAACTTACCGATGTCCCAGAAGGCCTGATTGTCCGGACCATCGTAAGATTGGACGAAACATGTCGGGAATTCAAAAATGCTGCTTCTATAATGGGTAATTCTGCCCTCTACAAGAAAATGGAAAATGCTTCCAATGCAATAAAAAGAGATATTGTTTTTGCGGCTAGCTTGTATGTTACCGGCCTTTAAACTCTGTCGATTGGAGCTAGAGTCTCCATTTTCATCCTCAGAAATTGAAGGTAAACAAGATTTCTGATTCACCATTGTCAATAATAGGTCTAGTTTTATTGCAGCTTAAGATCCACAAATGGAGGCAACCCAATATTTTGTATCTGCAGATATTTAAATATTTGCCTTTTGGAATCAATATTTTGTGGAGGAATTCGATTTAAGAATTGAGGATATTTTGTTTTTCCATACATTCTTGGAAGCTTGAAGCTTGAAAACGAAGTATTAAAGGGCAAAGGCTGACACATAACCATGCTATTATGTCTTTAGCAAAGCAAAGAGAAAATGAAATACAGACATTAATGATATTGAGCACTCTGAAAAGTCTGCATCATCTATCTTTCTAATTAATTGTCACTCCTTATGGGCTTTCCACAGGTAAAAGTAAAACTTCCCTGAAACAAAACCAACCACACTTTTCGTAGGAGATTAAGATTAGATTAAATTGTAATGACCCCCCTTGTTGATCAAGTTTTACATTTAAATCATGGTCTAAGTTTTTGACTTTTAAATAGTAAATAAATCCATGTTCAAACTACAGGAGAATCTAGTTGTTCTTCAGGAGTATCAGATTCAAAGAGAGAATCTAGTTTACCAAATCATCGGCAGGAGTAGGAACCCAATCATTTTGGTTGCAGGGTTGCTCCTGCAAGATGCATGGGCATAGGCAGAATGTAGAGCAACGTGGACACCAAGCCCACCTGTGTTTTCCATTTTGATGAATCCACTTTCAGTCTGAGATGGAAAAATCAGATCAAGGTACTTCAGTCCAGCTCTGAATTTTTTGTTTATAGATGATTAAGAGAAGACAAATAAATGGCAAAATTTAATCGACTCGCTACTGTTGTTTGTCTATGCAATTTAGATCTTTGTAGTAGTATTCTGTCAGCACGAATTCCTCAGGAACTTCACAGCCATCGTAATCTATCTTCGGCTTTCAACACACAGAGAAAAGACTAAGCTTCCATTTTTCTGAAAGATCAACGGGGAAGATGAGATGATAGAGGTTGATCTGAAGAGTGAACTTACCATGGAATCTTTTTCCAGCCGCTGAAACTCTGCAAGTTGGGGAATGGGATCCTTACTCTTGCAGCTGTCGACGTAGAGAGAAGAGTATTCGCCGCGCGATTACAATGGCGGAGCGGAGTTAGGGCGTTGAAGAACTCTTTAGTTTTAGCCTCGATCTCAAATTCTTCCTCCAGAGACAAACGAACGTCGCTCCTGCTAGGCTTCTGGCAAAACTCCATTGATGCTCCTTTGTCTTTTCCCCAAAGAGCTCTTCCTCCCGTCTCCTCTCCTCTTCGGCTAAGTCACGAAGATGGCCATGGATACAAGAAGAAGAAGATGCCAGTGGTCGAGATATTTACGAACAGTGGTCATGTATCCCTACGACCTTTTAGCAAAATATCCATAGAATCTTATCCATGAAGTGTCCTTGTTGGAAGTTGGTGATTGGTTGATAGCTTATTGGGTTTTTCTTCCGTAGCCCAAATTCCCTCTCCTCTCTGCTCTCTACTCCAACCCAATTAAAAGATGGCCGGAGGTAGGCTATTCCAGTCAAAGGCAACAAAACCGATAAAACCTCCGCCGAATCTTTCTCTCTTGGTATACTGAAAGGATCTCATCAAATGACAGCTAAAATTCCGACACGTAAAATCGACAGCTCTAGTGGACCGTCTGGGAGAGGACATGTGTGAGGGAAAGATCAAATCTGGAGAGAGAGAGAGAGAGAGAGAGAGAGAGAGCTCAATTATAGGTAAGAATGCAAGGAAGAAGATCCAATAAAAGAGGAGGCAGGGAGGTTGAAAGGAGAGGAAGGCCACTCACTTTGTCTACGAAGCGACGTTTCCTTGTGTCACGGCATCCATTTCCTTACCAATTCACTCTCCCGTCAATCACACTTCTCGGCTCCACAATAAATAATTTATCAGATGCAGAGCAAACCCTTTTCTTATTAATCTTCTCCGTGTTCTTGCCAATACACTTCCCATCAAATTTCATCTTACCAAAACCACCCCAACTTCCTGTCCGTACGAGTACCTCAACCCTCAAACGAGTTAAAACTACAGATACAACTGCAATAATCAAGCCCTACTGTGACCGCCAGTCATCCGAAGACCATGATTGTTAAGTGTGCGGTCTGACCCATAACAATGAGAGAGTGTACAAATTTTACGTTAATTTTACAAGTATAGTTTTCATCTATAAGGATTTCAAAAATAAAAGAAAATCGTAGAGCATAGAGAGTAGAGGCAAGAGAGAAATACAGACCATAGAAAGACGCCAACTCCTGCAAACAGTAGGTATAGTCTACCCTAAACCCCAGGCCTCTAGTTTTGAATACTTGTGAGAGAATAACAACAAGTGACACCTTGCACCTACATGCTTTCGGATTATTTCTGCAATTTCTCTTCAATCTTTACCTGTTTCTGCAATTGCTTAAAGTGGTGAAAGCACGTAATATATAAGAACCAACCACTTCCCCTCATCTGTTCATCTCTCTCTCTCTCTCTCTCCCTCCGAGTTTTAGAGGTCCAAGGCATGTTCCCCAACGTCTTGCTCTGTGCTCATAGTCTCGACTTTTCAAGGTAACTAAACAAACAGCTGATACCTAATCCACTACCTTCTGCATCCGTTGATCCAACTGTTCTGATGATTTCATGCAATGTAATTGAAACTTTCTCATAATTCAGTGTCTCTTTTTCGAGTTTTAGCCTCGAAAAGATGAACTTAAAATCCTTTTTTGTTTCTTTTAGATCACCCGTCCTAACCCGTAATCTTATTTCTCTTCAACTTGCGCTTGATTAATCAGATCACAATCTCATGTTTATTCTATGGGTAGGATATTGAGACATAAGTAATATTTATGTTTTAAGATTAGAAAAAGTGATGATAAGGTAACAACATTTAATGTAGGTTGGATGTTACAAAGGCTGTTGTGTACTTGCCCCCCCCCCCCCCC
>CM039527.1:5605335-5698512 GCA_022433055.1 Begonia peltatifolia
CCATGCAATCAATTCAATTATGAAAGCCCTACCTCATTCCTTCACATTACATTTGTAACAATTCTCTTCAAATTTCAGCCCTACAGCTGTCCTTTCTTACTTTAGATCTACATTTCGTCATCCATCCAACGGCTCTGATCAAACCTCCCCCGCCCCGGCCCCACTCCTCACATGCCTCGTGGCATTTAGGTCGGACGGACGCTGAGATCAATCTCAACCAGGAGATGTGAATTGTGAACTGCATTTTGTGATTTCCAGCTCTGACCCCTTGTTTTCCCGGCGACGCAGGAAGAAGAAGAAGAAGAAGAAGGAGGAGGAGGACGCTAAGCTCGGGAAACTGGAATTCCAGTTTGACGACCTCTACTCCCCCTTTTCCTTTCCGTTCTACGGAGATCCATTGCAAAACTCGCCCAGAGTTTCTCTGCATTCTCACTACGCCGGCGGGTATTGTTCGTCGATTTTTCTTTTATTTTCTCCCTGATTGTTGGGAATAGTGATGCAATATAAATGTGGGGGCGGTCAGTGAGTGAGTTATTGTGTTTAAACCACTGTAGCGCCATTAAATATCCTGCGCCAGTCAGTGACAATCTGGCTCTCGATCAGAGTGCACAGTCCGGAGACCTATAGAATATTATATAGTTGTTTTCTGTTGACTATTTAGTGATTCTGCTACGTCTGCTTTCTTTCATTTCCGTAAATTTCAGGGACGGAGTTTTTAAGGCGAAGAAGAAAGCGGAAATGGCCAATAGAGTATCGAACTTCACCGATCTGATTCAGCGAGTGACGGCGTCGTGCTTGCTTCACCCACTCGCCGCCGTTCGCAGAGATTCCGGTAAGAATCGTGATGGATATGATGGAGATTTGTACGATTCGGAAGGGGGAGAAGAGGAGGAAGAGTGCGTCGATGCTGACGAAGAAAACGACGGAGAAGGACGTAGGGATCGGGAGGGGAAAGAAGGATGGGTGAGAATAGAGAGAGTGATGGCTATACAGACACTAATGAAGCAAGTGTTTGAAGCTGTCTCTGCGATGAAGATGTCGTATGTGAATTTACAGGAGGCGCATTGTCCATGGGATCCAGAGAAAATGAGAGCGGCTGATCTAGCAGTAGTGGCGGAGCTGAGGAGGCTGGGAGTGCTGAGGGAGAGGTTCAGGCGGAGCACAGTAGGGAATGGGTATGGAGGGGGGAGAAGAAGAATGGACGGAGGTGGGATGCTGAAGGAGGTAATAGCGCCGTACGAGAAGGCGGTGGAAGAGCTGAAGAAGGAGGTGAAGGCGAGGGAGGCGGAGGTTGAGAATCTGAAGGAGCAGATTCGGAGTATGGGTAGCTTCAGGAAGGACTCCGACAATGGGAAGAAATCAAAATCACACTCACAGTCAAGAAGGAAAGTCAGCTGCACCGTCGGTCAAGGTATCGTCTCCTTCATCTTTTTTTTCGCCGCTGGGTGTTGATTAATATAAGCAATCTCTTCGAAAAGCACGTCAAAGTCGAGTAAATTTTCAGGCGAATAAAATATAGACAATTGGGTTTGCCAGTTTGATCTATAGACTAGAAGAAGAAAATCAGATTTGACAATTTTACTGTAAACAGTGGCTTCCTCGCCGGCGCCAGACCTATTCGAAGCGACAATGAGCCAAGTGAAGGAGGCTTCGAAGTCCTTCACCTCCCTCCTACTTTCCCTCATGCGCTCTGCTCATTGGGACATCGCCGCCGCCGTCCGTTCTATCGAAGCCGCTACCGCCACCGTCAACAACACCTTCACTGACACTTTCCCTACGGCGTCCGCTGTCCCCAGTCACCACGCAAAGTTCGCTCTCGAATCCTACATATCTCGTAAAATATTCCAAGGCTTCGATCATGAGACCTTCTACATGGACGGAAGCCTCTCTGCCCTACTCAATCCCGAACAATTTCGCCGCGATTGCTTCACTCAGTACCGCGACATGAAGGCCATGGATCCGGCGGAGCTGCTGGGAATCTTACCCACCTGTCATTTTGGCAAATTCTGCTCCAAAAAGTATCTCGCAATCGTGCACCCAAAGATGGAGGAGTCTCTGTTCGGAGACTCAGAGCAAAACCGGCAGGTGTTGGCTGGAAATCACCCGAGAAGCCAATTTTACGGGGAGTTCTTGAGGCTGGCGAAGGTTACATGGCTGCTTCATTTGCTTGCCTTCTCGCTTGACCCTCCACCAAGTCTGTTCGAGGCAAGTAGAGGAGCAGAGTTTCATCAGCAGTACATGGAAAGTGTGGTTAGTTTTTCCGGGGGGAGGGTTCCGGCGGGTAAGACAGTGGGATTCCCGGTGAGTCCAGGATTCAAGCTCGCAAATGGTCTGGTGATCAAAGCCAGAGTTTTCTTGGTATCAAGGAGCTGATGTACTAGTGTGTAAGGGTGGGGTGTACATATAGCTTCAGCTTTGTACTAAGATATACCTTATCTTTGACATAATTAATGCCCTTGACTCATCTTTAATTTATTTAATCTAATTAATGTTTGATTCTAAACATTTTAATTAATAAATAATAAATAAGAGTCGCAATTATTTATAATTTATATTATTTTAAATATTAGAAGATAAATCTAAGAAAGATAGGGACAAAGAAAACAAAAGCGCGGGTAGGATAAGGAGAACCCGCCAATTCGAAATTCGTTCTATAAAAAGCCCTAACCTCTGCCCCCCTCCCACTCTTCGTCTTCCTCTGCACTCTTCCCACCTCCTTCTTCAGCCTAATCTCTTCCCCCTCTTTAGTCTTTAAACATGCTCGAGCTCCGCCTTGTTCAAGGTTCTCTCCTCAAGAAGGTTCTTGAAGCTGTCAAAGATCTTGTTAACGACGCCAACTTCGATTGCTCCGCCACTGGTTTCTCCCTCCAAGCCATGGATTCCAGTCACGTTGCTCTGGTTGCCCTGCTCCTCAGATCCGAGGGATTCGAGCATTACCGCTGCGATAGGAACATTTCCATGGGGATGAACCTCAATAACATGGCCAAAATGCTCAAGTGTGCCGGTAACGATGACATCATCACCCTTAAGGCCGACGATGGAAGTGATACCGTCACTTTCATGTTCGAAAGCCCCAGTATGTATTCTTTTTCTGATTTTTTTTTTTTTTTTGTGGTTTTATTTGCAATCGAACTGCTAAGTGATCTGCCTTTCTGTCTATGATTTTGGTGATTTTTTGAAGCGACTGTGCCTTCTCCTTTAGTAGTTAATAAACCGATGGTTAAAAACTAATTAGATCGTAAGCTGCCTGCTGCCTTAGTTAGGATTAAGTTAATATCTCTAGTTAATGATGTTCGTTTGGAAATGGGATTGGAATTGGAATTGATTAAGCATGACAAATCAAATAGCCCAGAGATTTGAAGGAGATTTATTTTTCTCCTATTGCTTTATTTGACAGAATTGTGTGAACTTTTACTGCGGGGATGCGCGATCTAACTTTGCTCTCTATCTTTCTTGTCTTGCTGATACGTTGGGTGATGGACTAAAGCCCAAGATAAGATCTCTGACTTCGAGATGAAATTGATGGACATTGATAGCGAGCATCTTGGAATTCCAGAGGCTGAATATCATGCCATTATTCGGATGCCTTCGTCTGAATTTGCCAGAATATGTAAAGATCTCAGTAGCATTGGTGATACTGGTAATCTTCTGATATCCAACTCATCTAGTTAGTCTTTTGGTAGGGAAAGCAACACATTTTTCAATGTCTAAGGCTGACTATTGATATAATGGAAAGAGATAACTCCTTGGTTATTTATTTCTCGCTCCCGTGATCTTAAATTCTCTTCCTTGCGTTTTTACAGTTGTGATCTCTGTAACTAAAGAAGGGGTGAAATTCTCTACACGTGGTGATATTGGAACAGCAAATATCGTCTGCAGACAGAACACGACAGTAGACAAGGCATGTCTTTCATTATCTTCTTAGATGACTGTGTTGTGTAAGCTGCGTTTTCTAATATTGTTTGTACCTTGAAAGCACATAGCTTATAGTTGTGTATATTATGGGGGATTTGCAGCCAGAGGAAGCTACAGTCATAGAGATGAATGAGCCAGTTTCATTAACATTTGCTCTGAGATACATGAATTCCTTTACAAAGGCTACTCCTTTGTCAAACACGGTTACAATCAGCCTATCTTCAGAATTGCCCGTTGTCGTGGAGTACAAAATAGCAGAAATGGGCTACATAAGATTCTACTTGGCACCCAAGATAGAAGAGGATGAAGATGAGACCAAGCCTTGAGTCATAGGTTTTATTTTTCCTGTTAATTGATTAGACTTGGTAATTATCTACCGTAAACTTCTCAAGTCTTGTACCAATGCTTTAAATGCTAGTTGATTTTCAAGTCTATTGGTTCAACACTAGAGACTTATCTATCTTCATTTGATCAAGAATTACGAGTGAAGCATAGGACTTTTGCGTGATGTATTTCAATTGCTAGTTGTTCTGAGTTAAAGATATTACAATTAATGGAGTTCAGTCTCGAGGCTGCTTCCCTTACCATGATAAATAGGTATCTTTACAATTCTAAAGGGATGCGAAAGTATATCTCAAATAATCTGAAATGACAATTCGCTACGCTTAGTGTTAAAAAAAATGACTATTTTTAATTTCATCAAAAGGGAAAATCAAATGCTTCAAAATTGTTTCTTGACGTGAAGCACGAACCTGGAGATGGCCGTGTCATTTACTCCTCTTCTTGGCTTCGCTGTAGAGAATGACCCCAAAAACAGTGAGACCGTATCCAAGCATTCCAGAGATGGAGACGGGATTTTTGAAAATAAGAATGGACACGACAACTGCAACTGCTCCTTTTGCGTTGCCCAGAACCTGCAACGAGAAGAAGAGAATGGGAAGATTCATCGCCAGTTCCGTGTGTGCCTCGTCAAAGCAGTGGGAGATCAAAACAGAAAGACATCATTAAAATGGGACGTTACCTGAAGAGTTAAGGCACTGGTATGCTTTGTTACCAAAAAATTGGTCAAATTCACAAAGTAGGCGAGAGCAGAATTGAATATTAGATACCATAAAATCTTGGTATCGTCTCTCGCGAGTGCAATAGCAATGCCAACAACATCTTTTTCCATCACAAGTGCTACCGGAAGAAGAAATACAACAGCCACAGGGGCCATGTACATAAGAAGGTTCATGGAATTCAATTTCTCCCTGCGAAACCAGTGATTTCGTGAGGAAGGACTGACGTCCGAGTGTAATAAAACGACAAGTAATGCAAAATGAGAGTCGTATATGATTACGCATCGGAAGATAGCAAGATGCCTTGAACAACAGACTTGAGCGCCCGAGCAGCCGTGGCACCAATGCACATCATAAACCCAAACAGATGAAAACTAGGTTCCCCCTATTGTACGACATTCAAAACACGGATCAAATAAATAAATACAATGCATAAGGTAATTCAATCGATTGAGTAAAAAATTGAAAAGAAAATTACCCCGCTCGCAATGATCACGCCAGCAACAACTGGAATAAGAGTGACGTAGGTGACCCAGCCCTCCCTCTTCAGAGTCATAAAATAGGCGAAGACGGCGGTGAAAAAAGGGGTGGTGGCCCCCACAGCCTGGTTAAAAGACACCGGAAGGTAGCGGAGAGAAATGTTGCCGCCAACGACGGACAAGCAAAAGATGAGGCCAAGCGTGGAAATCTTAAGGAATTGCAATCGAGAACGAACGGTTTGAACGGGAACGAGTTTGAGCCAATTGATGGCAATGTAGCTGAAAATGGAGCAGGCCATCATATGGCATAAGGTAAGGAAAATAGGATACCTGAATCCGTAATTGGAGAGCAAATATTTGTTGAGCAACAAAACGCCAATGTTGGAAGAGTACCAGGCCAAAACGAGGCCGACGGTGAAGAATCGACCAGAGGTCGCCATTGATTAGCCTGTGTTCTGCGGAGCTTCAGTAGCAGTAGATCGAGAGAAAAGAAAGAGCCATGGAACAGAGAAGGAGACGCGGAATCGGCAATGAGATATATTGCAGTAGGAACAGAGGAAGAAGAAGAAGAAGAAGAAGAAGGGAAAGGGAGAATGAAATGGCCTAGTTTTGCGAATGATGCTTGGTTTTGAGGTTCTCAAGCTTCATGTGTTGCCTTCAATTCTGGCCCTCCTCTTCCATCACGCATCCCATTCTCCTTTTTTTTTTTTTTTTTTTAATATTATGATTAATTATTAATTATTAATAATTAAAAGAACGTAATAATAATTGACTGATTCTACGTTACCACTCTACGTATAACGTATAATAATTGATTAATTTTCGTATTTCATAATCAAAATAGTAATTTTTGTATTCCAATAATAGGAACAATGAATGAGCAACATTCTAAAGTTTACCCTTGACGAACTCAAGCTTTCACCACATCACCCAAAATCCAAGACAGATTTCCATTTTGCATGCAAATTGTTCCAAACAAACCTACAAAATAAAACTTGGCGTGGGGAGCAGCTAAAATGGAACAATTAATAAGGGCGACTTGACTTGTCGCGCTTGCTTCATCAGGCCGGAGTCCTCCATTCTTCGCCTGCATAAACTGCTCGATCCCCAAGCTCTTCTTCGATCCGCAGTAACTACATCAAATATTGAATCAACTTCAACACATACAATTAAGCACAGAACAACGGGCAGCAAAAAAAAAAAGGTGGAGAAGTTATAGAACTTTTGGCTCCGTTGATAAGTAAATGAAGTTGAAAGCAGTTTTCCCTCGGATTTGCTATGGAATTAAGCGAAAAGGCAATTTTAGAATAAAGCGAACTCTAATTGCAAAAAGTAAATCCATTGAAAGTTTTTTTAGGCATTTGCCATTTGTTAGTTAGCCTAAAGTTTATTGCTATTTAGAGTTTCGAAAATCTCATGTCCTTTCCGCTTTTTAATTTATGGTGCTTGAAGCATCAAAACAGACCTAGTTTTCACACTAAGGGGTGATTACTAAATCTGAATCATGATTTACCCGATTTTCTATTTTATACTCTCTATTACAATTGCTCTTGTCGAGCGAAATTAATGCTCAAATTCTATCAAACTCAAGACGTGGCCATGACGGAGTGTTCTGCACATCTTAGGCTACCTACAGTGATCTATAAATTGAGATATCATATCATTCTCAACCTGCTTAGTTGTTCAAAATGAAGCCAGTTATTAAGAGTATGTCCCTCGTATTTCCCATTTTGAAATTCATTGTATTACCAAATAGGCTACATCATATGAAAAAGGAACCTGATTGTATTTGGACACGCGCTCTCCTCTGCAAGGAGCCCCTGCTTTGATTTGACCAGTTGCAAGCCCAACTGAAAAATCAGCAATGAAAGTATCTTCAGTTTCCCCACATCTATGGGATACCACCACTCCCCAGTGGGCATCTTTGGCAAGTTTCACCACATCAATAGCTTCAGTCACTGTCCCAATTTGATTTATCTACATTTGAACCATTAAGTATTGAAACTATCACCACTGATGATTAGGATTCCACGAGAAAAATAAATTCCTTCACAAAATTTTTAAGAATAAAAGTTTTGATCAAGTAAAGGAACTGTATGGGGCATCATGTCAATTGAATGGGCAGAAAGTAAATTATTATCATTATTTTTTTGTTATTTCTATCCAAGGATTTAGCTCAAGTACCTTGAGTTGAAGTGCATTACAGGTAGACTCATGTATTGCTCGCTCAATGCGTTTTCTATTTGACATCAGTAAGTCATCCCCTACAACCTGCATGAAGTGTTTGACCTTTAAGAGATGCTTTAAGGGCCACATGGGCGAATAAAAAAAACAGTGGAACCAGAAAAACTTCCTCTCACACTTTACAATCAAGAAAACTTTTAAATGACTTTACTTTTTTTATCCAAACATTCAACCATAAATTCTGTTTCTAAACAGTCCACATTAACTGACTTCAGCGGATAATAAAGTGAAAGGCAATTGCATATGTAGAATTTAGAAAGCTGGTCAAAGACCATTGTGTAGGATCCAACTTACGTTAACTCCTGTTATTGACAGAATATTTAATTATTCTACCATCAAAGGCAAAAGCGTGAAATCTTATGCTACAGTATTATTCTCTCAAAGAAGGTTCACCAGGGAACAACAGCATGCACTGTAAGGTACTCTAGGGCATATCGCCTGGTTAAGATACTAGGGAAAACCTGACAAATATCAAGGCTGGACAAATACTTGACATGCTCCCAGTCCTCCTTATCAAAGGGATCTTCAATTGATACAATTGGATACTCTAAAGACAAAAACCATAAAAAAGAAGATCAAGATGACAAAAGAAAAATAAATAATTAATAATTAATCAACAAGAGTAAGAAACATGAAAATTGTATACCAGCACATAGGTCCTTGTAAATCTCAATCATATCTTCTCCTGACTTAAAGTTTTGTCCTGATTTATTCGGAGCTTTGCAGTCTAAATCATATTTTGTTCCTATAAAAGAGAGCAGAGCAGTTAAATTTTGTTGTTGAGAGATCCATCATGTAAGAAAGTTCTTTAACATTTATAAGAAGAGTTAAAGCATATTTAAGCCTGAAAAGTATACCAGCGATAAAACAACTGACTATTGTTTAATAATCACTAGGTACTGTCTTTTAATATGCCATTATCTCTACTTTTTTACCAATAAAGATATAAATATATACATGACAGTATCTCAAATAAATATTCATCTGGGGACATGAGTCATCACCTATGCAGAAATTAGAAGCGGCAACATCAATTGCTATCTTTACTCGATCATTATACCCTGTTCTGCTGATAGCTTCCTTTATGAGATCCAGGCCTTCCCTAAAACTGCAAGTGGGTGAAAAATTAATAAAGGCGTGTCAAGGTAAACAATAACATGACATCATTCATTAAACGATATAGGATTCAATAAAAAAATGTTGCCGATCATGTGCTAGTTGTACTTGCAGGAAATGGGATTATAAAATTAAAATAACAGAAGTAGAAAACCAAGCCAGCAGAAATGTAAGCTATATGTAACTTGCCTTGATATGTTTGGAGCAAAACCACCGCTTTCACCAATATTACATCCATGGGCACCATACTTTTCTGTAATAACTGCCTGTCCTTTTATTTAAAAATTGCAACCGATGAATAAGTGGACATAATATGTCGAAAAGTTTTAGAAAATGGTTACTTCAGCCATTTTGACCAGATTCTAACATCTATAAGCCAACATAACATTAGAAATGCAGAAATTAGGCAGTTAAAAAGAAAAACAATACACCTTCAGGTGCTGAAAAGTTTCAGAGCCCATCTGCAATGCTTCCTCAAATCTATTCGCTCCAATTGGAATAATCATGATTTCCTGACAGATAACCAGGTCAGATTTGTATTTCAGACGTGTGAGTAGTCCAACAAACAAACCATGTCAAAATGTACCTGAATCGCCAAATTGTTGCCTGCATGTTTTCCTCCACTTATGACAGTGAAAATGGGAACAGGTAGAGAAAGGTCCGTTTTTCCCGCAAGATCAGCTATGTACTTGTAGAGTGGGACCTGATTATAACTTTAGTTAGTCATTGAAGAGAAACAAACGATCTTATTAATTTAATGGCAACCATAGCCAGTTCAGATCAGCGAAAAACCATACTTCTTTTTCTGCAGCGCCAGCTTTGCATGCAGCAATTGACACAGCTAATATAGCATTTGCTCCAAGCTCGCCCTGTAAGATAATTGATGTTTAATATTTTAATTTGAACTTCAGTAAGATAGAGTAAAATCTTAGCATTGAGCAACACATTCTTAAGATAATCGAGGAAAAAAACTTATTGCCACTAAAGTTTTTGGACCTTCAAATATGTATCAGTTACAACAATTGAAGAGTACAACTAAGGTATAAAATATACCTTCTTTTCTGTTCTGTCCAAGTCTATCATGGCCTGATCAACTTGGTACTGAAGTGTTGGATCCATACCAATCAATGCTTCAGATATTTTCTCGTTGACATTTTTAACAGCTCTAGTCACACTATTTCCAAGATATGTTCCCTTGTCTCCATCACGTAGTTCAACAGCTTCATACCTGGGATCATTCCTTAACTGTAAGAAGATCCAAGATCCATATAGTGGGGAGTCGAGAACAAAAAGTTGGGGATTTATGATGCTGATCCATTTCTTCCAACTCTAACTCTGTGAGCTACAATGTTAATTGACAAAGTTCGAAGAAACAGGTGACAAAGTTAAATCTTTATTTGTAGATAGAAAATACGTCACATCATTATTCCCCAAAATGACTAAAATATGTAGCAATTTAAGTTCAAAATGTAATGATATAATACAAAGCACACCAAAAGGCTCAACTTTTCACATAAAAAAAGCTAATTGACACCGAGATTCTAATGTCTGTATAATTATCAGCATTTACGAGAAAGAAATTTGAATGAAACAGAGTTTTAAGAAGGAAAAATAGGATTCCAGAATCTTTCAACGAAAGATGCGCATGCTGAGCAATAAGCTAAATTGCAAAGATTCAACAATAACAGGTGCTTTTTTCCACTACATACTCAGTTGAGAATGAAGAGCATAAAATTTATTAAAAAGCACAATCTTGTCTCTGATAAGTCCTGCGAATAATAGCTTACTACCAACTAGCCTCCCCATTAAAATAAGAAATTTTTTAGCGTTTGAGCAAATTTTCTAGGAAGCTGAACACAAAACAATCAGAAACAGTTATTACATTCCAGTTGAATCACCGCTTGGGGCGGAAGCTCGGAAGACTCCTTTGTTGGTGTACAACTCTACTTCAACAGTCGGAATTCCTCTACTATCGAGGACTTGCCTAGCTCTGACCTTCGTTATCACAGAAGAAACTGCTTTCCTCATATGATTAGACTGCAAATTCACAAATGCAAACATTAAAATGAAATAGAGAATTTGGTGGACATTAATAGTCAGAATGCTTCGTCTTGTTGATAGAAATCAAAGACAAAGCAACAATTTAAAGCCTATGCTCCTCGGCCACTTCCCACAGGTTGCTTAACTCCCTACAGTATAGTTTCCTCGGATAAAAATCCCGCAAAAAAAAATTGGAATGATCATTTTCCGGGATTCACAGACAAAAGAGAGAAAAATAGAGAAGAAAGGCGACGAAATTACAATGAAAAGAATAGGATCGGACGTCTTCGCACGGACAGCAGCATTGACGGCGTCCTCGATTTTCCGAGAAAGCATGTGCTTGTCCAGATACTCTTGCACCGACATATTCTTCCTACTTCTACTGCGTCGTCGAAGCCGAGATGGTGCAGAGGTGCTACCGGACGGAAATACGACTAGGCGTTCGCGTTACTTTTCTTGATTTCTAGTCTAGAAATAAAAAAAGATCTAACAATTTGTGCGAGACTTTATTTCCAAAGTGCTATTTTTGTAAATTGTTCTCGCAAGTATTTAAGAAAATAAGGGCAATTACCATTATTAACCTTAAGCTATTAGGGTTCATATTTTTTAACTTTAAAATATAATTTTAACAAATCAAACATTAACCTATTGAAAAATCAAAAAAAAAAAATCTTGGCGAACGTTATATCTCTGTCCGTTTTCAATTTTTGCCATATAACGGATGGACTGTTGAAAACACAGTTCGTCCATTCTCAAATTTTGTCGTAGAACGGACGAACTGTTGAAAACAGCGACCGTCCGTTCTATAACAGACGAACTCTCTACAACACTGTCTGTCCGTTTTTCAAATTAAGGCTAGAGCAAACGAAAAGGACCCTCTAAGCGTACGTCCATTCTATCGATTATATCAGAACCATAAACTTATTTTCTACGAAAAATTATTGACTGCTCGCAATTTTCTCTCGACCCCTCGCTATTTTTTTGCAGAAAATTGATCGAAATTTGCTTCAGGTTAGGTTACATTATCGATTATGAATGGTTTATTTTTATTTTTAGCTAGTTAATGTGTGAAATCTGAAAGTTTCACAGAGAGGACGATCACCACGGGTGCGTCCGATCTCTGTAAATTTCACTGAGTGGACAGTCACCACTCTCAAAGGGTGCGTCCGATCTTTATGAATATCACTGAGCAGACGGTCACCATAGATAATGCGTCCGATCTCTCGATTTTCAAATAGCGGAGGGTCACCACCCTTCGACAATGCGTCCGATCTCTCGATTTTCAGAGAGCAGAGGGTTACTGCCCTCTGACAGTGCGTCTGATCGCTCAATTTTCAGAGAGTGAAGGGTGGTGACCCTCCGACAGTGCGTCTGATCTCTCTTTTTGCACAGAGAGCAAAAGGTTACCACCCTTCGACAGTGCGTCCTATCTTTAAATTTGCTAATACTATATTTTTCTTTTCGATCTTTACAGATTATTCGAATCGTCATATACTGAAATAGATGAGAGATTATATACTAGGCGAAAAGGTGGACTGCCGGAATGTCGGAGACCTACGTCTTCACAAGTTGGACCGTCAAACTGGCTAGTAGTGAGGCCGCCACAGTCGAACCAGCCGGCGTTTTGGTCTACTGAATTTCGAAGTCAGGCTTGTGATGAGCAGTACCAGCTGAATTTGTTGCACCAATCGGTTACGCTTTCCAAGTATGTGGATTTTAGAGGTTGGGAATACATGAGATGTTCGCTAGTATCGGCCTCGAAGGGATGTTAGATTTGTGGGACGATAGCTGTGACCGTATTATTCGCCTATTCTACGCCAACATGAGCTTTTCCGGAAGGTCGGGAATTATAAAGATGTACATATTAGGTACGGAGTTTGTGGTTCCTCCGGAGACGGCCAATCGGTTTATCGAGTTTACCAGTGAAGAGGTTAAAAGATACTACCAAACAGTCCGAAACTGTCCTTTTATGGGAATAGCCGAGGGAACAGAGTTCTTAAAGTTAATTAATCGGAACCCTAACATTGTGGGGTCTCCTAAAGCGGCAGCTAAAGATTTGAACGCAAAAGCTCACGTAATTTACAACTTGGTGTCACACACCCTTTTACCGCGACATGGACATAGAGATCTCGTTAACTTCATGGATCTCTACGTGATGGAGAAGTTGTACAACGGTAGGATGTTCAACCCCCACTTTCTGATTTTAAGTCATATATGTGAAATCAGGCGGACATAAAACACGAACCTATCTTACAGTGTGTTGATTATGAAGATCATCGAGAATTTTAATATTCAGTTACCGGCTGGAGAGCAGATGAGATCACAGCGAGGCAATGAGGTTTTTGGCAAGATTCACTTGGTTAGGATGAATCGTGTTGAAACAGACGGGATATGGACGTCCAGGATAGATGAGAAGGCCCCCCAAGATGACTTTCATAGAGAGGCTCCTACAGCCACATCACTCCTGGGAACTTGGAGGTTGGATATAAATCTTCTATCAGACAGAGTCATTCAAGTCGAGGAGAGGTAGACGGAGGTGGTGGACTCCCTCAAATAGATGATGAACTACCAGAAAGATATGTTCAACTACCAGAGAAGTACGAGTCAGATCATCTTGGATTAGATGGGGGGCGATGACGAAATAGGCTAACTGATGAGGCGCGATGAGGACGACGACCAAACTATGGAAGGCGATGAGGACGACAGCCTACCTACGGCGGGCGTTGATGAGAACGATGCTGAGCGATGATGCAAGTACATTTCAAACCAATTGATGGCTATGAGTCTTCATAGTTAGTAGCAAACAGTTCTTGCATATTCAAATAACTAAACAGTTCCATAAATTACCATAGTCATAAATTACAAGTACAATTTCAATTATAAAATACAATGGCCGTGTATAGTTTTATATTATAAACTATAATATACATTAATGCATAAAATAAAAATGTTCCATAATCTCCTCGTCATCGCCTGGTAGTTCATCAGTCTCTTCCATGGCCCCGTGTCGTAGATTCCTACACGAAATGACAGTTATATTAGAAAATATAATAATGAAAGTTTGTTTATGAGAACAATAGGTAAAAATGTACATATGTCCTGTCAAATGTTTGGAAACTCATAAATGTGTCATGTGAAGCAGTAGCGCTTGAAGTCGATATCATCTCAGTACATGTGCGTTTGTTATGCCCCTGACGCCGACATTTACCACACAACATCATAGATTTCTTCTTAGAAACTCTCGAAGTAGACGGCTCATCGACATTGCACACTTTTTTTTATTTTTGGCCTACCAAGTTGGCGCCTTCTCTTGGGCGGAATGATTGTGGGTCTAATTATTTGATTCCAGCCACATTTGTTGGCCATTAATGAGCCGAATGAAGTTTAAGTATATCGTCAAATATGTAGCACGGTGATAGTATCGATGTACGAACTGTTCTAGCGACCGTCTCATGAAATTAATGCATGGAATGACATGAACACATGAGATTCTAGTAATCTCCCACCTCTGACATTTGCACTCGTCTACATTCAGGTCAATGACATATTGTTCGTTGTCGTTGCTGACCTCAAAGCGTACATCTCCCGCTACATCAACACTTCAATTTTTAGCTACCTCTTTTAGCTTCTCCAGCTGTTTTCTAATCTTATAACACAGAACATCAGTTAACTTGAGCATTTCGTCATATTTTTGTTACAATTCGAGTCATCAAGTTTTTTCGAATTATCTCGAACATTGTCAGGATCGGTTTTTCCCTGATCGGCAATATAGCTGCATTGAAAAACTCGCATAAATTATTTAGGCTCAAGTCACACTTGGGAATTGGAGAAAACACATGAGTAGCCCAATGAGATATCGGTATTCGTCGAAGCCATACGTGGGCATCCTTGTCTAGGTCATAAACTTTTCTCATCGCTATTTAGAAAAATTCCCTCATGGTTGCTCTTGCTGCAGACCACATCGCATCTCGATATGATTTGTCTTGAAATCGTCTTTTAAAGTTTGCATACATATGCCGGAGGCAGAAGCGATGTTCGACTAAACCAAATGTCTTCTTCATAGTAGTCGATAACACCTTAAATTTTAAAGAAAAATAAACTCAGTATAAAACAATATATCTACAACGTCCGCATAATAATAATAATAATAATACATATCTTTTGTTGATTAGACACAACTGTCCATCTTCGTCCATCGTTAGTGCCTACGTCGTGTTGCAATAACTCCCAAAACCACTTCCACGAGTCCTTACATTCTGTCTCCACATTGGCTACGACAATGGGGATATATGTCATTGTTGCCATTAATACTGACAGCCGTGAGTAATTGGCCGAGGCAGAAGCACTTGATATGGCATCCATCTAAACAAATAATAGGTATGTCTCGCTCCAGCAAACTTGTCTTACAAGCATCCATACATATGTACAATCTTTCAAATATCATATTGCTATCTCGCCTCTCACCCACCACGTATCCATGTATTTTCACTTCACTCTCCGAATTTGATATGAATATACATAGAGTAGCTTGAATTGTTCTTTTCTCCTCCCATAATTGATTTCTTTTGCTTTACTTCTTGCTCTTCTGGCAATACTAGGCGTAATGTTCACCTTATATTCCTTTCTCACCGTCTCGATAATAGAAGAAATTTCCCAATCCGGTTGACTTTTGAACCTATCTGAATATTGTACTGCCAACCAATTTGCCGTAGCGTGTCTATTATCAATTGTTCTTGCACAACTGTGATATTTAATATAAGACTTTATTTGAAATGTCGATTGATTTTTCATGACCGAAGCATGCAGTCGCCAATCACATTCTCTTTAACACTTTACAGTGAGTCTCGTCCTCTCACTTTTAATGAATTTGATATCAAATCCATTTTTCAAAGAATGATCTCGTATTTCGTCTCAAATAACCTGTAAAGAACTATATTGTCTACCCAAAGCAAAATCATCTGAAGTATCTTCCATTACTTGTATAATTTGCGTCTCGTCATTATCTGACCTCAACGATGGTAGAAGCTCATTGTCTAGGGTTTGCGATATTGAATGCACCTCTATTTTTCCATCACCCTTTAAGTGATCGAATGCTTGAATGTTACAGTATATGGGAGCGTGCTCTTCTAAATACCACTCTATGTTCGCAGACTCATTTGTATCAACCAATATCTGAGCCATTTATGATGATAATCTGCAAAAAAATCGAAAAAAAAATTTGGTATTAGCAAATTTAAAGATAGGACGCACTGTCGCAGGGTGGTGACCCTCCGCTCTCGGCGAAAATATAAAGATCGGACGCACTGTCGGAAGATGGTGATCGTCCGCAATCAAGAGAACGGACACACTGTCAGAAAGTCACTGTCCTCCGCTCTCTGAAAAATAAGGGGATCGGACGTACCCTCTGAGGTTGGTGATCGTCCGCTCAGTGAAATTCACAGAGATTGAACGCACCCTCTGAGGGTGATGACTGTCTTCTCTGTGAAACTTTTGGATTTCACACATTAACTAGCTAAAAATCAAATTAAACTATTCATAATGGATAATGTAACTTAACCTGAAGTAAATTTTGGTCGATTTTATGCAAAAAAAAAAAATAGCGATAGTAGAGATAAAATTGCGAGCAGTCGATATATTTTTACGCACAAAATAATCTTCAGGCAGAAAGAGTTCTGATATAATCGATAGAACGGATGCACGCTTAGAGGGTACTGACCGTCCGCTATAACCCTAATTTGAAAAACAGACGGACGGTGCTGTAAAGAGTCCATCCGTTCTATGGTAAAAATTAAAAATAGACGGAGATAATACATACGCCAAGATTTATCTTGTTAATTTTTCAATAGATTTGAATGGTTAAAATTTATAATTTAAGGTTTAAAAATACAAACCCAAAAAGTTTAAAGTTCATAATGATAATTGCCAAAAAATAAAAAAGATAAATACAATATTATTTATGTGTGTGTATAAATATATCAAAAATTATACATTAAACTTGTTTCGTATTAATTATGTACAAACCATTCATTTCCCCAGTTAGGATTAATTATACGTATTAAATTAGTATTTTAACACATTATTTAACAACCATAATATGATGTAAAGAGATAATCCTTATTGGAGTATAGCTCGATGACGTTTATATGAGAGCAACGTACTCCTTCAGAGTTGTCAATTACACCATACATGTTTTCTTAGATAAAACACACACTCATGCTACCACAAAAGCACTGGACGTACCTGTAAAATGTTGAATCGAGCCTATAAGACTTTTAGATGCACCGAAATGTCTGATTCTATACACACCAGAGGTTGCTGTCGGGGGGATTCTCCATTCGATTGTTGCCCAGCTTCGAGTACTCAGTTTGGAAGGTCGAGACCACTTGAACCGCAGGCAAAAATCATCGTCGTCGTATGTTGGGATCCAATTATCATTCCCGTGGAGATTCTCAACAAGTGCAAATGTACCTTCAGTCATAAGATCGTTACGAGGGCAGGCTGACCAAAAGGTAACCGAAACCTTGTTGCCACTCTTGAAGGTTGAGTTTTGAGGAACATCGATTTTTACATCTCCGAACTTTATGCCTGGTGGAGTTCCGTCCATAACGACTGGAGTCAATAGGCTTATTTGCCTGTTCAATAGGTCTGGAGGTTGTGGCCCTGGCTCAACAGATTGACCACTGATGAGTGCATGAGCAAGCTTCTGAAACTCCTGAATGTAGGCAGTGAGTGTATGTGGACCATATAAGGTGGAAGCGCCCTGAAAAAAAATAATAAAATCAATACCTAGTTGATGATCGTGGTATCAATTGCATGAATATAAAAGGCTCGCTATCTACACTGATCTATAGTAACTTATGTACCGCGCACACTTGGCTCAAGCATTAGCTATAGCAATACACATCTCAAATCATGACAATATGGTGTAATGTTTAGGAATTCCATAATGACGACATCAATCTTACAGCCTTGAGATTTTCACACACAACAAGTGCATTTATTGTGTAATTACGACAGGAGCTAATTTTTAATTTCATCTAAACGGCAAATTACAATAGCAATAGAGAACAAAAAAGCATACATCACAAACTATAACATGTTTTGAAGTGATTCACCATCAATTATAGAGCTATGTTTACTTGTTGTAGAACCCATTTTGATCAGAAAAAATCAGCCAAGGTTTATGCCACACCCTAGTCATATTTCATCTTTCATCATACCTTCATCACCTTAAATGATGTCCTTCATTAATAGTTTGTCTAGTGTTCTCGAATAGTAAAGGGAGCTAATACAGATATCAAAATGCCATATATCCGCTTACATTAAAAACATTTTAGGCTAAAATTAGCCCATGCAGCAAGGTTATAACTAGAGACTATGTACATATTAAACAATTTTACTTGCCTGATATTTTTGTCATGTGCTACAGTTAATCATTAGCAAAGATTAGCTATTATTTTCAATTGCCTTAATTTGGTTACGTAAACTTGTAATGATTTTAATCCAGGAAATAAGTACTGACCTCGTATCTTTGCACCTCGTATTCTTCAAAGGTGGTAACATACTGTGAGTAGGTATTGGTCAACCCTGCGATGACCACATGAATGTTGCTACCATAACCTCCGCTGGTAAGCACTGTCCTCACAGCATCATGAAGGCGCCTTCCAGCCATTGTTGTAAATTCTAGTAAATGAGAACAGCCAAAAAGGTAGTACAGTGGAAATTAATGGAGTGACTTCGAAGTAATGTGAAAATTGTACAATATTATTTCTTCTCTCTTCTTCATGATTTTCCACAAAGCCACCATTTTAAGGTCTTTTTTTTTTTTGACAATTGAGAGTAATAAACGAACATGAAGAATTTGACACTATTTCTGTGGATAATAGGTATTAATGAATCACTACCAAAGTGGATCCCCCATATAGCTTGAACTGTTTGCCCAATACGTAAAGAAAAAAGTGGATTGTTTTCATTTAATTCACATTGTACCAAGGACAAAATAATATGTTTATGGAGTTCGTATCTTTCATCTGTCCAGGAGATTTACTATTCTTCTTTTTCTGATGATCTTAATGTAAATATAGCTTCTGAGAGACTGAAAATTTTGTAACCAAGTTACATGTCACAGTTTGCTTCCCATCAATCAAAACCAAGCAAAGACACATTGCTCCACAAAATTCAAAATATAAACAAATTGTTTCCTTCTTTATAAGTTGCATATAATGCATCAAGAAAGAAGCAACCAGTCTGGCATGACACCAACTAGGGGAAACACAACCAATTCTCACAAAAAGTACATTTCATATTCATATGCATTGACAACACTAAATAGAAAGGGAAACGAGAAAAGTAAGCTACTACCTCCAGGTACACTGAGAATCACAAACTGCCCTATGCGAAAGATCTGAATTGGAAGTATCGAAGGCTGTAAAACCATTGATAAGCAATGTCTAATCAATTAAAAATTCAGATACAAAACAGAAAAGAATAAATAGAACTTTCAGAGAGTAAAAAAATACGATGAACTACTTTACTCCATATAAAGATAAACTAACAAAACACTTACCGCCCAATCATATGGTTCTTTCATTTCACCAGTGTCAAGTAAAATGGGCTTGGGACTTTGACATTTAACTTGTTCTTTGCTTGGAGTTTTAAGCAAGTTTCGTATCAATCTCCAAAAAGGATTGCCCTAGAAAAAAAAAAGTGACTTCATAAACAGTTACAAAAACTAGCAAAGCAGAAGTGTGTTATGTCAAAGAAAATTAATTACCTTGTCATCTCCTTGCTTAAAATCAAATGCACCGGGACCATCTGTCGTTCCAGCAGCAAATGCAAACCCCATAGCAGCAGGACATGTTTTTACCGTTTCAGAACCTCCTCCTTTAATAAGTGACACCTCAAGCTGGGAGAAGTCTACATAACTGTGACGGTAGTCGACTTTTCCATTTAACTGTTCTGATGCCTTGATGAAAAGATCCGCAGCTTTTCTGAATTGTCTCTCACCAATTATGCGCGTACTTTCAAATTCATCAGGGTAACTGTCATATCACAAGTACAATCTATTAACAAATTATTTAAATTACATGTGCTTCCAGTGAAAAAGATGAAAAAAAAGTCATAAAATCGTGAGAGATAAATACCCAGGTCCACGACCATAACACTGCTCATTCTTTCCACCACAGGTGCTGTGATTGAAGTCACATGGTAGACCTGTGTCGATACAAAATGCTCCAAGCACATTAGGACTGACATCACCACAATTTGATTGGCAGAATGCAGATACAAACTGAGGCACGTTAGCATTCCTTAAAACACCCCTGACACGCCTTGAAACACTTAAAATCCTGGTTGATGATCTACCCGCTGAAGATTGGAAAGACGAGGCAAGCTCCAGTAGCTCACAATCTGGAATGACAATAACACCACCAAACAGATAAACAAAAATGCTATTGTTATTTAACATTTTTCTCACTTAGTGAAAGATGTCTTGATGTAGCATCTGCAACGGTAAATAGGTCGTGAAACAAGAGCATGTTGCCCATCCAATTAATCATTCAAACTATTTTAAACTCTTAATTTCAAGAACAAGTAGCAACTTACGGTTGTTAGAAACATTGGAAATTATGTTAGAGACTCTTCGAGGAATTTCAGCATTGGAGGGCCTTTGAGGCCTTTCATGCTCAAACCAGTCTTCCATAAACCTTGCAGCAGCACCCTTATTATCCCCACTAATTAATGAGTTTGTGCGGCTCATAGAAGTTCCATGAGTAGCAAACCAATTGAAGGTACCCACAGGACCCCATTCCTCGTCAACAAACTTCAAAAGCATCATTTCTTTATCAGTATCATATTTGTATTTACTACGCTCGGGTGCAGGATTATTCAAATATGCACTAGGACTGCGATTAACACCTGCATCTAGAATCTCTCCTGCATTTGTAAAATAAATTATAATGAGAAATGTAATAAAAGATTTATCAAGTTTTCAAAAGCTGTGAATATTTTAGTTAAAAAAGCATTAGACCTTTGCTTCTATTTAAATGCAATGAACAAGCATGTATATGCAGACAGAATGAGCATTCAAACTAGTACACATGAGCATGGTTTTTTGTGGATCCGGATAACCAGGTATAGAACCTTGAGAGATTAAATAATGAAAAACTCTCTAGACAATCATTGAGAATCGAACTGAAATAAGAAAAGGAGACTGACTCAGATTATGTGATTCAATGTTACTGTCATGATAACTGACAGCAATTTATTCACACCAAAGCTATCTTCTATTTTTTATCATTTACTTACATATCCTTCATTGATCATAAGAAACAGAACCTCAATGGTCAAGTTATACAAAAGAAAAAGATATATCATAAATGCAGCTAAAAATTAAATCAGTTATGCAATCATTTCTATTACCCTTGTTTATGAAAATTGATCCAGGGTGGAGATTTTCATGAGCTTGTATAATGCTTTTCTCAATACCATCGACAAGGACATCAAAGGATTGGCGCACAAATCCCAGTGATGTCACAATATATACGACGTATTGGAGATAACCCCCAGGACCAGCATGAGTGTGAATTCCGCTAATAGCAACATTATTCTCGGTATATAGGTTTCCAAATCTGTCCGTGACAAAATACATGATTAGATGCAAGATAAAAAAAAACTATAAGCTAAAATCAAAGGCTGTGAGTTGAATAATGTAGCCTGCTTGCTTTTATACAATCAAAATCCAAATAATATCCAACTTTCATTTACATTTTTGCAATTGAGAATAATTTTGTAATCATGTTAGTGTTGTCTCAAAAACTGTAGAAAAATTTCAATTGGTAGATTTTTTCGGTACCTGGCCTTCAATCTCTCAAGCACTTTAATAGTCACGAGCTGGGAGGCCATGCAAGCATCTAAATTGACAAAAACAACCCTGTTTCCTTTAGGCTCGGCAACGATAAAAGATCGAGCTCGTAGTCTGAAATGAATCCCGGATGCAATTTGCTCTGTATTGGCATATCCCATCATATTAACATCAGCTGCAGGCCCAGTGATGTCATAACTTCCAAGTCCAATCAAGTAATTGGAATTTGCGAATACTACTTTGTTAACATGTATCAATAACAGCACAAAAATCCAACAGCAGATAGTTGCGTATGGTCTCTGAATATCTGGATGGTGGACAGAAGATAACCCCATCACTCTCGACCAAATAACTTGTAGCGTTCACTGGGTTCTCATCCACCTCCCTTATCAAATGACAGTTACATGTCAACATATCAATTTATATTCCAAATACAGAATATAGTAAAACACAGGACAAGCTTGGAAATGGTGCAGCTAACAGACATGGAACAGCCATTCACAACAAACAAACTCATGTGAACACGTTTAGATAATTCTTGCCTGCGATCAACTCATGTAGTGTTATGATCTACTATGCAATCAACACCGAATAGGCAACCATGATAACATTGTAAACCAAGTAACTAAAGGAACTCTTGGTGCAAATCTCTACCTAAAACTACTTAGTAGTTTGCATAAATACTCTGCGGTGAAACAGAAATTCCATTAATATTCAGCGGTGAAACAGAAATTCTATGCTAATGTGACTTTTTGAATCTCCAACCTTTTTCACACAGCTACTTAAAAAAAGCATTACCAGTTTCTAAAGAAATCTGAAGATGAACACCTTCGCCAAATTCATTTTTAGTTTCACCCTCCCCTAATTTTAAGCATCCAATCGAATTCGCTTCTCCCTTCTTCGAGCTCATAAGTCTCACTCTTAGACGGTCAATATTCAAAGTCAAAGACTCTCTCCCTCTCTCTCTCTGATCCTAGGCAGCAACTCAAAACATGAAACAGCTGCAGTACAAAAAAAACAGTTGTGAAGATTCTGTACCTCGAGAAATAAGGGGCTGCAGGAGACAGAGATAAGAGAAAGCAAGTAGATCGGACAGAGAAAAATTAGAGAGATGTGAATAGAAATGCAGAGAGAAGTATGTTCGAGTAGGCAGCCTACTAATCCTCGATGGTTGTGAGCAGAGAGAGAGGCCTGGCAATGGAGGGAAAGGAGTAGCGGGGAGGGCAAGTCGAGCAGAAGAAGAAGACACCTAAAAATAAAATTAAGATTTGTTTGTGGGCCCCACCATAACGGAGTTTGTTGGACTCTTGACTGGTAGCTCGGCTCCTATGTCTGGATTTTTCGGGATTTTTATTCCAGTCCAGAAACCGGCACGATAACAGTTCCTCCCAGTAAATTTTAAATTTTTTTATTTAAAAATAAATCTTAAAATCAGCATTTATTAATTTAATTATTTATAATTAAAATTAAACCTAAGGAATTCAATTCAGCTCATTTATAATTAAAATAATATCTAAAAAATTAAATTTCATATCTAAAATTAATTTAATTATGAACTATTTAGTATATAAATTAAATTTACTTAATTTTGATTTCAAATTAAAAGAACGAGTTTGGTTTTCCACGAGATTGCAAGATTTTGGTATCCAAACCGTGAATCAAACCCAGACCGACAGTTTGCTTGATGGAAGAACCTATCCCGGATCGAACACCGTAAAAAATCGATCAAAATTTTCGATCAAGTTCCAGTTTGGTCCCACCCACTAAATGTTTGACCATATCAAAAATTTTAATTTATTGTTTCAAATTTATGGGGCGATATTACGAAATTATCTATCTTCGTGTATTGTACGATAATTATTAATTTATTGTTGGTATAATATTATTTTAATTTAAATGTTAATCTGTAAATTAATCCAAAAAATCTGAACAAAGTACACGTGGTTAAATTTGAAAATATAATTTTGTTGGGATCAATTTTTTCATTCACCTTTACTTTTATGCAGAGGGAACAAATCTACTTCTAAACATCTTTGTGTTTTTACCTTTCAAAGGAAGCACCCTTTCTTTTCTTATATAACTAAACATAGCATGTTCTTGCTAAATCAAAAAAATTAATTTATTGTCTCGACTTTACGTCACGATATTATGGAATTATCTATCTTTGTTTACCGAGTAGTAGTCTTTTTGGTGAAATTTTTATTTTGTTAGATCAAATTTTTATATTTGTCTTGTTTGATTTATTACGTAAATGCATCAATAATCTACAAACTCGTACTTAGTTTAACGTTGCCTTTGGAAGGCTACAAGTGCTTATTTCATAATTTAACCGGCCATAAAATGTTTGATGACAACAAGATTTAAGCAAGTTTCAGAATTTGTTTCGCGGAAATAGGGATGAAAAAAATATTATTTCAATTTGAATCCTTTAAATTTTTGAATAATGAAGTTCAACTACTCATTTTTTCCTCAATTTTAATGTAATTTTACACAACTTAAATAATTGAATATACTAAATTGTTAATAATTCAAAAATGATATATTAATTTTAAGAATATAATTTATCTAACAATTATTATTTTTTCTCACAACTGTTAATTTTAAAAACACAGGTGATAATGTTTGTAAAAAAGGCTATATAACAATACCAAAATGTCACCCCTCTAGGAACAAAAAGAAAAATCAAATTAAAGTAGAAATGTGATCATTGACTTAGTTGTCTATTGTTTTGTATACAAAAATTAACAAAGTAACTAGATTTACTCTTTCATTGTATTTGCTTAAAATACGATATGACGTATCATTGCAATTAATGTAATAAATTAAAATTAATTAATTAATCACATTAATTATATCAATATTATTTGACATGTCAATGAGTATTTTAAAAGAGTAAACCTAACATTTTTCAATTTAATAAGTAATTAATCATTTAAATGATTTAAAGCTAAAATCAATTTAAATCTCAAAGTATAAATTTTTTTTTTCAAATACCCCTAAACTAAAATTTCTAACCATTAAAATCTTAAAATATCTTAAATGTAACAAATTAAACTTTGTAGGGTGGCCGATTACCCCCGATGACCCTTCATTCGCTATTTACGCCGAGAACGATGGGTCGATAGAGGTGGAGACTCTCGTTCCACGTGCACCACACATGAATATGGAACAGGGAGTCCCTGTCCCAAAACGACCTCTCATTCTAAAAAAACTAATTAGAACGGGAGCCGTTAGCGGTAACCCCTCGTTCTCAATTATTGTTATGAAATATTGTCCTTGAAAACTGTGGGTTGCCGCTCAAGAATGGGTCCCCCATTCTCAATTATTGTTCTCGAGAATAGGGGGCCGATCTCCGACATTATATAAGAAAACGACTCTCTATTCTCATCATCTGCTCGCAAAAACTCTAAAACCTCTACATTTTTTTCCTGCTCCTGCGAATTTTCTCTATATTAACGACGTCGATGAATTCTGATTCAAGTAGATCGGTTGATTTAGACAAGACAACAACTTGTTATGTCATAGACTGGTATTCAGATGTTGCGTCCATATATGGTGATCTTTAAGTATTCGATCAATTAGAAGGTGATAAAGAAATATATGTGCATTCGGCTTTGAAAACTTTAGATGATGAACTTCGAACACCGGTCGACTTGGAAAATGATGAAGTGGAAAGCATATCGACGAGGAAAAAAATTTTGATGGGATTTATTTGGGGACAAAATATAGTTATTTAATGGCGCTTAGAGAATAAATATTAGAATATGCGTTGAATAATGATTATGAGATCAAATTCATTAAAAATGAGTCACGTTAGTGTGTGAAGATTGATGTGATTAACAACTGCTGATTCAAAAATGCAAAATGAGATTACATTTCAAATAAATAGCTTCACCGATTCTCACAGTTATGCAAGAAAAATTGAGAATCGTCATACTACTGCAAAATGGGTGGCAAATCATTATCGAGAGAGTGATAAAAAATTTGAATGTTAACATTACACCAAGTTTTGACATAAGAACAAGAGTGAAGCCAAAAACCTTAATGAAGGGAATGACGATGAACAATATAAGCTATTGTGTTCATACACGGAAGAAATATGTAGATCAAATCCGGGCAGCACATTTAACCTACATACTTACTTGGTGGGCTCTACCGATAACGAAGCATGCATATTGGAAAGAATGCATATGTGCATGGTTGCTTGGAAGACATATTTGTCGTAGTGTTAGTAGATCTATTATCTGTTTAGATGGTTGTCATCTAAAGAGCTCGTGTTTCGCCAATTAATGATAGTTGTCAACATTGATGCCAACGATTAAATATAACTCGTTGTTGTTGCAAATGTGGAATCAAAGTGCATGGATTCATTAACGTAGTTTTTAAAATTATTGAAGAAAGACCTACAGACTGAAGCAGAATACGGATGGACATTTGTTTTGGATCGACAAAATGTATAATTCATTTCCAATTGTTATTTCATTATTACGTCATTGTGATAGTCATATTGTTTTATATTCACTCTATTGTTCTATCAAATACCAAGGGTTGCTGCCTATTGTACAGCAGAAATTATCGTTAGCCGAACATTGCTACTGCCTTTGATATATGTATGTCAATTTCAAAAATCAATTTCGGAATAGAGTATATAGAGATCCAATGTAGAATGTGGTTAAGGCAACTATAACATTTTCATTTTGAGATAGAAATTAGGTAATTATATCATATTAACCCGGATGCTCACACATATCTTTGGGGCACAACCTTAGATATTGGGCTAGTCATGCATTTTTTTCGATTCCAAAGTGTGAATTGTGATTAAATAATTTGTGCGAGTCATTCAATGCATTTCTACTACCTATTAGGGACAAACCAATTATGACCTTGTTCGAAATAATCTGAAAGTGCTTGATGACTATAGAATGATGAAAAATACGAGAAATTGGTCTCGTCAACAAACATCTTGTGTCCCCAGATAAGAAAAAACTTGTGAAGCTATAACGTGCAACTTGAAATTGGAGTGCTATATTTGCAGGTGCTGAAAAATTTGAGATCAACAACGGCAACGAACAATATGTTATCGACATTAATACGTGAGTGTGCAACTGCTACAGTTGGGAACTTACTAGAATCTCGTGTGTTCATTTCATTCCCTGCATTCATTTCATGAAAGTAATACCGAAAAATTACGTTCTTCACTACCATCACTGAGGAACTTATCTGTAGATGTACTCAAACTTCATTCATCTTATTAGCAGCCAACACATGTGGCCGCCCGCACAAAATATGAATGAAAGCTTTCGGCCGAAAAGAAAATGCCAACCTGGTAGGCCGAAAAAGAAAGGAGTGCGAGATGTTGATGAGTCGTCAAGTTCAACAATTACTAGGAATAACTCAACGATGTCGTGTGGTAGATGTCGGCGTCAAGGGCATAATGGTCGTACTTGTCCTGACAGAGGATCCACTTCAGGCGATGCTTCTACTTCTATTTCGCAAGACATATTTATAGATCTCCACACATTTGACGAAACGCACGTACATTCAATACATTTCACTCATAAGCTCACTTTCATTATTTTCAAGTATAATTTTTATTATGTGTAGAAATGTTCTACATACGGCTATGGACAAAGAAATATTTGACTATTCGAGCTGTAATTTATGTATTTATTAAAATGTGTAATTTATGTATTTTATTAAAATGTGTAATTTATGTATTTATTGTAATATGTAATTTATGGATTTATTATAATCTGTAATGTATGTTTGTATTATAATGTATAATTTAGTAAAATAAAGTTGAAAAATTGAGCATAGTTTCTTTTGTTTTATAACTCCCCATAGCTATTTTTAAACAAGTCCTGCATATTTAAATCACAATTTTATAACAAACTGTTAATTTTAGATAAACCAAAATATAATCATAAAATAAAGTACAACTATAAATCATATATCATAAACCAATTGCAAAGCATAAAGTAAATTACAATTATTCTACTCAAAGCATAAAATAAATTACAAACATAAAGCAAAGTACATAAAATGAAGTATAAAACATA
This sequence comes from Begonia peltatifolia, assembly GCA_022433055.1. Lineage (NCBI taxonomy): Eukaryota > Viridiplantae > Streptophyta > Magnoliopsida > Cucurbitales > Begoniaceae > Begonia > Begonia peltatifolia. The sequence goes on from CM039527.1 coordinate 5,633,108, forward strand.
AATTAAATTACGGTAGGAGATTGACGTCAATATCCGTAATCCAATCCACGAGGATTAATCTCACATCTCTCTGGGACTCTATTAGTTCTTTGTGAGACTCCATCATGTCTCTATGAGATTCCATTAACTCTTTCTATGTTACTGTGAGCTTCTCAATTCTGCCTACAAGGAAATATATTCTCAGCTCCATTCTGCTATACTTATTGTCCGTCTGGGGGGACAATGACCGCGCAGTGGCACCATTCATAAGAACATCCGAGAGGTGAAGGCCCCATGATCTCCCTTGAACCCCAAGTTCGGTCGATTTCAACTAGGCTCATCCGAATCAAATGAAGTCTGTCAAATACATCGACGGATATCGATGCTCTCCTATGCTCTCCAATCGGAAGTTGGATCTAAGCTCACTTGACGATCTTCTGAATCAGTGTGTCGTACGACAAATTCTTATTGCATGTCCGATCGATCTCATTCATGTCACCTAAAATCACGAAGCCAAGGTTGAACATTTTCTTATTGTAAAGCTTCTCCATCACATAGAGATCAATGCAACTTACGAGATCTCTATGTCCATCCCGAGGTAGAATTGTGCGAGTTATCAGATTGTGAATAACCCGAGCTCTGACATTCAAATTCCTAGATTTTGGCTTTATGAACCTTCTGATGTTGAGATTTTGATGAATTTTCATAAGAAAGTTAAGTCCTTCAGCCGTTCTGAAAAACTCACAGTCTCGGTAAGCATAGTAGTATCTATCCACCTCATCTCCGATAAACCTGAGCAATTCATTGACCGTGTCTGGAGATATAATAATATATGTCCCAAGGATGTACGTTTTTAACCACTCAAGCCTCCCAGTAGAGGTTAAGTTTACATAAAACAAGCGAACAATCTTATCGCAACTATCGCCTTTCATCGCGTACACCCAATGTAAGGCTATTTGTGAAACATCTTCCTGATTTCAAAAGACTCCAAACCTCTAAAATTGATGGTATTCGAATAAATAATGGAGCAGTTTGATATACTCTGCTAAAAAAGCTATTGACATCTGGTTTCAAAATTCAATTGATAAATACCCAGTTAGCTATCGTGGCACTTGACTCGAAACACCTTGTGATGACGGTTCCCCGTTTGTAGGATCCTTTTGTGGCGTCGTAGGGTGATTTGTCGTAACACGTTCGGTTGAACCACCTTGTGACAGACCTGTTTGTGACAGAGCAGTCTTTAGTTTAATGATCAATTTGGGGGTTATTTTTGAAAAATTTGGTAATTTATGTTGAATTGTGGATTTGAGTGATTTAGGGCTCGTTTTTGTGAGATTTTTGGATAATATTTGTCGAAAACAATTAGGTATTGAGAAATCAACAAGGCGAGGGCGTGACATAGTCAAATTTTTGGTTGAAATTGCAGCTGGCCAAGAGGAAAATACGATTTTTGAAAGGTAGGGTAGAAATATGGGCCGATCTTTTATATAGTTTCGGGGATCGACATCTTGTTTCGGGGCAAAGACTCTCTGTTCTCAGCCCTAATTTTGAAAATGAGTGGTACTTGCCCCAGAATGACCCACCCCACCGTTCTTATCCCTAATTTTGTGAACAGAGGGTCGCCGTTCCAAAACGGCCCCCAATTCTAATTAACTTTTATAGAACGGTGGTCGTTCCAAAACAGGGACCCCTCACCCCATATTCACGTGCGGTGCATGTGGAATGGGAGATCTCCACCCCCATCGACCCCACGACTCAACTTGTTTAGTGTCATGTTGACACTGGACAAGAATGGAGGGCCGTTCATTTTATATTGGCCACTCGTTCTCGGTGAGAATAGTGAACAAAGTAATTGACCATTCAAAAAGTTTGATTTGTTACATTTAACATAATTTAAAGTTTTAATTATTCGAGATTTAATTTAGGAGTGTTTCAAAAAAATTTCATACTTTAAAATTTAAATTAATTTTTACCTGTATTCAATAAATTTTGACATAAGAAAGTATTGGGGAAAGTAGACAAACGGTGTCGTTTTGGTTAGGAAGGATCACTTAGCAATGCACGAATCTTTTTAACTTCCAGCAGAATTCCGCGTCTCCACCGCCATTCGACTTCCAACTCCCCGTCTGGCGTCTGCTCTCCTCTCTCTCTCTCTCTCCCCGAAGCTTCATCTTACCAAATCCACCACTCCCTTCTAGTCGCCGTAGAGATTTTTGATCTTATTCATTTGTGCTCTTTGTTGCTGGTTTTTCTTGCTCCTCTTTTCAAATTTCAAAACCCTAAGAAGATTTCCATACAATCGTTTTTTTCCAGGATATGGGCCGGCGAAAAGTGTAGATCGAGCTAGAAAGCTCATCTCTTCCTCTTGAGGGTATGGTTTCCACTGTACAAGTGGGTGTAATCAACTTTCATTTGACTCCAGCAGATTGTTATGAATTAAAGCGCAATGATTCGGATTTATGATCAGGAATGCAATGTAAAATCCATTTTGGGGCAATTCAACGGAAATATATTAATTTTCTCCATGCTCATGCAATTTGAGTTTTTATGGCTGGAATATGAAGGGAAAGAGTTTGAAAATGAAATAACTGCATTCTTTAATGGAAGTATAGTTTGTCTATTATTATGTGTCGTCATTGGTAACTCTCTTTCTGCTGTGTTAGTGCAGTTAGCATTGGAGCTGAACTCATAGATCAATATGGGATTTGACAACGAGTGCATATTGAATATTCAATCTCTTGCGGGCGAATACTTCTGTCCTGTTTGTCGCTTGCTTGTTTATCCTAATGAAGCAATGCAATCGCAGTGCACTCACTTGTACTGCAAACCCTGTTTAACATATGTAGTGAGCACTACGAGGGCATGCCCTTATGATGGCTATTTGGTTACTACTGCAGACTCTAAGGTTCTCTCTGCTTATACAGTACTTTATTTATAAATCTGCTCTTACTACATCATCAATTTATCATGAACTCATTCATTTGCTTTGTTAATTTCACTGCAGCCACTCATTGAATCAAACAAAGCTCTTGCAGAAACTATTGGAAAAATAGTAGTTCATTGCCTGTATCATAGAAGTGGATGTACGTGGCAAGGGCCTCTAACTGACTGCATAACTCATTGTTCTGGCTGTGCATTCGGCAATTCTCCAGTGGTATGCAATAGATGCGGAATCCAAATCGTTCACCGTCAAGTACAGGAACATGCACAGAATTGTCCGGTGAGTGTGCAGATCCTCTTCCTTGGGCAGAACCAAGAGTATGTTAGAGGGGTACCTTGCAGAAAAATTTCTCATTTATAATCTGGTTGCCTTCTTGTTGGAACTAAACAGGGTGTACAGCCTCAAGTGCAGCAGGCAGGGACTACACAGGACAACTCAACTAATGCTACAGCTTCTGCTGCTGTTGATCAAAACCAACCTGCCACTCAATCAGCGCCCGAAACACCTCAAGTTCAGGCTTCTCAATCAACTGCAATTCTTACTGCACCGGGACAGGTTTCTAATCAGCCTATCAATTCCAGTTCCCAGGGTCAAGCACTTAATCAATCTACTACACTTACTCCAGAACAGTGGTATCAACAACAGCAACAACAATATCAGCAGTACTATCAGCAGTATCCTGGATATGATCCTTATCAACAGCAGTATCAGCAGTACTATCCTTATCAACAACCGGCAAGTATTCAACCTCATCCCTCAAATTTGTCAAGTCAGCATCAAACTCAAGGACTCATGCAGCCTCAGCCCCAAACTCAGACTCAACCACTACCTCAAGTCCAGGTCCAACCTCAATCACAACTCCCACCTCCGCCGTCACTCTACATGGTCCATGGACAATCTCAATCAACCACTGAAAGTCAGACTTCCATGACCACGGCGCCCCAGACTCATGTACAATTTAACACTCAACAGCAACTTTATCCTTCTGGGAACGCACAATCCCAGATCCCACCACAGATTCATCCGTCATCCCTCAATCACTCACACCCACAACAGTCATATCCTCAAGCTCTTCCCCATCCCCAACAATCTGCCCAGACTTTGCACTATCAGCAATCTCATCCACATGCGCAAAATCAACCAGGACAAATTCAGCAACAGGCATATCCTCAGCTTCAGCCTCAGCAACATTCAGTTTCTCAACCTCAATCTCAACATCATACACTGCCCCAGACCCAGATTACACAACACAATCAACCCATGAATATTATACAGCCTCAGATGCAGAACCCACCAGCACATGCGGTGACTGGTCATCATTCTTATCCTCCACCACAGCCACATCAGCAACTGCATACAGGAGTTCCGCAACCTACAATACAAACACCTTCACAAACTGGGTCTCTCCTACAGCCACATCCCACTCAAATGCAGGACCATCTCTCACAACAACCTCCCATGATGCGTCCAATGCAGTCGCATGTTACTTATCCAAACCAGCAACACCCTCCTTCGATGCTATCACCAGGTCAAGCTCAAAATACCTCTCACGTACCACAGGTACCTACACCTGTTCATGCTCAACACTCTGGACATACAGGCAACCAGCGGCCTACTATGAACTCTATTCATCAACCGACACCTCAACAACAGATGCAGCAGAAACAACATTTTGTGCAGCACGGTCAATATTTACCACAGCAGGTGCCTATTGCCTCTCATCTAGGTTCCCAGGGACCACCCCACTCTTTAGCTCAACATAATCATGGGTATCTGCATCCAAACACCACCATGTCAAATAAAATGCAACAAAATCAATCTCAGAATCTCGCAGGAAGGCCTATGGGGGTAAGTCATGGAGTACAATCACTTTCCCATTCACAATCTATGACTGTATCTCATCTTAGACAAATTCAGACAAGAGAAAATATACCATCTACCAATCAGAGCCATGACTACAGGAACAACAACATAGTTCAGCTGGGGGAACAACTATCTTTGGATAGTGCAAGACGAACAATGATAGATGGGCATGCTGAACACAAAGACACAGCTGACAAAGAAGGTAAACCAACCTCCCAAAAAGCTGCTCAAACAATTGTTAATGATTCAGATATGAAACCTGTTATCAGGGGTGTTGTTGAGTTGAAGAGTGTGAAATCTGAAGCTGAAGCTAACCCTGTAGATCAGAAATATAGTTTAACTGGCAATAAATCTGCAAACGTAGCCTTAGGCTCTGAGTTGCTGGATGGGGGAAGTGGGAAGCCTTTGACTAAGGAGACAGAGATTAAGACAGATGCAAAAGAAAGTGCTTTTGATCATTCAAATGTTGATAAATCAGGAGATGGTGTAACAAAGGATCCAAAAGAAACTTCTGGGGTTGACTCCAAGCAAATGCAACATTCGGATGGTGAAAACAAGGAAATTAATGAATCTTTGCTTAAAAATCCCTCATCCCGAGACGCCAATTATGCAGAGCAAATTGGGATGCCGATTATGATGATTTCTGCTGGTGGCCGTGAGAGCTTGAAGACCACACCTAATGCCTCAGCTTCATATGTTGATAGTCCTCACAGTGAAAAAAGGAAATTGGCTCATCATGATGGCTTTCACGAGAAGGGTCAGGTGCATGCCAGTGGTTTTGTGCAGCCTTCTCATCTAGTTCCTGTAGTTGATCAAGGAAGACATCAGCCACAGCCTAATAATTTTGGGCCTTCCACACCTCCAATGTTGCCAGCACCTCCATCAGGTCAATTGTATCCTCAAGCACCTGCTAATCCTCCCATGCAATATAGCTTGCAGGCACCTGGGTATCTAGGACATGCTGCATACACATCTGAGCATCACTTGCAAAGTGCTATTCCTGATCCAGGTTCTGCTGCATCTTTTGGGAGGAGACCAGGTAATTATACTTCTCCTCATCAAGGCGAAGCGCAATTTCAGGGTCTAGATCAAGGCCCTCCTTCCCATGGGGCTTCCAATATGCCACTAGGTGGCTCTTCTGGAGGACAAGGAGGACATGGTTTACCTGGTCATGTGGGAGCGAGAGCACCCTTTCATACCTCCGAAGGTCAACTTGGTCTTCCTCATCCACACCCAATCCATCATATTGGCAATGAAATGATTCTGAATTTGAGGCCGGAGGGTGGAAGACCAGTGTCTGCAGAAGGGGCCCCACCACACCTTGCTGCTATGCATATGAGGATGAATGCGGCTCCCGGCTTTGAGTCCTCTTTGACACCAGATGAGAAGTTTAAGCTAATGGGTACTGAAAGACTGAAATCATTCTCTCTGGACACGGCTCGAGGGGAATTTCAAGATGATTTTAAGCAATTAAATAGGCTTTCTCATGTGGATACAGAACCTTTTCAGAATTATGGCGCTCACCCACTAAGAAATCTAGACAGGGGCGTTCACGGACCAAACCATGACTCTGATTTACAATTAGATTCCTTAGGTGGTGGTGCTTCAAGGTTTTTTCCTCCCCATAATCTAGAAAGTGGCTTTCATTCTTCCTATGAAAGAAGAGATATCACTGGAAGAACAGATCTTGCTCATAGTCATCGAGATTTTTTTGGATCAGGTCTTGGTTATCCTCGGCATCATGTAGATGGTTTGGGTCCCAGAAGTACTTTTCAAGATTACCACAGGATTAACTCGAGGGGATTTGGTGGTCGTCCTGGTATTTCAAGTTTGGATGAAATTGATGGAAGGGAATTGCGCCGTTTTGGTGATTCATTTGGCAATTCATTGCCAGAAAGTAGATTTCCCTTTTCAAGTAGGAGTGAGTTTGATGGTCCTGGTAATTTTAGTGTGGGTGAACATTTGAGAAGTAGAGATTTCATTGGTCGAGATAGACATTTTGGTCATTTGCGTTTGGGTGAGCGATCTGGTTTTGGTGCTCATCCAGGCCATGGACTGATGGGAGAACTGGATGGGCTTGGAAGCTTTGAGGCCTTTGGTTCAGGAAACAGGCAAAGTCACTTGCGACCTGGTGAGCCTGGATTTAGAAGTAGTTTTTCTCTTCAGGGATTTCCTGATGACAGCAGAATTTACTCAGTTGAGTTTCTATTTCCCACTGTTATTTTAATTTCGTTTTTATTATTTTCTTGATCAAATTTGGTTTGATAGGAAATATACCCAGCCTAAATTTGTCAATCATACTGAGATACATTGCCTATAAAACTTGTAATCAGAAATTAAATTTTTTAATTTTTTATATTTATATAAATTTTCAGGGAGACAAAGAAGCTTTTGGTAGCTGGAGAAAAAGGAGATCACTTAGCATGGGATGGTGCAGAATTTGTAAAGTTGACTGTGAAACGGTGGAAGGATTGGACTTGCACTCACAAACAAGAGAGCACCAAAAGATGGCTATGGATATGGTTCAAAGCATCAAGCAGAGTGCAAAAAAACAAAAACTGTATGTTTTCTCAAGTGTAACTTAAATATCTTCTTCTTACTGTTGATTTTGGAAATCTCTCGCGATGAAGTGATGAAACCCCTGTATTTTTCTTATCTTTCTCTTGTAGATCTGCAAGTGAAAATCCCTTGTCTGAAGATGCCGATAGACCAACAAATGGTGATTTGGAGGGACAAGGGAAGAGCATCAACTGATAGTGCTGTACGGCAATATGTATTTTGGGGACTCCATTTGGGTTGGTCAATATTGTCTAGTTGGTTGGTATCATCATACTTAGCGAAATATGTGATTCACCCTTCTTCATCTTGTTTCTACTACTGGGTTTATTAAAGTTTTCTTATTTCAGGTTGCTGCCATTTTAGGGGAGATGGTTTTTGAAAATGAAGTTCAATGCAGTTAAGTTTGTTGGTTTTTGATTTCAATTACTTGCACTGGGATAGTTTCATGTTAATTTTGCCATTTTCTTTTTAAAACATGGCGCTAGGTTGCTGCGTTTATGTGCATGTGGTATTTCTACATTGAATCGGTCAGTGGCATATTCAATACAATTAATTACTTTGGTATCTGAAGTTGAAAGTAATACTCTAAGACCAAGTTATTCTCTTTTGCTGCGATTATCCATTCTGTTCAAGTGAGAGATCTTAATTATTTTTAGGTTCTAAATGATTCTTTAGGTTTTTTTTTTACAGACCAGCCGCACTTTCTTTGAGTGATTATGATACTTGGTATTGAGATACCACATTTTCACTCTCCACCTCTTATTCAAAGTGTAGAATTCTATATATTTGAGGCTTTATTTATGGTAAAATTAATGAAATTAAATCATAGTTTTGAAGTTTCATTTATTCGAAGTAGAGAAATTTGGGTGACTCAATTAAACTAGTTGTATAGTATGATACGAACATTTCAACATTTTGAGCAAGATTCTTGGCCTACGGCTAGGCTGTTAGTGTTGTGAAAGGGAAAAATGATTATGGAATTGTGGTCCAGTTCTGAGATTTTTATTTGGATTGCTACTCTAAAATACCATTACATGTTTTTTCATTAGTTACTAGTGATTCTATGACCTTTTGTTGTCACTCTCAAACTACCAACATGATTGGCCTTTTCTTATAATTGAAACTGGAAGTTAACATTGTTGTATGTTGTGTATTATGTGATTGGCTTTCAATGTAGACAGTACTAAAAACTATAATGGACACAAAGGTTTGACCTACATCTCAGCTTATGTAATATTTTATGAACGGGCTATATACTCATTCTTCCTTTAAGCTACTACTTTCACCCTAGCCTTCTTGGCATGCCATGAAGATCTCTATGGACGGTAGCAATGTGTTAGGCACTCCTTAATTCTATTGAACACATTACTTAGAATAAGAAAAATGAGATACAATAGAACATTCAAGAAATCTGGAAGCAGTTCTCAAGTGGAAATCAAGATAAAAATCACAATGAATTTCCCTAACTCATATCATCCTATTTACACAATTTTTTTTTAGAGAAAATTTTGTATTAAAAGTAAAAAATTGCAAGAATTTAGTTGAAGAAAAACTCTGTGCGAACTGAAAGATTCTAGTAAAAAACAATTTCTTTTGTGTTAAAAAAAATTATATTAAAAGAATAATTTTTAAAATATTTAGTATTATAAGTCTACTTAGAAAATATCTCTCTCATAAATCATTAATTCTACTTGCACAAATTCAATCAACAAAACTATAACCAATTAAAAAAATATGTTTAAAATACCTTTTGAAATGTATAAATTTCTAAAATATTCTTTCTTTACACTTAGTAATATAATCACACTGAAAGGGCCCCTTACCCCTTGTATATGTGAACTGAGGAATTATCGATACGTTGCCCAAACTTAAAAAACTTGCACCTTGTTCTCTTGGTGGAATTAAGGAAATTGGTTCTTGATGTTGTCGTATGGCTCTCACAAACCTTCCTCCTCTGAAAATCCCTTAGAACCAAAGCAGAATCTTTGCAATGTGTGTGACCATCCTTAGTAATTTATCGTGCACCTCACGTCGTAGATTCCGCCACAAGCACTGAGTTAGTCATGAACCGAAGTGAAAGATTTAGAGATTCAAGGTGCTACCAATCGCTCGATGCAATTGAGAAACACGAAGCACTGGGTGAATGGAAGAACTAGTAGGTAGAATATGGCCTATAAAATTTCAGCCAACATTGAATATGGCCTATAAAACCAAGGCTTAGCTTCTCGTTCTTTTTTCGTGCCAAGGACTTCTGATGATGGAGCTCTAATTTGAGATAGGCCAAGTCATCTATGTCCAATTGAAAATCTTTGTGCTTGCCATCCATAGTGTCCATCCTTGCTTCATATTTGGCTCAGAGCTTAAGCTCATCAAGCATGACTTTGAGGCCATTATGGTATTGCCAATGCCATATTGCACTTTGGGCAACCACTCAAGAAGGTAGGGATTGTGCGGCGTTATGAAAAGAGGTACTATACTAAAATTGCGGCCACAGGAAGCATTTAGCCCAGTTGCTTAGGCTTGGCTGACATATGAAACTGCAGTTAAGTTCCGAGACATCGATTTGGTGCTCTCATTTCCTCATTGGTTATGTGGATCGTAGGTAGTACTGTGTTTTAGTTGTTTGCTGTGTGCCGTGAACTTCTTCTTTGGGGAAAGTTCCAAAAAAACCTTTTATGTGTTAGTCGCTAAATGGTGTGGGAGGTCGTGTACTTCACAATTTCACTAATGAAAATTGTGGAAATAGATTTGCTAAATCTATCCACCGCCACTAAATGGTATCTATCCCCCCAAAGCATGGAAATCAGAGTCTATCCAAGGCCAGTAAATGTAAAATAATGATAAGTTGGATATTATATAATGTGTAGACAAAATTAGTTTTTGTTAATTTTGGAGAAGTTAGAGTGAATAAGAGGGATTGATATAGATGGAAAATGAGAGCATGAAGGGTCTGTATTTATGATGTCGAAGAAAATAGTGTATTGTAGACAATAGTTCTTGTAATTAGCGTAATCTAAATTTATAGTAATTTGAAGTTTAGAACTACAAATTTGTGGTTAAGTTGTTAATTGTAAGTTTATTAATGAAAAAAATGTAGTTTATCTGTCAATTACAACCACTAGGCAACAATGGTATCTAAGCGTGGAAAAACTAATGACGATAGGAGATTGAATGGAAGAAATGGAGAATGAAATGGCTGGAATAAGAGCAGAAATTTTTTCTTTGAATACCCGAGTCTCTGCTGAAATTTCATCTATGAATAACGAGATTTCTGGTCTTCCAAAAATGAAAGAATGTCTAGGAGTTTTACAAGAATTAATGGTTGAAACCAGATTTTTAAGAGAATCCTCTGTAAGAGCTAATGATTGTGCATGGAATATCTCTCATCATTTTTGTACCGGTTCAATGCTCATTGCAGATCCAGTTTTGGATCTCAGCTTAGAGCCGTCCCGCGACATTGTGGTAAAGACAGTGTTTAATGTCCTCCTCAGGTCAATGAGATAAAAGATAAGGCGCCTACCATCTTATTTGCAACAATCTTTGTTACCCATTTCTGATGGCCCTAGTTCACTATATGTTGCTTCAAATGGAACTTGATGCTCATTTGGCCCCCTAATGGTTGATGTCACCGTGTCTGAATGACAACACAATAGCCTTGATCTCCCTCACTTATATTGTACCCAAACGGTAACCGATTGAAATATGCAACAGGCCGACCTCTTTACATTAAGACTGCCCTTATGCCATTTTCAAAAGCATCGGCCTCAATGATACTGGCCTAGACAGGCAATGCCTTGAGGAGAATGATAGCCATAGCTTGCTTCTTCATTTGAAATGCATTCTGGGCCTCAACATTCCATTTAAAAAGTCCATCTTGAGCTGTTCGGCTGGTGGAAATTCAATCTTGCCATTAAATGTCCAGTAATATCCAATCAGATCCAAAAATCCCCTTAACTCCAACATATGTGGAGCCGGCGGCAGCAACATGGCTTCACTTAGTCTGATTCGTAATAACACCCTTATGCTGAAAAAATGTGGTGTGGCCTAATATTCCAACGGAGATCACTTGGACTTGTTGGATAGGTTCCACTTGGTGAGTTTGCATTTCTCTTTAGTATCCCAATCTTTAAGTGGTTTTGGATTTCTTGTTTGGCAAGTATCAACTGACTCTTCTTCTCTCAGTTTCATTTGACCTTTGTCCTCTTAGAGATGGTTGGACAGCACTTGAAGCTACAACCATTGCCTCAAGTTTATCCAAGTTGACTGCTATAGTCTTCTTCAGAGAAGATATACGAACAACAGGCTCATGCATCATTCCGAGTACTTCTTGCACTATCCATCTTTCTCTATCATTCAATCCAGTCAAACATTCACTTTTTCCCCTTCCATTCTGGTAAGTCAAATACTTTGCTGCCAGTATTAGATACTCTCATTCAGTAGAAAATATTGTATTAGAATAAGAACAAGGTAGAACAGACAATTTGATGTCTACATAAGAAAAACCAAGATGAAAATTACAATGAATATCCCCCTTGCTCGCACAGTCCTACTTGCACCAATTCAATCTAAAAAATTCATAACAAACTATAGAAGTACACTTACAATAACCCTCTAAATAGATAAAGTTCTGGACTATCTTTTCTATGCAATTAGCTGTATAATTAAAAGCCCATTTGCTTCATTCTTGGCCCCTCACGCCTTGCATAGGCGAACCATTAGGGAGGGGGCTTATAACGATCTTTTGTACTGAGTATTTGGGAGTGTGCATAATCAAACGTGTAAATATTTTAACTGTCCAAAGAGTTGAGGTTGAAAGTTTAATTTTACGGTGGACTTTTTTTTGTTTTTGTTTTTTTTTTTATTTCTTATAATAGATCTTTCAATTCAACATGCCCTTTTCGGAGAAGCTGACAACAAAAGGGCTGCAAGTTCTTGGAAAGGTTTACGCAGTCATCTTGTTTAATGTGGTAAGATTGTATTCCATGTGATGATTTTGTTGGTTGCAAAATTGGTGCTTTTTGTTTGGTACCTGAATTTGGTACACGTTGGGGATTGCTTCTGTTACATTATTTACAACTTTCTTCATTAGTACGAGAATCTCTTACTAGGTTACTAAGAGATTCTTTGAAGCTAAAAATCACACCTAGTTATCCCCTTGCTCTTCATTGGGGTATCCCTTGTAGCAAACCGTGAGACATTTATATATTCCTTGCTAGTGGAGAGCAGGCTTTGTGACAGTTTTTTTTTTCTCTCCAAAATCCTTCATTTAGTGCTTTACTTTGCTCTACCATGAATTCTTGTCAGGAAGTTAGGATGGGTAGCTTCAAATAAAAGAAATTGTATCATTGGGCAGAGTGGTCTATATTCTTTTATGGATACTTGTGAAGAAGTTAGGAGTCTTAACTTCTAATGGGAGAAATAGTTGATTTGTAGGTTTTTTGGGCAGTCTGGGGTAGACTGTCTTCCTAATTTATGATCTAGGTTTTATAAATTTTCAGAAAATTGAGTAAACGTGTAAATTCTTAAGTGAATGGGGTAAAAACTAAAATTCATTAGTAGTTTTATGTTTTTTTTGGTAGGATTTCCTTGAAAGATATTGTTAATCTTTGGGCGAGATGAACTGATATTGGCTGGACAAACTTGTCTTTGGAGCTATTGGATATTGTCTTATCTAGAAAAGAGGAGATAGTAATTGAAACTGAATTGTTTAGAGACCGTGATATCTAGTCTCTCATGTTTGATATTTTGAAAAATCAAATATAAAATGTAATATATTTATTTTCATATCCGACTGCTATGCTTTAAACCTGTCCACAACATTGTCCTAAAAATAAGAAAGAGGAAACGCCCAATTCTTGAAGCCTTGCAGTTGTTTCAAACAAAAGTTAGTCGTAAGCTCCCACTCTAAACATCAATAATGCAAACGCCCTTATGATAGCCAGAATAGACTATGCTTCTAAACCTAGGATCATGAAACAGAAATGAACCTGGTAATAGCTAGCAACCACAGAATCACATGAAAACTTGAAGAAAGTTGGCTAGAACTGATGTATGTATGAAAATAATTGATGAGCATATATCTCATTTGACTTCTTTGGTGAATTCAGTTTCTGTTGCATTGAAATTTTCACGTTTTGCTATTGTTCCTTCATATGATATATATGAAAGCAGTTCATTCAGATTGGTTGAGGACAACAAGTGTAGTTTAGGAGGTGAAACCTATTGCAGGATTAAATGAAATGAGAAAGAAAGTAGGTCAAGTAGGGAGAAAGAGGGTAGGAATCAGATCAAGAAATAGAGAGATGTAAGTATAATTTAGAGAAAAAGGGCAAGATTAAGAGAAGTAGAGAGCATTAAAAACACATTTTCTGTACTTTAGAAGTTGATCTTAGCTGTAGCAATATTGACGGAAGTCGAAAGAAAAAGCCAAAAAACTAATGAACACAATCTATAACTTCGTAACTGGCAGTGTATATGAAAATCCTTTTCTTTAGATTTAAACTAGTCACGAACCATCATGGTTAAAGCTCCAACTGTACTAGTTCGGACGCGAGACAGACCCAATAATGAAGGACCTTCACTTTTTATTTATTTATATATTTATTTTTGAAATGATGTTGCACTAACATTTTGAAGACATGGCTGCTGGCTGTGCATGCGAGGTTTAGATGATGGTGTCTTTGAGCAGGAATGAAATGTTGTCATTCTATTCTTTTGATTTGCTATCATTTTGTAATAATATAGGAAATACCCATTTCTTTTGTATTATTTACATGCCATTGAAATGGCAGTTGTTGTAACATTTTTGATGAACAAATTGAAACGTCACCTTCAATGTTGTACTGTGTGCACACGTACTTTCTATGCTTACATTTTTTTTTTTAATTGATTAAATAAAATAAATGTTTGGTGTCAATGATGATAGAAGCAACTTTGAATCAACAGGCTGATTATATTCTAATTATTCTCGTTATTTAGCGTAAAGTTAGAATATAAATATAAAATTATCTTTGAACTAAGCGTGACACTTATTTAGAAAACTACAGTCTATTCTTCTAAACGACGTGTGATTATACATTTTAACTCTCGATGTTTTCAGATGTCAGACTGTCTACAAAAGGTTATTATTTTATCGTCGGAGGGAGAAGTCTCTGTGGCCTGCTTTAACCGGAAATAGACAAGAGGAGCAAAAAGAATACATCATTTTATAATTGAATTTCATATTATCATTGTTGTAACTTTAAAAAATAATTATTTTTAAATTATGAATTATTAATGAAAATTAAGAGTATTATAAGCAATTTCAAAGCTGGATTAAAAAAGGCCAGAGTTGATAAGAAGGCCCTTCGCCCTCAACTTGGCGTCTCAGCTCGCACCTGTTGGAATGGCGGCTTCTCTAACAGAGAAAGCCCTGGCGAATCGAATCAACGTATTGAAGAATCTCTCAGTAAGTTTCTTTAGAAGTTTCAGCGTTGCTTCACCTTCCGAAAACCCTACTACCTCGTCGACTTTGAAGAAATCCAAGCGAAGGAAGAAGAAGAACCTGTTTGAGGTGGCCCAGTTTTTGCCCAACTGGGGTTTAGGATTTCACATGGCCAAGACTCACTGGTCTGGCGTCTCTTACCAGATCACCAAAATCAATCTCTACAAGGTCATTCAATGTGGTTGCGTTTTCATTTTTCGTTTTGCATTTTAGTTCATTACTGATGAACTGTTGATTAGGAATGAAAACCAGATCAATTCCATTATCTCGCGTTGATACAATTTACTTCTACAAGAAGTTTTTTAGCTCAAACAAATTATGACTTGCCCAATATTTCTCCGTTGTCAAAATAAGAATTTACTGAATTTTAGGTTTCTCTTTTTGAGATTAAAGAAACAAGGTAATTGTATTTGTTTTCAGGATGGGAGACATGGGAAGGCGTGGGGAATCGCTCATAAAGAGGGTGAGGGCTTTATGTTCTTTCACCTTTTTTATTTAATGTCATTTTATCATCATATGTCAGTTCATTGTGACTCTGACGCTAGGAAAGTGCAAAACTTTTGTGCTTGAACTTAGTGAGAACGGGGCTTGTTGAAGACACAAGAACAATGAGAAAACACATACTCAACAGTTTATAATTTATTTTCTTCTAAATGAGAGTCTTTATTCCTTTATGAAAATCTGTTTTTAGTATTCAGAACTTGGAAACCTTGAATAATCTCAGACTCAGTTGTTATAATTTATTTTTCATGTAATGAGGGAAGTTAGTGGTACCTTGAGGCAAGTGAAATCGGTTTCTGCCCCGGTAGTTCATTTCAAATTGGGTATATCTATTATATATAGATCTCATAAATGTTCAAATGGGAAGCAAACAGAATACATAAATCATTATGAAGTTCCATAATTTTTCCTTAATTGTTTTATGCCCTATGGAAGGAAGGTGTGGATTCTTTTGTGTTATCTGGTGAAATATAATTAGTGGTGCAATCATATTTAGTTCAGTTTGATTACTCTGTTATGCTGCAGCATAGTCTTGATCAGATGATGATGGAAGCCTTGATTAATTTTAACCTTTGTTGCAGGTTTACCAGCTGCAGATGCACCCAAGAAGATAAGTGGAGTTCACAAACGATGTTGGAAATACATTCCTAGCTTGTCAAAACCGAAAGCAGAGAAGCCAAACTTGACCGTAACACCAGAAAGTTGTCAATCACTCGAAGTTGAAGCAACATGAACCATTTACAAACTTCGACAGGCTCAGGCTTTCGATGGATTGTTTACCTTCTTACTTGATCATCAGTTGTTATACATCGACTGTCTTTGACTTTTCGATACCTTCGGTTACATTGTCGTTTTTTCATTATTGATAATATTTTGGAGCTGAGCTGAAAAATATTCGCAAGGACAGCACATTCTAGAGAGGGATGCAGGTTTTTTTTGGTAAACCAGAAGTCTTGACGGAATTTTCCATGGGGAAAAATAGTAATGTTTGTTAGGTTTACTTTAATTTTATGTTTCAAGTTTTACTTCTTGACCATTAGTGTAACAATTTATACATTATCTCGATTATTACACATTGCTGAATGTTACGACAGAGTTCAAAATTTAGAGCACAAAATTAAAAAGTAGTCAAACTCTGAAAAGATGAGAGGTGTAAGTGATAAAATATGAACTTATGTTAAAAAAGATCTTTTAATAATATTTGTAGAAACATCCTGTGAAATAAGAAAGAGTGAGCTCAAAAAACTATTCTTTTTTTGTTTCTGTGATTTTGATTGTTAAATTTCTCTACTCAGAGACTAACTTTCTTAAATTTCACTCTTTAAGAGTTAGAGTTAAGTGACTATTTAACTGAACATCTATCGAACTGTACGTTCATATGTAACGTATTGATTTGTATCGTATTACGATTTAAACTATTTAAGTAAAATTCAAAATGAATGATCAAGGGAGAGTTGAATTCAAAATGAATGATCAAGCGACAGTTGAGATATTATGTGTCGTTTGATGATGTAAGATACTCCCTCTAGTGTTATTGCTTTACTTGAATGTTTGATTTTCCTGATATTCATCCCTTCTTGTTTCTCATAAGAGCCATGGTGTTCTCTCCTGCTCACTCTGTAGAAGAAATCTCCTATTGTCACTTGCTGTTCAACTCTATATCTCTGGCGAGTCCTTCTGCAAGGGTTGGTTTTCTGGCGAGATTGAGGGTTGGCAACAGACACACATAAGGACTATTCCGTTTTCGAGATGTGGCCCGGAGATTGATTTGGAAATGAAGGTCCATTCAGGCAAATTACAAAGAGATTGCACATCCACTTTTCAGTAAGAATAGAACCAACCCCTGGACTCTCGAACAAGAAAGATGAAATTGAATTCGCCAAAAATCAAAATCTGATTTTCATTTGTAAAATTCATACTCGGATCAAACCATTTTAAAAAAACTGTAATTTCAACAGATGCTAAGATTGATCATATTTCTCCACACATTATTTGATGATACTAATGCCTCTTACAGGCTTGCTCGTTTTGAAATCAACCACCGCTTTGTCGAATGTGCCTCTCACGTGTTGACACATCAGCATCAAGTCTTGGCATGCGTCTTTTAACACCTCCTTGGCCGGATCACCTGCTCCAATGTCCACGCACATCCATAAATTACAGACATTCAATCTAGTAAAAGCAGTTCAAGACTAAGTTTACAGGATTGATAACAGAAATCTGTACCCATTCAACAACAACCATGTATTGTTAACTAAATATGGATGACCCTAAATGTGAACCCATGATTTGCACATTTACAAGAGATAAATATATAATCGGGATCGAGATGGTCATAATGAGTGAGATTAGAAGCATAACTTTAAACCTATAATCCAAAATAGTGACAGTTTGAGGGATGTTTCTGAAATGAATGGTAGTAAAGCTGGCAAAGAATAGAGTCACCTGTTGTCTGAACTCTGATGTTAACTCGATTATCCGAAGGATGCGGAATGCTATACCCACAAAATGACACCCTTGGACTGCAAAAGGAGGTTATCACATACTTACCGTTCTAACATCAGTAAACTTTTGCAGCATCTTAGAAAAACACAAGATAAAATAACACAGATTGTCCAAGAACACCTCTATTTCAACCAACTAAAGTATAAGTGTGAACTCTAATTAAGTTCTTTGTTAGCCCAGAAGTTGATTAACACGCTCTATAATTACTTTCAACATCTCAAATTGTTGAACAAGTCCTTATATAGTGGCAGATGAGGTCAGGAATAAAGATTTCAATAATGTCGTGTTTATGAACTGAAAAAAAGTAAAATCATGAAACGAGACAAACTTCTGATACAAAAAAAAAAAACTGCGGAATTTGAGAAAAGAAAAAAATATACTCTTGATTCAAGGTGAATCTGATGGCATTTGCGAGTGTATGATCTTCGTCTGCCACTGCAAATGTCGACTTTGAGTCGTCCGTAAAGGATCCATGCTCCATGGAGATTCTTTCTGCATTAAAAAAAAAAAAACCACCATAAGTACGAACGAAGAAAGAAACAGAAAAGTGAAGAAAGGGAAAAACAAGGGCGGAGCTGGGTAGTAGTAGAAGAAGAACGAGCAGCATCAAAAAGAAGAAAAACAATGAAATTCAACAGAAACTCTACTGTCAATCTTTTCTTGAGCTCTACTACTGAATTAAAATCGAATAAAAAACTACAGTTCATGCACCCCTCTCCCTGTCTCCTTCAAGCTTCACCTTTCTATGGCTGCGAACCTAGAAAAACCATTTTTTTGGGAGAGAGGAAAGACTGCCGGGTTATTATCAAGTGTTTCGCCCTCACCAACTGGTTTTCATACTTATTCTCGGATTGGTTGCTCAGGTTAAAAACTTCTAAAAATGAAATTTAGGGAAACGTGTTTATAACCAATTGGCTACACACCTTAATTGTCTATGCACCGCCGTCACACACATACTCGAAGTACCGCAAATCCGCCAACCCTAATTCGAATATTTCTTGTTGCTCATCTATTGATATTGCTGTCAATTATAGCTTCCGCGAAAATTGCTTCCTAGCAGGCTAGTTAAACGGTTCCCACCTTGGAAATTTTCATCTTTTCTGGTAAAAAATGGCCCGAATTGAGTATTGATTTTTTTTTTTTGCCTGTGAATTTTTCTTTGTTTCAGGATTTAAATGGCTTCCAATAACGTTGCGCCATCGGTCTTTGGATAAAGAACAGGTTTGTGTCTGTGGCTCTAATCAGTAATTTCATAATTGGGTTGTTTTCACCGGTTGAACTTTTTCTTTACAATTTTGGGTTTTCTTCTCCCTCTTTCAACTGGAGTGGTCACCAATATTCTAAATTTCAAGTTGTCTGAATGGTTGTTTCGAAACTGGAAGAGATTACAATATAATCATTGCTTGCTATCAGCTTTTGCTCAATAGTTTTTATGGCTTAATTTAAATACTTTTAATCGAGCAGATCTTTGGTATGGCAGAAAAAAGAGTTGGAATATCGGGTTGAATTGTTCTACAAGTAGGTTTTATTTGTTTGTGCTTATTTCTCACGTTCATTTGGTTATTTCCATCTTAATTTACAAATATAATTCTACTACCTTTGAGAACAATGTACATATATATAACCAAACTTTTGCTTCTGTTTGCCTCTGAGATTCTTGAGATTGAACAAAATGAGAACTTATGATCTTGTTTCTCTCTGGGATTCACGAGAAGAATAAAATGCGGTCCTTTAATTCTGTACTTTTAATTCTTAATAATTTTGTCTTGACTTTAAAAATACAATGAGGACTTGGCGAGGAGAGCACAGAGAACTGGTTAAATTTATTAACAGATGGTCTTCAACTGTTTGACTCTGGCTCTACTATTTGTGTAAGAGCATCGGCAACACTTGATACATGAGTTCATTATTAAGAAATTAAGCTATGTAGTTGTCGCTGTATTTTGATTGAAAAGCACTGAGAAAGAAATTTTAGTTTTGACTTCTATGAGATAAAAACTGAAATTAATCTCTTTTGTTTATTTTGAAAATTCTCCAGGCTTACCAAGACATGTTTTAACAAGTGTGTCGACAACAGGTATGAAAATGTGATGGTTTTATGTTCGGGTAGAAGATATCTCTCTTTTCTTTATATGAGCCTCTGACATATTTGATACATCCAACAATCTTTAGTTAGTTTCTAATAGCTAGTTCTTTACTGTAATGTTGATTTATTGATGGCTGTTGAATACTGTATCTATACTTATAGTTGCATTCAAACAAGGGGTAATATATGGTTTTTATAGGACTTTTTGCTTTTTGCCAGATCGATATAACTAACTAAAACTATGTAACTACTGAACATAGATAAGTTTATCATCGAAGATAGACGCGAGAATGGTAAAGTCAGATTTTAATTAGAGATGAGTACAAAAAGAATTCTCTTGGGGAAATACTCTGTTCTTCAACGAGATCAACATCATCATTATTATAAAAGATGTGTGTCTTATACTGGGAATTTTTTCGCAAATTATGTTACCCTTTTTAAACAGACCTTTTATTATTGAACAGCAGGCTAACTCTTCTTTTGCACTTCAGGTACAAGGAGTCTGAATTGGATATGGGAGAGAATAGTTGTATTGATCGATGTGTTTCCAAATATTGGCATCGTCTTATAGATTTTTTGTGCAATGCATTGTCGAAATAGAAAACAAGTAGTATATCCAAATCTAGAGATGGTTAAATTTCTTTCTTTGATCATCTTATCTTCTTAAAGCTGCACTCTCTGTCATATATGTTTCAGTTCAACCTTATTTTCTTCTTTAACTCGTTGGTTTGAGGCTTTGAATTAGCTTATTATTTAAACCCGAACTTCGTTTCTTATGCATAGATATAAAAATTTCCAAGTTTTAGATTTGAACCGTTTCTTATGATGTGCGTGAACAAAAGAGATGAGATCGAATCATATATTTATATTAACTTAATTTGTCGGGTAATTATGTTTTTCAGGTGACAAATCTGATTGGTCAGCTCTTGGATCTGGGCGACCCCCTATGTGAAGATCAAGCATTCAAACTCTTCTAACTCTTTAAATCTTGGTAGTGTAATTTGGCAATTCTCTGCAATCAAATGGCAAATGAGAGAGAGAGAGAGAGAGAGAGAGAGAGAGAGTCCAATAGGGTGATATTTGCATTTGTGACATTGGAAAAAAAAAATCAAGAATAATTGCACATTATTGCCCTTCTCAACTTGTACATTACTTTGTTCTTGCTGGCAGTTCTGTAATTAAAGATATTCAATTAATTTTGAAATAATTTTTTCTTAATTAATTTCATAATTTTATTGTGTAATTTTTGAAGATTTAATCATTGCATATTGATTAATTTTCCCCACAACAATCGTTTGAATCTCTGGTACTACCCAACTGAACTTGTACTACTGTAAGATGAAATCCATCCGCCATTATAGCGCACCTGCAACTGAAAGTCACTGATAAAAACCTCAACTTTCTTGAATGGCGATGTTCATATCTTATTCGGCGGCAGGGTGAGCATGAACGCCACTACGCCACCTCCGACGTCTGCCATGGATGGCATGCATCGTCATAAGATGATGATGCACATGACCTTTTTCTGGGGGAAGAACGGCGAGATTCTGTTCCTCCACTGGCCCGGAACTCGAACCGGAATGTACGTTTTAGCTCTGGTTTTAGTCTTCTTCCTCTCTATGCTGTCGGAATGGCTCCCTCGCTGCAGATTTCTCCGACAGGGGTCCAAGGACGTCGCTTCGGGTCTGGCTCAGACTCTGCTACATGGGTTTAGGGTGGGGCTGTGTTACATGGTCATGCTGGCTGTCATGTCCTTCAATGGCGGTGTGTTTTTGGTCGCCATTGCTGGCCATACTCTAGGGTTTTTCCTGTTTGGAAATAGGGTTTTTCAGAGATCGAGCAGCGATGATAAAAAGTCAGATCATTCTCATTCCATTTGTTGAAGGCTCATCGCGATCGAACCAGCGGTGAAGACCAATTCAGATCTTCCTCGCTCCATTTCCCATCTATTATGAATAAGTTCATGTTGGATAGATTGTCCTATAATTAGCTGTGTAATTCTCTTAAGAAAAAGGTTACTCCTTTACCCAGAAATTAATTGAAATAAACAGAAGTTGATAAATTTCACAACTCAGAAAAATTTACACCCAGAAATTGACCAAATGAAGTCTTCTACTCAATCAACTTGTATAGTTACATGAACAATATTGTATCTCTTCTGACAGACATCTCTAATATTAGAAATCAACTCACTGGAGCTAGCTCCAGGCTCAGCTAATACGTGGCAAGATAACACCACTTTTCCTACCGTTATCGACCAAACGTGCAGATCGTGAATCTCTCTGACCCCTTTAATCCCCTTGAGGCTGTTCTCTAGACTATGAATGTCGATCTGTCCCGGTGTTCGTTCCATCAATATCCCAAATATATTCCTAAGCATTGGCAAAGTAGTAAACAGTGCGAGAACAGAGAAAATCAGAGTGCAGATTAAGTCTACAACTAACCATTCGGGTTTCACCCAGATAATTCCTCCTGCAATCATCACTCCAATTGATTGAATCATGTCGGCCATAACATGGAGATAAGCTCCTTGTATGTTTATGTTCGGTGGTGCCTCGAATCTACTCTCATCTTCTTCATTTTTCCCATGATCATGATGAGCGTGGTCGTGATCACGATGACCGTGATTATGATCAGAATTTCGATTATGATGTGAGTCTCCACAGCCATGATGGGTATGATGATGGCCAAGCCATATGACCATGATCAAGTTAATAAGAAACCCGAAAGCAGCAATCACAAACATGAGCATTCCGTTTATTTTCGAGCTCTCGTGGAGTATTCTATCAACAGCTTCATAAATCAAGAAGCCAGAGATCAGCCATATGAGCTGCACAGATAGAAAAGCTCCCAAAACCTCGATTCGGCCATAGCCATACGATTGGTCTGAAGTAGCCTGCCAACCAGAAGCCCATACTGTAAAGAGCGATAGAGAGAATCCGGCCACATCAGTAAGCAGGTGAGCTGCATCTGTGATTACTGCAAGGCTGTTAGCCCTCATCCCACCAAAAATCTCAACAATCATGACTAGAATGTAGAATATAATTAACCCGCAAAGCTTGGTTGCTGATTTTGAGCGTTCTTTTGACTCTAAACTATTGTTTTCATGTCTAGAAAAGTCACATGAATTACAACATACTTTTGTTGATACGGGAAGAGATTCGTCGGTCTTAGAGATTATTGGAATCTCAATTTCATGTTCAAGCTCAGATCTCAAAATGGGTTCTTTCTCTTGATCCATCTGCTGCATTATAAATGAATAAGATCTTTAGTACAACGATTGTGATCAAGTAAAGCTAATAAACAGAGCAAGATAATCAGTATCGAGCTTCTCCAATTGTTTCAATCCTGTTTCCATAGAGTTTCCTCCGAGCAGGAGTTTGAAAAATGGATGGTAGACTGGCCTGGCGACCGGTCTTAAAACAACAGTCAAAGGCTGGAATGTTTTGTCTTTTTTCCCTCTGTTTTTCAATGTTTTGGATAGTAACAGGTAAAATCGTCGTTTTGAGACCAACAACCACCGTTTCTAACAAATCAATTAAAAATAATAGCATGAAGATTCCATTTGGATGGCAATTAAAACACATTCATTTACATAACCATTTGCGTCAGCTTGAGAGATTCAACCATCGATCCGCAAATATTTGGAAAAAGAAAATCTAGTTTACGATTCAAACCAAAAGCTGGCACATTCAAAAGGAAAAAAAAATTCTTTAAATTATTGGTTTAGTCGCACAACTTCAAAAGGCCGAAACAGATCAACAATGGGAATTTGAGCAAAGAACAAAACCAATCGAAGCAAGAAGATAAAAAAAAACCCAAATCAAACAGCAGATAATCCTGAAAAATTGCGAAAGAAAGAGGACAAAAACAGCCAACTTAGTAATGCAACAGAATGGCGCACCTGTGAATCAAGAGCGAGGAAGAAAAGCAATATCTCCGAATGGGTTTGCCTAAAAAATAGTGAATGAGAAACGCAGGCAACAATCACAGAGAGAAGAATGGTCACTCACTTGGCGTGTCCCTTTCGGACTAAAAACCAAACCTCCCAAAAGATGGCAGCCGCTAAATCCCAACTTAACGCCGTAACGTTTTATCGGTTTTGGTTCTTAATGTTGTTTTAGGGGTCAGACGGCCTAGTCGACAAACACGCATTTAAACGTCATAGAAAAGCCGTTGCCTTTGGTATTCGGAAGCAATGATCTTTATGCAATAAAATGAAAAATCCTTGCCTTTTCTCCGCAGATTATCTTAATCACTGCATTTAATTTGCCTGGTAATTTACAGTTATTAGCCAGAACGTCATAGTAGATATAAAGGAACAATCTTTTCGTCCGAATGTTATGTTTTCATAAAAGTTTGATTTATTTTTTGTTTATTTCAGAAGATTTGTTATTCATTGGGATTAATTGGAAATCTGTGTATGCGCTCTCTCTCTATCGATTTAGTGGCCTTCTTCTTCGCTTTTATGATTTCAACGAATTGAAAAATGAAAACTTTATAATAAACGCCACCGCATCTGAAACACACACTCTCTCTCTCTCTCTCTCTCTCTCTCTCTCTCCATCCAATTCCAAAGTGCGCCCACAAAAGAGCCGCCCCCAATCTCTTAAAAATATCCGATATTGTTAAACTCCTCTGCTATTTCTGTCTTTTTCATCGAAAAAAGAATCTCTGGGTTGAACTTGAACCCCGAAGAGCTAGAAGACGAGGGCAAGGAGCTCTTTCGGCTGTTGTAAAGCTTCTACTTTCTCTTTCTTCCTGATTCTGGTATCTGTTTTTAATGGCGCAACAAGGGTTAGATACGATTGGAACCGCAGTGCTGGATGACATAATCAATAGGCTTTTGGAGTTTCGAAACGCCAGGTCCTGTAAGCAGGTCCAGCTCATGGAGAACGAGATCCGCCAGCTTTGTGCTGTTTCCCGAGAAATTTTCCTCCGACAACCTAACCTTCTTGAGCTCGAAGCCCCCATTAAGATCTGCGGTACGTGTTATTTTATTTTGATTTTGATCACTACTTTAGGCATTCGTTACATGTTCCTAAAATGTTCTTGTTCATATTGGAAAGTTCATTGACTGGTTTCGAAGAATTCATGAACTACTGCGAAATATTGGTTTCTTGATTGTGAAAATAACCGAGTAGTAATGGAGATGTTAAGCACGCATCAATTAAATGGATGCTCTTTAACACTGAAGAATGATTACGTTTAAGAGAAAATGGTTGTGAATTGACTTGACAAGTGATGTTATTTTTATGTCGTCGGATCAGAAGTATTCCGAGGAGAATCTGATGAAAACAGTTGTTGAGTCTGAGACGAGCATCTCTATATGGTGTGATTATTTGTAGAATGTAAACGGAGGGTTAAACATTTAAAGATTGTACAACTATGACTAGTGTAGCAATTCAGCCAGGCAAGGGCATTTTCAACTTCTCATTTCTGGTTTGCTTGGATTTTTTAGTGGTCGTGTAAGACAGTTTGATATTTGTTTCCATCTGTTTGATTCAGATGTAAATCGGGCAAAAAATAGATATCGTCGACGTAACAGAAAATGGATAATGATCATTTAATAAGCTTTTTTAGATCTAAGAAAGTGGCATTAGAGAGAAAATACTATCATTCTCTCTAAACTTTAAAGAGAGGACGACGACTCAGATGCATAGACAGAGTTGAACTCATCAAGCATGTCCATTTATATGAAAGACAACCCATTATTTATCATTAACACGAGGTTAATTGTGGACTATATTTTGCTTGTGTGTCTAAATATATTGTAATGCTTTAATTTTGTCAAACTCTGTGATTTTTCTTCACATTCAGGTGATATTCATGGGCAATATTCTGATCTCTTGAGGCTTTTTGAGTATGGGGGATTTCCTCCAAGTGCAAATTATTTGTTCTTGGGGGACTATGTCGACCGGGGGAAGCAGAGTTTAGAAACAATATGTCTCCTCCTCGCGTATAAGATCAAATACCCGGAGAACTTCTTTCTTCTCAGGGGAAACCATGAATGCGCTTCGATAAATCGAATTTACGGGTTTTATGATGAGTGCAAGCGTCGATTCAACGTGCGGCTTTGGAAAAACTTCATCGAATGTTTTAACTGTCTCCCTGTTGCTGCAGTAATAGACGATAAAATACTCTGCATGCATGGGGGGCTTTCGCCCGAGTTATCAAATCTGGATCAAATAAGAAACTTGCCTCGGCCGACTGACATTCCTGAATCTGGATTGCTTTGTGATTTGCTATGGTCAGATCCGAGTAAAGATATCAAAGGGTGGGGCATGAATGATCGTGGAGTTTCTTACACGTTTGGAGTAGATAAGGTCTCTGAATTCTTGATGAAGAACGATATGGACCTTGTTTGTCGAGCGCATCAAGTAAGCAACCATAACTTCAATCTTTCTCTTTCTAACGCTAAAATGTTTACTATAATGTCTATTTCGTAGGTGGTTGAAGATGGGTATGAGTTCTTTGCCGAGAGACAGCTCGTTACGATCTTCTCTGCTCCCAACTACTGTGGCGAATTCGACAATGCCGGGGCATTGATGAGTGTCGACGAAAGCTTAATGTGCTCGTTCCAAATTATCAAGCCTGTTGATAAAAAACCAAGGTTCTTCTAATGGAGATACGATTCATCAGAGTCTCGATCTTGCTCGAAATTTGTTAAGGTAAGTTTGACGTCACTAATTCTTTTCTTCTTCCCTTTTTCCCTCGTAAAAAAAAAAAAAAAAACCTAATGCTGCGGCGACATTGGTCTCAATCTCGAGATTCGAGAATGATCAAGGAAAGAATATGTATACCATTGGGTTAAGTAAACATAGGCTTGAATGTCTCAATGGCTTTTGTGATATTTGATGAATTATTTTGATTGTGTATTACCTTTAATGAGCAAGTTTGAAGCTCGTGGTTTTGTCGCAGATATTCGGTTTTGTGGGAGGGAGCGGAAAAATGGTGATTTGTTGGAACATGTATATACATTTGAAACATCAATGCCATGAAGATGAATCATCACATTCTTGTGTTTAGATTGATTCATCTTTGCTTCTTTAGTAGTAGTTATGTTGAGAGTTTCTATGATGTCTTGTCACTTTCCTCTCTCTTAGAACACCAAAGCATATATCAAATACCCAATTTATATCCTAACTTTTAGCTTCATTTTTCTTTTTTAAAAAAATTCTACTTTTACATTTTAAATATCTTTAATTTTTAAAGTATTCATGTCTACGCCATCTTTGCCCTTTTCAAAAATCTCAATTTTGAACTTTGTTGACTTTTTATTTTCAAATTGTTGGATGAAAGATTAATAGAATTTAAAAACTAGTTAAAGTTAAAATAGCTATTTGGTTCAACGAGTAAGTTGATTTCAATGTCTAAATTATCAAAATAAAATTTAAGGTATCAAAATTGTGAATGATCTCAAGTTGTTTACTGGTTTTAGTAATAAATAATAAATCATACAAATATTAAAAAATTATAAAAAATTTTAGATTATTTTTTTTATGATAAGATAAATATATTGTAAAAATTTTAAGTAAATTGAATATAAATTAGTAATTTTTTAAAATTAATTTATAAATTAAATGTTGTTGACACTTGCAGAACACGTGTGCGGAGGGTGGAGCACCTCTCGCATTGTCTCTGGGAAGAACCCGGGGGGCGTTAAACGACTCTCTCTTCTCTTTGTAAAATGAATTCTTACGGATTTTTGGTGGTTAGGTTTTGTTGGGTTAAAACTAATATTTTAAAGATTTTTTAAAAAAAAATTAGACTAGTGAAAAATTAATATATAATGTTTTTCTAAACTAATATTTTAAATTAACTCAAAATTCAAGGCATTTCCCGTTATTTACTGGCCCATCCTCCTATAAAATGGTTAATGAGCACTGAAATACTGTTCATAGTTTTAATTTCAAACATTTGAACGCTATTTTTCTCTGGAGAGCGTCGTCGATCGATCTCGGCTCGGCGTGCCCCCGACTGCTGAGTTCTGGTTGCAGGAACGGCAGTTGGAGAGAAACGTTCTCTCCGACTTACAAACTTGAAGAAACCATCTCTGCCAATTCTTTTACGCATTTCCATGGAAGCTCACCACGCAACGTTAGGTCGACGAACGGTGTGCACCTACTTCTCCTCCTCCCCCCAACTGGTGTCACCTCAGCCAATGTCATTTTGATTTTTTTTTTTCAAATTCCTTTTGAAGTATTCTTTGAGAGGGGAAAACGTAATTGCCTGATAGTTTCTTCTGTCCTTTTAATTTGCTAGCTGGAAGAAATTCGTCAGAAGAGAGCAGCTGAAAGATTAAGCAAGGCCTCTTCTGGACCAGATCTGAGCCAAATCTCTAGTTCAGATGGTCTGTTCTTTCTTATTATTCTCATTATCCGTTTATTAAGACCATTCGTACGATGTATCAATGGATTGAATTTTGTTCTTAATGTATAGATACTACTGGAATGAGAAAATCGGAAAGTGGAAATCGATTGTCAGAGGCAAGCTTCGAATGTTACTTTTGACATCATTTGAGCGCTCAAGTGATTGAGTGGATAAAAATTTCTATGGAATTTCCATTTCTTTTGCAATGACATTTTGGTCTATTTGTTTATCGGGTTTTTAAGTGCCCAGGACGTTGGTTTGAATTATAATGCTTTCAATTTCACGTGCAGTCTGATATAAGTGGTCTAGTCTCGCAGCTACAAGATTTACACAAGAAGAATGTGCTATTGACAGAAGAAAATGAAACACTCACTGCAAAAGTAACTTTTCGTTTCCATTTATTTACATTTAGAGATGAGCATTTAATATCATTGTATTATGCTTGTGTTTCAGCTTCAAAAAAATGCTATCAACAATGACGTGCTTCAGAAGCGGTTGACTGAACTGGTAAATCGGAGGGCCTCCCTAAACTTTTATTGCATTTCTGTAGAGGATGATCAGTCATGGCAACTATTCTGCATCATTTTTCCATATTAGTACTTTTTTAATTTTTGAATAAAAATTAGAACAATATTTGTGATTATCGACGGAGAAAAAGAAATTATCATAAGTTGTTTGACTGTAATTTTTTCCCTAGTTAGGACTAGAACCTTTTTTCATGAAATCCTCTTGAATTGGGGCAAATCTAGAAACCAAATATGAGCTACATAACATGTTTTAAAAGTCATGCCGATGTCTAAATGCAGGAGCAAAAAACGGTACCATCTTTAAGAAAAGCACTCAAGGATGTAGCCATGGAAAAAGATGCAGCATTTGTAACTCGGGTATTGTAGTTTTTTATGTTGTTCTATACTTAGTCTCCTTTTCATGCCGTGAACTCCAATATATTTGTGTAGGAAGATCTTTCAGCGCAACTCCGCACTCTGAAGAAACGTGTAAAGGAAGCAGAAGAAGAACAATATCGGGTGGGCAGTTGTGAAGTAATTGAATTCATTTAAGTTTGTGAAGTCATTGACTGATTACTCTCTTGCAATAGGCAGAGGAAGACGCAGCAGCCTTGAGATCTGAATTGATTCTGATGCAACAACAAGCAATGACTGGATCTTTTTCTGTAACTACCTCACAGGATCAAATACAGTCACTGGAGAAGGAAATATCTAGTTTAAAATCAGAGTTACAGGTAAGGCTTAATGAATTTAAAGTGTCATTTCTATTGGAAGTTTTGGTTACAAGTGCATTAAGTTGAGCTGGAAATCCCAGAGAGAGTCATTACTGAGGCGGGAAGAGCTACAACGATTAGCTGAGGTGCAAGCTAAGGCTTCTTCACTTCAGTCAGAAAAGCTGAAGCTGGAAGAAAAAGTTTCTGCTTTGTCTGAAAAGGCATCAGGTTGAAGCATTAATAATATTCGTTTCAGATATCCAATTCTAATAAGGATTTTTTTTTTTTTTTTGCAATGAGAATGTTCTGTTCATGATATGTTTAACCTTGTTTGAAATTTAAATGTCTCAGCAAAATCAGAAGTCTCAGCAAATGTGGCTGATAAGGCATTTCCATCAGTAAGTAAATTTATTGTCATTCAAAACTCTCTCATTACCTCGACAATTCTAGTCACAACTCAAAAGGAAGGACCCTAATCTCATTTAATGATTAACATACTGATATGAGTCATGGTTTAGTGCAAATGTGAAATGATGCTTCAAAGAATCTTGAAGCAATCTCAATTAATTTATGATTTTAGGCGATGCACCAGCAGAAGAAAGCCTAAAATTTATTTTTTTTCTCTTTTATTTTGAATAATATGTTTTGTAGGAAGACAGGGAGAAATTTGAAAAGCAGTTGCATGATATGGCTGTGGTGATTGAAAGATTGGAAAGTAGCAGACAAAAGCTTCTACTGGAGGTGCAGTCTTTGCAATCTCAACGTTCTTTCGAAACATTAGTCAATTACGGAGAAACTTTGCACTTCACTTTTTGCAGGTTGATTCACAATCCACAGAAATAGAAAGACTCTTTGAGGAAAACGCTAATCTTTCCAACTCGTACCAAGAGGCTGTTGGAATGTCATCGCAATGGGAGAGTCAGGTAATTAGTGTACAAATTAAGAAATATTTGGTTTTGGCCTTAAGAGCTGCTCTCTTGATTTCCAGACCTGTTGAAAAGTATTTCCTCTTTCTAGTATGAGCATCTTTTGCTTTTAGAGGAGGCACGCTTGTTATTTGAACTAGTCCATAGTTTAGATAAAATTACGATTTACAACCTTAATTTTTTTGGGGTACTCTAATTGCATGGATATATATACTTTTGGTTGCATTGACAAACACAATGCTTTTCTTAGGTGAAAAACTGTCTCAAGCAAAATGAAGAACTTCGTCAAATCATAGATGGCTTGAGAATAGAACAGGCAAAGAGCTTGGCCACTGCTCCACCTACAGAAGGGAACACTGAAAAAGGCTCTTCAGCATATCCAAATGAGATTCTCTCTCTCAAGGTTAGCTGTTTTATTTACAGACACCTCCCCATCAATCATAATTAATTCAACTCAGGAACATGATCTCAACATGCTTCTTTGGTTTATTTAAGTTTCTACTGATTCAAAAATTGAAGTGGTTGATTACATATGGATTTAGTTGTTAAAATTATTTTAAACATTCATTAATCTAATATGCCATGTTCTGATGTAATGTTAAATTACCATTTATTTCACAAGTTTGAGCTGTTGGCTTTAATCATTTATGTTACTTATCGAATCATCTTTTTTCCCATAAAGTATATTTTCTGCATCATTTGCTTGTTGTTTCATTCTGTAGAATCAACTTGCTAAAGAGCAAAGCAAAGCAGAGGCACTTGCAGCTGAAGTATTGCAGTTGTCAACACGGCTCCAACAGTCTATGCAGGCATATAATGCAATTGCACGCATGTAAAATTCTCTCAATTTTTATGGCCATTATTTGGTTGTCTTGGTGTATAACATCATATGTGCTTGCACTTGTTGATAGGGAAATATAGAGAATTAGAGTGTATATGTGCTGGCATTTGTTGAGAGGGAAATATTGAGGTAGATTAGGAAACTAAAGGTGATGTGACATATTAGATGTTGTAATGGGGAGCTAGTGGGCTATAAATGATGCATGTAGTAAGGGAAAGAGGGAATTGAACATTTTCTGCAACAAGTATTAGCTAAGTAATGCAACTGAAGATTCATTCGAAATTGAAATAAAAAATAAAAGAAAGAATAAAGAAATAGTTCTCAAAATAGGGATAATAATATTAATTGTTAAAAGTTTTAATGTCTAATATTAATTACAATTCTTTAAATAGAGGTCGAGTTATGATGTAAAATCTTTAATAAGAAAAAGTAAATCTCTGAATTTTTTTTAATAAGATAAAGTCCATTTAATAAATTAAAACAAATAAAATCAAATATTAAACTAATAGATAAATTATATTAAAAGATCAAGAGTTTATGAGCTTAGCTTACAACCATGTATTGCATCACTAGGTTATTCCGAGTCTGAACCCGTGGTAGTTTTCTAGGAGCTGATGTTTCGCCAGACTTATGCTGTTTTATTTCATTTTGTGTTTAGTTATTGGATCGAAGATAGTTTATGCTTTTATGTTGATTGTGCTATGTTGATTGTGGTGTTGGTGGTATTTCGATGAAGGATTATGTTCAGATTATACACGTCGTCTCTTTTGTTGTTCATCAATGGTATTAGATTCACTGTCTAGGGAGGATTGTGTGGATGATTTAGAAATTAACCTAAGCAGGATGAAGAAAATAGAATAGATTGAGAAGATGTTTGTACAGTTTACAAAGGGGGTTTTAAGGATATCAAAGATGGATGAGTCATTGAAAATGTTGCCTATTTTTTTGGGAAAGTTGTTGAGCCAATCGCCTGTGTGGAGGAGTCTACTGTTCTGTCGGCCATGGACAAGGAGATAGGAAACAACGGTCAGTTTGCTAAGGACGACATGGTTCTTGTGCCTTTTGTGGACAAAAAACGAGGTTGTTGTCGCTCGGACCAGCTCCTGGTTTGAGCAATGTGGAACGTATAGTGGAGTCCTCGACAGAAATGGGCAGTGATGCCTCAGCACGATGGCCTATGGTGCCGATAGTTGTACATTATCGTGAGAGGAAGAGTAATGGAGAGCTCCTATGGATAGCTAGAGAATGGAATTCAAACGGTTGCGTCAAGACTGTCAATAACCTATAGCCTGTAGCCTTTAGAGACTGAGGAAGGAGATGACCTTCTTCGTGGGGGTCAACCAGGCTGCAGGATTGATGGCGGTTAGAAACTTCCGTCCGGCTAGGGTTTCTCTTCTCACACTTGGGTTGGCTGAAAATTTTGAAAAAGGAAAATTTGCTTGAAAGTTAGCAAAAGAAGATGGGTATTTGGAAATGCTTGTCAAATATAATGATGAATGAGAAGAGTCCTTTTCACGTGGGGTGGAAAATGACCCGGTTTAGGATTCTAAAATAATGATGAAAGAGGAGAGTCCTTCCCACTTGGGGTAGGCTGGAAAAAAAATTGTTGAAGAAGGTTATTTTCAATTGGGTTGGGCGTGTATAGTTGTGGACTGGGTTATGTGACTTGGTTTACATGTTAATGCTTTGCTTTGGCTGTCAATTAGGAGTACCACAGGTTGTGTGGAGTAGAGTCTTAGAGACTAAGGCTTGTTTGGGATGGTTATCTTTCGATAGTGACTTGAAGGAATTGACAGAGGGGCATCAAGAGAAGTCAATGAGGGAATCGTCTCCATTTGCTAGAAGAGCATTCACACCTCCAAATTGATCCACAAGCCAAGAGGTGCGACAGTTAGGCATGCGCAACTTGGGGGAATGTCAAAATAAGATAAGTGAGACGGTGCACTATCTAGATTGCATAGTGTTGAAAGATGTGGTAAGTGATCGAGCTAACTGCATTGGGTAGATGTGTTGGAGACCAAAGGTAGGCTTGACAAGGCGAGTAGCGAGTGCACACATTGTCGAGAGAGGCTTATGGGCAGATGGCGCACAGAGGGCGATTGCACGAGGCAAGCACCAAGGACAAGGTGCATACAAAGGTGCTAGACAATTGGGAGGACGTAAGGAAGGTTAAGTGAGGCGACGTCTTGACTACAACAAGGCATCGGTAGAGTCTACGCGTTGGTCTAGTGTGGCACGAGTAGGACAAGATGAGTCAACGACAGAGAAAGAAGGTGTTGGCCAAAGGAAGACAGCGTAGATGTCCAATCACTACCACTTGGGCAGAAGGACGTGGCACTCAGGTCCACTTGATGCTTATGGGGAGTTGACAGCCAGCCAAGTCAATATACAAGGACTGTTTGAGCAGAGAAAATGCTTGTGTTAGAATGTCATAAGACTTGAGTGCGCATGTGGTAATTCGAAATTCGAATTGATAGTGCTAGGAATGGTAGGCTGGACAATGAGCATGCCTATTGTCGAGGGAGGTGTGTGGGCAGAAGGTGCAAGTCGATACAAGGTGTGCACAAATGATTATGCCACTACATTTTGCGATTGCCAAGGTATGGGATAGGGTGTGCTCACGTGTGCTAGGCAATTTGGAGGATTGTACACCAACATGCACAAGGGAGGTTGTGCGGGACAACATGTTGTCCATGACAAGGCTTTAGTGGAGTCTGTGTTAGGCTAGCGTGGAAACGAGCCAAGGAATGTGCTAGGACAGAGAAAGGAGGCGATGGCCGAAGGAAGACAACGCGGATGTCTAATCACAACCACATGGACAGAAAGATGTGGTATTGACGCCCAATTATGCTTATGGGGCGTTGACGACCCGCCAACTCAAAGATGTGAGGACTGATTAAGAAAGGAAAACACTTGTGTCAGAATGCCATAAGAATCGAGTGTTGTTGGGGTAATTCAAAATTTGAATTGATAGTGCAAAAGACACAATGGGAGGTTGGACAATGAGCGTGCCTATTCTCGAGAGGGTGTGTGGGCAGAAAGTGCAAGTCAATACGAGATGTGCACAAATGCTTATGCCACCACATGTTGTAAGCACCAAGGTGTGCGATAGGATGCGTTCGTGGTGCTAGGCGATTTGGAGGACCAGACACCAACATGCCCAAGGGAGGTTGTGCAGGGTGACATGTTGGCAACAACAAGGTTTTAGTGGAGTCTACGTGTCAGACTAGCGTGGAAGCGATGTTTAATCATTACCACATGAACGAAAGGGCATGCAATAGAATCCAATTGGCGTTGTTGGTGTGTAGACAACGTGCCAACATGAGGCGTGTTTGACAAAGGACAAACGTGTGTGTCGAAACGCCTATAGGATTGAACGCAAGTGGGCCAATTTAAAATTGAAATTGACAACGTTGGGAACAAAAATAGTCTTAATAGTGTGGTGGAGTAAGCGTGTGCACTAGGCTAGTCAAGATGGCGCACAAGGTGTGTGGTAGGGCGCTGCCACAAACTTGTCGATTGTGGTTAGCAGATGCCAATACACACCAGGAAGGTTGTGCCAGGTGACATATTGGCCCACAAGGTATTGGTTGAGTTTGGGTGTTGGGTTACCCTGGTTGCGAGTCATTGCGCGTTAGAACAGGATGAGTGCCTAGAAAGAAGAGTGCTGACGGAGGGGAGACAACGCTCGTGTCCATTCACGTCCACATGGGCAGAAAGAAATGGGACTCAGGTCCAAATGGCATTGTTGGCACCCATGGCGCGTGAGGTAGGCAAGCACGTGTAAGAATTTGCGAGACAGTAAGGGGCAATTGGTGACCAAGAAACTCGAGTAGTCGGCACAATGTTGAGAGGTCCAAGAGCGCAGAAGAACAATTGGGCGTACAAATCCAAAATTTGAATTTGGGCAGAGAATTTTGAGTTGCTGGGATTTGGCAGTATTCCAACCAATCTTAGCTTCAAGAAAATTTTTGTGGTAGATTTTTCTTCAAGTCACTTAAATGGGGGTGAGGTTACCTAGTAGATAAAGTTCTTAGCACCTGGGTCTATAAATTGAGAGACATTCTTAGTTAGCAAGGCATTGAGAGAAATCGAAGAAAAGAAACTGTTCAATTGCCTAGTTGTGGTGTCTGGAGTGTAAGAGCTTTCTTTTTATGAGAAAAAGGATGGAGATGGTTCCATAATTTTTGCTTTCTACTTGATTTCGGGGTGTCACTCAAGATTGATTCGGGAAGGCTGGTTTAGAGAAGGATTCTCTAAATGCCGGTCATGTTTGTTGGATTTGTTCTATCAACGTCTTCGGAGACTAGGGAGAATGGCCATGAAAGTTGGGCTGAAAAAATTGCTGAAGAAGGTTTATTTTCAATTGAGTTGGGGTTGTAAAGTTGTGGATTAAGTGATGGAGAAGTCCAGATTTGAGTTAATTTTTCTATGAGTTCAAAGTATGATCATCTAGTGGGTTGAGCTGAAATTATTTTGCTTGAGAATTGGAGAATCTGTGCTACTCACAACCTTGCAGACAAGGTCAAATTCGAATGAAGAAATGATGTTTAGAGAAAAATATAGAGGGTAAATTGGAAAATTAAAGGTGAGATGATATAATTAATTATTGTAGTGGGGATGCAAATCAGGTATAAATGATGCATGTAGTAGGGGGAACTAGGGGATTGAATATTTTCTGCAGCAAGTATTTGCTAGGTTATTCCAAGTGTGAACTCGTGATGGTTTTCCGAGCTGCTGTTTTGTCCGACTTTGTGGTGTTTCGTTTCGTTTTATACTCTGACGTAGGATTAGAGATAGTTTTTGCATTTATGTTGATTGTGGGGTTGATGTTATTTGATTGAAGGATTATTTTCAGATTATACTTAATTGTCTTTTTTGTTATTAATCAATATTATCCAAAACTATTGCAGGTATAAGCCGGTGCTGTGGAACATCGAAAGCAGACTGATCAAAATGAAGCAAGATGACCACATTCGGGTCGCTTAAGGCAACCACATTTTGTGGTATGATTTGTGCAAACCTCTAGCAAACTGTCTAATTGGAGCTAAATATTCTAGCCATTATATGTAATCCAATGATCAACAGATGATCGACTATTTTTCAGGTAATCCATGAGAGGGAATAGATATATAGGAGAAAAGCTTATTTATAGAAATTGCATTTAATAGTATATATAAATGATAAAAATTTGAATAGTATATATAAATGATAAAAATTTTAGTCCAAAGTTAAGAAGAGCTTTTGCTCTGATGTGATTGCCCGTTGTGAAAGTAGAGTTTGCCAAACCACTCTAATCTATATGATTGATGTTCAATGCAATAGACTGAGGGCCCTCAAGAGCCAATCCAGGTATCTAATAACAAAAACCCGAAAATTGTTCGAGCACTTTGGGGGAGTATAGTTTGGTAAAAAGCAATGGAATTTTTGCCTTCCATCAAAATAAAAGAATATATTTTTAACGTAAATATGGACTGGAACGGAGGACACCTACCTACCACCCTTAATTCTACTTCTAAGCAACTAAAATGTGCGCATTGATACCATATTATATAACCAGGATGTGGTCCTTCTCCTTCAAATTTCCCTTTTCTTTTTATAAGACTACATGGTTTCTTTGAATCAGAATAGACGATGAACGGTCAATTACGAGAATTAAATGAAGGACGATCAATCATCTTGGAAACGCGACGTGGACGTCCTCATCACCACTCATCAAAATCATAAGATCGGGCCCCAGGCAAAGATATTAAATAAAACGAAAAAAAAAAAAAAGAAAAAAGAAAAATGGGGTTCCAAGATTCCCTCTTGATTGCAATTACAGATTACAGTCTGTGGCTTGGGGGGGTGGGGTGTGGTGTGGTGTGGCGTGGTGGTGTGGCCCTCTCTGCAGCGCTACATTTCTCCCTCTCTCTTCTCTTTGTCGCCTTCCCTTCCTCTTTTTCTCCTTTGAGATCGAGCAACTTCTTCTTCCTCCCTTTCAATGGCCTCCATCATCGAATCCGGTTGGCTGGTAAGCTTTCTACTTCTCTCTGCTACTCTCTTCATCTTTTCTCTTTCTTTCTCTTCCCTTCCCTTCTCCTTACCCTGCCTTTCATCGCTCCACCTTCTCTGCTTGTAATGCACTGTGTTTTATCGGTTTTAAGTTGGTCATAATTGTTATTGCGTGAGATCGGTAAGGATTTGAATGCGCGTTTGGAACATAAACTTCAACTTTTTTTTTTCTTTTTCTTTTTAGTTCGATGCTTTCAAATAGACACTATAAGGCATAATGTGATGGAAATGTTTCCGGTGCACAAGTAGCATGCGAGTTCAATGAAATGTATTGCTGGATCTGACGCATGAACATAGAGAGTTTGCTGACTAGGATTGCGTCTGTCAAATATCGATTTCGAATTGTGAGCGAGAATTTAGCGATTCGATGACCATATTTCCCTTTTTTCCGGCTTTTCATCCAATTGGAATGATCCTCCTGCTGGAATTGAGAACTGGAATTGAGTGTTTCTCAGACCACCATTGCCTCCCGTGGACACTTCATGGAACCAGAACGCGCCGCCATTAAACGACCGCTGATTTTCTTTTAATTTTTGTTTTTCACCTTAAGGGTAGATTCAAGATTGCATTGCTGTAGTTTTGTCCTTTAATATTGTCGTTTTTTTTGTTACAATAAAACAAGTATGATGTTCAATTGAGCTAATCTGAATTTTATTTATAGTGATAAGGAAATTTGAGCGAAGTTTATGAGACTTTTCTTTTTTATGATGCAGTATCTAATTACACATTTCAGTGATTTCCAACTGGCGTGTCTGGGAAGCTTCTTTCTGCATGAAAGTATATTTTTCTTATCTGGGCTTCCCTTTATTTTTCTTGAAAGAGCTGGATGGCTTAGCAAATACAAGATCCAGGTTTGTGTCTTCTCTCCTTTCTGCAACTTACCAAGCTTCGAATCTCATTTTTGTAAGAATTCTTTCAAACTGTCGTCTGTTTTATTATGTCTAAACATTTTTCCACACTCCATACTATATTTACCAACAATATTACAAAAACGAATATTGTGTACTAGGGTATATGCCATTTCTATCAGACAAGTACAAAATTAAGTGGGGTTTTGCCAGGATGGCTTATTTATTTTCACCTTATTCTAGTCTAAGAACCTGTTGTCTCCATTTTTCATAGATTTTCGGCTTTGATACTGACAAATATATTTATATATATATTTTTTGTTTTCAGACGAAGAATAATAGCCCTGCAGCTCAGGAGAAATGTATTACTCGCCTATTGCTCTATCATTTCGGTGTCAATCTTCCTGTTATGATTTTTTCCTATCCTATCTTCAGATATATGGGCATGAGGAGTAGCCTTCCTCTGCCAACCTGGTATTCTCAGGTTCTTTATATAGTTATGCCATTTATCCTGGAGATTGAAAGACTGATTAGCTTTTCTTTCAGTGAGCTCTTGCAGTTGTCTATAAAATATAGTAATATACGCTACCACTAGCTTTTGCAGTAATAAAAAGATATAATTGTGATTTTATTTTTTCTAGGAAAGTGGTTTTGACTCAGATAATATTCTACTTCATTCTGGAGGATTTTGTGTTCTACTGGGGGCATCGAATTTTGCATACTAAGTGGCTCTACAAGCATGTTCATAGCGTACATCATGAGTAAGAGCTTCGATGTGCAATTAGTTTTTTTTCTTTCACAATTTTCAGGCAATGCTGAACTAATCTTTTTGAGTTGCTTATAGAGTTTGCTTTTAATATTCACAGATATGCGACCCCTTTTGGGCTGACATCAGAATATGCTCACCCGGCAGAGATACTCTTTCTTGGATTTGCTACAATTATTGGTCCAGCTATAACTGGCCCACATCTGATTACTTTATGGTTATGGATGGTACTTAGAGTGCTAGAGACAGTCGAGGCACACTGTGGTTACCATTTTCCTTGGAGTCTGTCCAACTATCTACCTTTGTATGGAGGGTGAGGCAAGCAATGGTTGCATGGGGAAATTATTCTTGCATGTAAAAGTTAATTTCTGTTTTTTTTCAGGGCTGATTTCCATGACTATCATCACCGGTTGCTCTATACAAAGTCTGGAAACTACTCATCGACCTTCACGCACATGGACTGGTAAGCTTTGTCCTCTAAACATAATATGTTTTGATTGTATAATGGCGACTATCAGATCCTTTCTATTGTTTTGGCAGGATCTTTGGGACTGACAAGGGATACAGAAAGTTGAAAGTGCTTAAGAACATTGGAGTCGAAGATGGTCAGAAGACAACGTGATGATGGAAAACAAATTGTTCTTCTAAAACATGGGAATGATCCGTGATTTTCGGGCATCTCTGAAAAGGTCCTGTTTTATCACTGTCTTCTTACTTTTCTGCCACATTTGTGTTGCATTCTCTGTTGTCTACAAAATGTCTGGTAATGTGGTATCAGTGAAAGAGTTTTACTACTGTCACATTGTTGAACTTGTATTCTCTTAATTCATGAATAAACCGTCCATTTTTTTATTTCTCGTACAAATTTTCTGACATCCGAAGTTGATGGTGAAATCTCATGTGTCGGCCAGTTGTCGCGTTGAGTGTATTGTCTAATAGATATATAAAGGAAATATGGGGTATACTTTTTTCCATTTCAATTGTCACATCAAACTGTAAAAGCATGGGGAAATTACGAAAGTCCAACTCCTAAATAAATTGTCTGAACTCAAAGAAGAAATGAAGGGTACAGTCATAAATTAGTTGACTGCATTCGATCTGTCACTCCTGAGGTCTACGATTACCAAGCTCACATTGTCAACACTTTTCCGGCCTAGTGCCAACTTGCTCAGCATTGTTGCCGCCTCGCTGCATGCCTCGTCAGGAATTTCTGGGCTGGCGACTGCGCTGCACACTGAGGCACAGTGCGGCCGCAACCTTTGAAACTTGCCTTGGAGGCACATGCGCGCCACCTCGCACGCCGTCTCGTTGGACACAACGTCCCAAAGTCCATCGCTTCCTATCAGCAGACAATCATCCTCCGGCGACCGATCAGTGATCGTCACTTCCGGGTCGCAGGTTACGTAGGGCTTCAGATAGTTATCACCTGGTGATCATAGACGACGATAAAAGAGTTGAAGAAAAGCAAGTGTAAAAGA
Source organism: Begonia peltatifolia (assembly GCA_022433055.1). Lineage (NCBI taxonomy): Eukaryota > Viridiplantae > Streptophyta > Magnoliopsida > Cucurbitales > Begoniaceae > Begonia > Begonia peltatifolia. The sequence goes on from CM039527.1 coordinate 5,673,530, forward strand.
ATGTTTACCAATGGCTCTTGATGTGGCTAGAACTCCGAGAACTCTTGGGCCTCCCCAGTAAATCACTTGCCCGCCGGCCGCTTCGATCCGATTCAGTTCATCTGGTCGATCCGGCTGTTTGCAAGAAGTAAATATTGTATAATTTCCGGTGGGTGCAAAAATACAGAAACTAGACGGATAGGACAAGAAAAAAGAAGCAACTTTGTGATCAGAAGAGAGAGGGACTGGTTTGCCGCTACGACAGAGAACAGCCCTCGAGTCACCGCAGTTAGAGACGATGATCTTCTCAGGGGTTAAAACAGCAGCCACGGCTGTAGTTCCAACCGTATTGCACTGTGGGGGATGAAGCTCGCACCTGCAGTTTGAAGCTGCAATTCTTTCACTACACCAACAGACTTCCTCGTCCATGCGCCGAAAGCTTCTTTCCATGGCGCTCTTCCAATCATTCGACGAAGATGATCCAACCTCTCTTTCCAACTCTTCCTTGACCAGCTCGTGCAACCGCTCCCTGCACTTGATCGCCACCTGAACCAGAAGAATGGCCTCAGAAAAGCGATACGAGAAAGAAAACCCTCGAGTGAAAGCGGACGAGAAAGAAATACTTAATACTACATGAGAGCAACCGTGACCGTCGTAAACAGCGAAGTAATGCAGGTGAGGGTTGGTAACATGGCCTATGCGGCAAAACGATGGTTGAACGGCGACCGCATCTTCCATTTCTCTTCGCCTTCCCCGAATCGAAACCACTCCGAACCTCGGATACTCTCCCGGAACTTCTGGAGCTACTCGAGCTGCGGGAGGTCGACAGAGAAGCGATATGGAAAGGTCCAAAGACGGAGGTGACGGAGAGCTTTCCACCATCTCTGGTTTCCTACATTCAAGCTTTACTAACTCCTTGTCTTCGTCTAAAGAAGAACTATCCACCGCGTATCTACAGTCTATTGAAAACGAATCTGCTACAGCCTCTAGTTTCTGACGCTTTCGATGGTCATCCATTTCCGGGGGAGCCATTTCAGGCTCCAATTCAACCTTCTCGTGGTCCATCGATCTCCTTCGACTGGCACTACGACCGACGTTGCTCTCACTCATCACCGAGCGGTAAATGTCCGCCATTTTTGAGAGCTCTGTGTCAGCCCCTCTGATCTTGTTCAGCCCCTGGAAATATTCTAATCCAAGCGAAGCAGAAGGCGAAATCGTCGCGTGGCGAACGTCACACTTCAGAGCGGGGGCTATAAAGGAATTTCACGAAATACGCGGGCAGATGGACTGGTAGCCTCAGGGGCAGATCACAGAAAAAGAACAAATTCCCCATAACCATTCTTGGCCGTTGATCTCTAAGTCAAGTCAAACTGAGTGTACGCATTCTTTTAGGTTGCGGTGGCCCAATAGAATACTCCCACGCATACCCCTGCCCTCCAGATTTCCCCCTTTCCATCCACCGTAGATTTGTATTAATTCATTATCTTATAAAATTAATCGACTCCAGGTAAGTGTTGTTTCATTCTCTCATCTTGTCTTATTATGTAACGCTATCCGCTGTCCGTCCACATATCAACTTCATACTATCCTCGATCACCCGACCGATCTCGCAACTTGTTTCAAGTGATTATTCTTTATCAAAGAGTTTGTCTAATGAATGAATTATAATAGGTTGAAGATTGTGGTAAACTACCGTATAAAATTAAGGACAAACTCAATATTCTGTTGATTGTAAAAATTTAGTTTATATCACTGTAAATATACAATCTTACACTGTCTTGTTTGAAATAATAAAAATTGATTGATTTATATGTAGAATTTTTTTCACTGCTTAGTATAACGCGTTTTAAGATAATTTTAAAAATAAATATGTACGTGCTCTGACTCAAAATGAATAATATTATACTAGAAACATGGAAAGAAGATCATTTTATTCTAATTATAATAGAAATGCTTGTCTCAACTCTTTAAGACATCTTGTACGTGCAAGTCTATTAGGTTCAAGAATTATGAAATCATTTTCAGGTGGGTAGGGTGGCAGGGTAGCAGTAGTTGAACTACTAAACAAATTGTACACATGTTTGCGCGACAAAATAGGTTGAGAGTTGGTAATGTTCATCGGAAACAAAGCTAACAATCACACTGCATGAAAACCAAACACGTCTCCTAGTTTTGGTCTTCGCACTCTGCTAAACCCTAACCCAATCTTTCTTCAACACCTACCCATTCTTCAACTCCTAATGTCTGTTTAATTTGATCGTCAAACCTAATACTTTCTCCAACAGTTTGAGTTTAACCCATGTTCATGCAGAGGAGCAACCTTTCTGATTTAGCCACTTCTGGTTGACATCGTCTGCCACGCGCAGGGTTTTGATCCTTTCTGGCATTTGGGTGGCGACCCAGAGAAACCATGGGCCGGAGTTTTGAATTTCGTCGACTGTTTTGTTTCATTTTCTTTTCTGGTTTTCTGCAAATATGCATGTGTTGTTGTAAGCGTGGTACACGCAGACATCAAACATTGTGAGCTCCACACGTCTTCCTTCTTTGATGGCCGAACCCCGCAAAACTAGGACAGCCGTCGAGACATCTCTTTAACTCGTTTCAAATAAATAAATATATAAAAGGTACAGTGCATGGACATTCCCCTTGCACTTTAGGAAAACAAACTAGTTTTGTAAATTAATAATTAATAATTAAGTTGGTGTCCGCGTTGATCGATCAAAGACTTTAAATTCAGTATAAATACGAGAAGATTCTTTTAGAGTGACTTTTACATTCTCATTTTCTATTATAAGTTTCGTAATTGTTATGGGTGTTGTGAATGCATCTCGTTATTTTCTTATTATTTCTTCTATCATAGCAATGAGATCACACATTACTCGGTGATCAAGGATGTGTTTTTAACCTCTAATCTATTGTTATTATGATTTTGTACTAATTAAAATTAGTCTAAGCCAATCAAAAATTCTCCCAAAGAAACTAGCAAGGTCAACACGTTGACTTCTTAAACTGACATGTTCCCTATACTTGATGTGGAACTTGGGTTGGTTTAGTTCTCTAATTGAGCACGTTTAGCAGACCATCTTTTTCAAACCCAAACTCAGGCTCGAGCCTTGACCATCTTTTTTGGGTGGCAATGTTCGAACCCTAGTCAGCCCAATCACCGTCGCAAGCTACACCTTGGGTGATGCCTGCTGTGTCTCACTTGGCTTCACCCACGACAGCCCCGAGATCAAGTCCTTTGCTTTGGCGAAGAGGGCTTCAACGGAAAGCCTTGATGATGACACGTCTTCTTCCTCTCGTCTCTCTTCTTTCATGGCTGCTTTAGCTTCCTTCCTCGTCAGCATTTTGGCCTCTGCTTGCAGTTTCTTTTGAGCCTCTTCAGCTCTGCTTTCGCCTTCGCCTCCTCTTCTGCTTAGGCTCTTCTCCTTCCATCCTCGGGAATAAAAAAACAACACAAAATAGAAGAAATTGAGATGTGGCTGGAGTAAATAAAGAGAATAATAAAAATACTAAATTACTTTTAAAACTACTAATTATAATAATAATATATGTTAACATCTTGCAAATTCACGACGTGACAACTATAAATATTGATAATTTGTCAGACAAAAAACGAAATCGCGAAGCAGCGTGTGCCTTGGTAAACAAATGAGGAATCTGTAGAGAAAAAATGACAAAAGGCAAAGTGATAGTGCCAAGCTGAAGATGATAGCGAGTGACATGACAATCAATCTCAATATGTTTGGTTCGCTCATAAAAAACTGAATTACGCACAATCTGAATAGCACTTTGATTGTCACAATGTAATGAAGTAGAGCGACGAAGATAAATATCAATATCCGCAAGCAACCAGTGTAACCAAACAATTTCACAAATAGTCAAGGTCATGACACAATACTCAGCTTTTGTGGAAAATCGAGAAATAACGTCTTGTTTCTTACTCTTTCACGAAATAAGTGAATCACCTAAGAAAATACAAAATCCAATGGTGGACTTCCAATCAATAGAAACACCAGTCCAATCAGCATCTAAGTATGTACGCAGCTCGAGAGATGACATAGAAGGAAATAAAAGACTCCGAAACTTGAGTGGCTCGAAGGTATTTGAGAATACGAAGAACAACAGTCCAATAAACAATAGTAGGAATAGTAACAAACTGCTAACCACGTGAACAACATTTGTAATATCTAGTGAGTTACCGTAAGATAAACCAAACTGCCAACAACAATATGATATAAACCGAGATCCAACAAAAGAAGACCATCCGACAAAGAATATCGAGCATTAGTCTCAAGAGGAGTATCAACAATCATCACCAGTAATAGTTATGTCATCAACATACGAGGATAACAAAATATGACATGCACTCGTATGCCTAACAAACAATGCGGAATCACAATAACTAAGACGAAACCAAGCGAAGTAATCACCGTGGAGAACTTCTCAAACCAAGCACGAGATGCTTGTTTGAGACTATAGAGAATTTTACGAAGCCAACAAACTTCACCAAATTTGTGGGTGACACCATGAGATGGCATTATATATTTCTTTATAAAGATCACCATTCAAGAAGGCATGATTGACATCCATTTGAGATATTCTCCATCAACGAACATAGACATCTACAATCATAGTGCAAACAGTCGTAATCTTTGTAACATTGGCAAAGGTTTTTTCATAATCCATCTCCTAGGAGTAACACTTATCAACAAGTCGGCCTTGTATCGTTCCATGGATCCATCAGACTTATTTTTAATCTCGTAAACCCAACAAGAACCAATAGTATGTTTCCCGTGTATGGGTTTGATGAAGAGCTGTAAGTTCTTAAACCATAACATCTTGCCAAAGTAGTCACGAACAACCTCTCTGTAGGATAAAGAATCAGAAAAATGATGAACAAACGCAACAAATGAAGCAAAAGAACTTGAATATAAAGAGTAAACAAAATCAAGTTGTTAAGTAGACTTACGAGGTCGAGTAGACTGACGAAGTGAAGGAATATCTGCAATCTCAGGAGTTGATTGTGTCGTCGTAGGAGAATGAAAGGTAGGTGTCTCAGAAACCAAAGTATCAGATTCTGTCAATCTATTAATAAGACTAGTTAGAATTGTGGATGGAGCTTCCTTAGTTACAATATCGAAAGGTTCAATGCGCGTGAGATCATATTGAATTATATGATGTGAACTAGAAAGAATAAAGAAGAAGGGAATATGTAAAACACAACATGATGAGAAACGTACAATTTTTGACTAACTAGATCAAAACAAAGATATCCCTTCTAACAAACACGATAACCCAGAAAGACATATGGCAAACTGAGAGGACAATTTATTATGCTCGATGTGTAGGCGAAGCACAAAACAAGTACAACCAAAGACTTGTAAGGAAGAATAATCAGACGCATGTCCGTACAACTTTTTAAAGGGAGACAAACCTAAATTATGAAATGTTGAAATTCTATTAATCACATGAGTAGCGGTAAGAATCGCTTCCCCCCAAAACTCAATATGAACATTGACAGACAACAAGAATGAGCAAGCTATTTCAACAAGATGCCCCTGTTTCTTTTTAGCAATTCCATTTTGTTGAGAAGTGGCACTGCATGATGTTTAATGTATAGTCTCATTAAAAGCAAGTAAATGGAAAAAATTGTTCAAAGTGTATTCACCCCTCAAATCACAATGAAAACACTTGATGATGACTTTGTGTTTTTACAAAAGCCATAAAGTTAGTGAAAAATAGTAAGATAATCAGAGCTACGTTTCATAAGATAAACTCAAGTATAACGAGTGCAATCATTTACAAACGAAACATAATATCGTGATCCCCTTTTTGTGGGAGCAGAATAGAGTCCCAAAACATCAGAATACACAAGATCAAATGGAGCAAAAGAAAAAGATATACTCTCATAGAAGGGTAAGGCTAAAAATTTGGTCAATTTACAGTCATGACAATCAGAAATGTCATGATTGTCAGATGTTCTAATGCTTCTGCAGACATAAAAAATTATAAACAGATGCTGAAACATGACCTAAACAAGAATGTTATAAATAAAAATCAGAACTCGAATGACTCAAACGAAAAGAAGACAAATTCATACTAAAAGCTTCAACATTTGATACTTTGAGTTGATTTAAAACATAGAGTCTCTCGTATCTACGACTTGTCCCAATCCCCTTATGAGAGCGCGGGTCCTATACAAAACAAATGGATGAAGAAAATCAAACTAAATATCAAGACTCACATAATTGACTAACAAAATTAGTACCATGAGTAAGATTAGGAATATAATAAACATAAAAAAGAGACACAAGAGGTGTAACGATGAAACCAACATCTACTAATGACACAGAGCTGTCATCAGCTAGTCATAATTAATACAGAAAAATTGATAGACAAGGAATCAAAATAAGACAAATTGAGAGACATATGATGAGAGACACTTGAATCTAAGACCCATATGATGAAGTACCATACGAGGACAAACCTTCATGAGAGGCGGCTGACATAGCATGGGGTTGTGAGCAAAGAACTATTAAAACTGCTCAAACATGGATAGATCCAAAGACGGGACAATCACTACATTATTGGACAGAGATGGTCGATATGTCCATGAAGTAGACTGTAGCAAGACAGATAGTTGTAGCTGAGGCGACAAACTTTGTTGCAGTTGTATTGGTCTCTGTTGTTGTTGTGATTTATCCTTATTCTGCAATAACAGACATTGAGCTTTCCAATGACCCATCTACTTACATAAGCCACACTTATCATGAGAGACCTTAGATGTCGACCTATTTTGGTGTCCGACGTAGGTCGTTGTGGTACTGCAAAGACAGATGAAGTAGGAGGTGAGATAGTCCCCGATCAGCCTGAGACTTAAGACGAATCTCCTCAGCTAACAGTTCATTAACCACTGAATCAATAAATGAAAGAGAAGCACGATGTAGGATTGTCCCTCAAAATCATGACGAAGGGCCATCAGGAACTGTACTAGATACTGTGATTCTCTTCGAGCGATGTAAGCTGAGAATACGCGCAATTTCGATGGTTCTGTTAATGTCAACTGATCCCATAATGCTGACATAGCAGAATAAAAGTCTTGAATACTCATATCTTTCTGTTGAAGATCTCGAATTTCTTTCTCCAGTTGATATTGTTTAGTAAAGTTATATTGTGTATATAACCTGACCAAATGATCTCAGATCTCTTGAGCAATCTCATACTTTGCCAATTGAATACCTATGAAGTGCCTAATAGAATTGTTAATCTACGAAATAATCTTTGAATTGTTAAACTCCTAAACTTTCAGTAAGTTCGCATAGTCAGTGACCTTACTATCTGTAGGCATAACTCGCACACCTGTGACATAACCCCACATAAATTTTCCACACAAGAAATTCTTCCTAACATAACTCCAATATGAGTAATTTTTATCATCTAATTAGACACTAATCGACTGAAGAAATCATCTTTATGACCATTTATGATGAGAAAACAAAAGAAATCAACAGAATCCACAAATAATTCATCCAAAACAATAGAATCCAATAATCCCCAAATAACCAAATCAACAGAATCCAACTAAAACAACTGAATCCAATCAAAGAAATGCAAACCCGCGAGAACGAATCAAAAGGAGAAAATCAAACAAATACCCGAAATCCAATCAAAGAAATACGCATTGTTCATGCACTGTCCATTTTTCGAAGAAGCCAAGCTGTTGTAACAGTCGTATTCAACAAAATTGTAGTCTACGAAAACTCTAACCTGGCTGTGATATCATGAAGAAATTGAGATGTTAATATTAACTATTAATGAAAAGGTACACATAAAGAGATTTATATAATTAGGTTAAACAAATGAAATAATAAAAATATTAAACTCTCCTTAACGACTACTAATTGTAATAATAATATACACTAACAAAAATAACATAAGCAATGAACACTGCAAATTTTTAGTGATAACTTTCAAAGGTTTATCTACATCTACTTTAAAATTAACTCCATGAAAAGATCAAAAAGTTCCATTGTTCGATCACTAAAAACTACCTGAAAAGCTCATATGACGGTTTATAGGGTGCAGATTTCTAGGAAGCAGAAAACAAAAGATTACTGCATACATTACATTACTTTAGAGTCGTAAAAACCAGAGTTTCCTCCAGCCGACACGACAACATTGCAGGAGCACTCCGGAGAGAAGTCGTCAGGGAGACTGGTTTTTATCAAGGTGTAGTTGACATCATTTTCAACTACCTTTTATAACAGCTCTGAGATGGTCAACGGCTGAGATTGAGAGAAGAGGTTAGAGAAGGAGGAGAAGCCGTCGAGGTCGTTGTAGGTAGAAGCTGTCGTTGAGTTTGAGTCACAGATGATTGCCACATAGCCGACTCCGGCCAATTGTGCCGAAAACTTTACTGGCATTTCTTATTGCTTTGGCGATCGATTGAGCATCTTTGGAAGTTGATTCCACGGAATTGAGGCGCTTTGATTCTTGAATCGAAATGAGCTGTTGAAATTATGCATACTATCTTAGTGCTACGGTCGAATGTTCTCAACGAAAAGGGGAATTACTGACCTCGTATTTGACAGCCAATAGAGCTATTTCTTGGGCAGCAGCAAGTTCCTGCACACCGGACCTGACACTGAACCCTTGACGCAGTAGAGTCCAAACAAGCCGAACGCCGGCTTGCCTGGTTGCTCCGGAGACGAGCACAGTTCCTTCATCCTTCCGTCTCGTCCCCAGCGGCAAGGCTGGAGAAGAAGGGACGGTCTCAGCAGGTACCGGAGATGTCACATTTTTCAATCTCCCAAATTCGAGAGGAAATAGATTGGAGTTCGGCAACTCATCAGCATTTCCGTCCCCGGCCGACCTGTTTTCGGAACCGGAGTGAAGGAGATGGACCTGCTTGTTCGGAGGCCCCCTCTCAGGCTACGGACGGTTTTTTATTGTCAGGATGGAATGGTTTTGGATAAGGCAAATCATAATATGCCACGTGGAATGCCTATCCAATCAGAGGAAATATGGATTGCCCAGTGTTATTTTAGATTTTTTAGCAGTAATTTAAAACGATAAGTCGTTCCCTGGGTAGCACTGGACGGCTAAGATGGATCCTCGACGACGATGGCGCCAGATGAACGGATGTCTCTCCCGCTTAATTTGTCTTGACACAGAAAATTCGGATAGCGCAGATCTCGCCACGTGGACGCTAGCATTTCATCGGATGCAAACCTATTTATATTCCACTTTATTCTCCCGTTCTCGTCCGCCTCTGTCTTTCTCTCTCTCCTCCGCCGTTTCTCTGTCTTCCTCTCCTCCGTCACTTCACAGACCTCCCCTCTTCTCCTACGAATACAATTCTCGCTTCCCATAGTTCTGCTCGTGATAGTTTATTCTGCTCTCCTGAATCTTCTCCTGAATTTTTGCTGGATAATAACCTTCTGTGAGAGTAATTTGTCGGTGGAATCAAAGGGTTGACTGCGTTTGGAGGAATCGGGTGAAATAATGGCATCTTCTACCAGCTCTGTTTACGTCAGTGTTATCGAAGATGTAATTAACAAAGTGCGGGAGGAGTTCGTGAATAATGGCCCTGGCGAGGACGTTCTCAAGGAGCTTCAAGGAGTAATTTTTGTTTTCCCCAACTTAAGATTTGGATACATAGTTTTCTTTACATTTTTCAATTTTTTTTAGTGGCTTAAATATATTATTTTTCATTGTCTGAGTTTCTTTCTTGGTTATATGTCGGGTCGATTTAGTGCTTTTAGGGTTTTGAGGTTGAGTGGGTTACCAATTTTCGTGAAACTTGCTCTTGAGTTATTTGCGGCTGATATTTTTTATTATCGGAAAATTGAAGATATGGGAGGCTAAAATGATGCAAGCGGGTGTTGTAAATGGACCTATTGATAGATCTGCAGTGCCAAAACTTACACCAGGCGGTCCAATAACTCCAGTTCATGACCTCAATATGCCTTATGAAGCGACTGAGGAATATGAAACTCCTTCTGCTGAGCTACTTTTTCCTCCAGTGAGTTTTTGCTATTTCTTGTTACTCATCTCTGCAAAACCCTATTACCTTTTTATTTTTTTTTTGTGGAAATTTGTATACTGTTCTTTTGAATGGGATGTTTGTCTTATCTCATAGACGCCATTACAAACTCCAATTCAGACACCTTTGCCGGGTACTTCAGATAACTCAATGTATAACATTCCCACTGGGCTTAGTGATCATCCCATTCCTTCTATTGATGCTGGTGGTGAAGGCAGTGCTAATAATAGAGAGCTCAAATCTGGAAGGCCTAACACATACATGGTATTCACTCTATTATTTCCATTGTGCTGCCTAAGTGTGGTTCATTTGCTTCTATAGTTACACTTATATGGCAATGTGTCTGTATTTGAAAGAAAGTATAGCAGAGTGGCTTGAGTGTGACATTTTTATGGCTAATGGTGTGGCTGAATGACTACCATTATTTTTCAATAAATCATTTAAGAATTTTATGGATGGAAGGATTATAAGCACTCTCCCTTGTTGTTGCAGCAACCACATTCTTCTTGGATGAACCAAAGAGCTCCCCTTGATGTTAATATTGGTAAGTCAGATGTTTAGTATCGATTGTTTATGTTAATGGTACAGTAGTGATCAGTCTTGTATTGATGTAGCCTACGTGGAAGGGCGGGATGAGGTGGACAGAGTAGCCTCTCATCAATCCCTGACACAGGTAATTCTTGTGTTAATTTGTAATGGAATAGAAAGGTGACATTTTTTGGTTCGTAAGATAACTTCAGTTCCAAATGATTATGGTAATTCGTCCTTGGTCTATGATATTTTTCTTACCTGTTATATGAGTAATAGTCTGAACTTTGGGTCATTGTTGATTTTTGTTCTAATGCCAAAGAGAACTACAGGATTTCTTTACAATGCCTCCTGGAAAGCGAAAACGTGACGACTTTGCATCACAGTACAATCCCAGAGGATTCATACCCCAGCAGGATGGAGCATATGATGCTGCATCAAAAGTCATTGAGATTGAGGTCAGTTTCTTTCCTGTTTTTTGACAGACTTTCATTGTGAATTCATCATAAATAAGTTCATTTTAAATTTTCAGTTGCTTCTGCTTTTAGGATGATTCTCATGATCATACATGTGTACCAAAGGATGTATGGATGTATCGTGTCTAAAATGTGACTTTAAGTAGTTGACAATATTTTCATTTGGTAAACTAACAATAACTCCTCTTGGAATTAAGAAATTGAAGGGAGTTCGTTTTTGCATCAAATAACAAATAACTCTCTGTTTCTTAAGCTTTTATTTGTGCAATCTTGTTATTGTTTAGTTTGAATGTTTCAGGTAGGCCGACAAGGGAAACGAGACCATTTAAGCACAGCAAATAAAATGATGGGATATGTAGGAAGATCATCTCAAAATATTTCTCAACTGGACGGGCCAATACCTGATCCATATGATGATGCACTTTCTACTCCTAATGTAAGTTTCTCGTTATTCTGCACAGCTTCCATTTTTTGATATAGAGTAATGTTTAGAAAAAAAATTCTTTCATGGTTTCCTTCGTTATTATGGCGTCAATGGTTGGGGAATGCTTGCCTACTTCTTGCATTTTCTGACAATTTCGTTGATGAATTTTTTATTTGCTTCTTTTATCATTTAACTCTTCCATCTGTGGAATATAAAACAATGCAGTGAGCTCCTCTATCTCCGTGGTTCTTTCCAGCCCTGTATTTTCGGACGACATTAAATTTCACTCAAACTTTTCCGTCTAAATATTAATCGCAGATATACAATTATCAAGGAGTCTATAATGAAGACTACAATGTAGCAAACACACCAGCTCCCAGTGGTTAGTATTGCAGTTTACGTAATTAATCTTTTTACAAACTTTTCAACAGTTTAAACAGATGCCAAATTTGAAATTTGATATAAAGCTGCTTTCTCCTTTTTACAGATGTACCCGCTAGCACTCCATCTATTGCTGCACAGAATGACATGGGAGTTGACGACGACGACGACGACGACGAGCCACCACTGAATGAAAATGATGATGATGATGAGGATTTGGATGATGTGGAACAGGGAGAAGAGATAAACACACAGCATTTGGTTTTGGCACAGTTTGACAAGGTAACTATTTCTTTGAGGTGTGCAGGGTGGGTGTAGTCTTATCGTCATCTTTAATGAGAGTAATGAATCGGCCATTTTATGATTTGACTTGGCTATTTTGGATGGTAGGTGACTCGAACTAAAAGCCGGTGGAAATGTGTATTGAAAGATGGAATCATGCATATAAATGAAAAGGACATCCTCTTCAATAAGGCAAGTCTAAAAATAGTTTTCTCTTGTTAGGACAAATAAATGATATAATCCGCTTAAACTTCTAAAGTAGTAACAACTCAATTTGTTATCAGAAGATTTTGGGTTCTTAATCTTTGTCTAATCGCATTGTCCCAAGGAAGAAGGTCAAAATATAAAGATTCAATTACTCTTGACTTATAGATGAATGTTTTGTTTATTAAGTGATAATTCATTACTTTTTAGTTGGCTGGTATCATTTGCAGGCAGCTGGAGAGTTTGACTTCTGATACTTTTGAAGGTGTACATTTATTTTTCTGAGTGAGTAGATCTTTCTTGGAAGGAAGTAATCTAGAGGAGTCGTTGGCTGTGTCATTAATATTGCATTTAGTTAATATTGTCAAGTGAAAAGCTTGTGAAAGATGGACATGCTTTGATTATTTCTTTTATCCTGCAAAGTTTGCGATGAACCTTTTTGTACATAAAGGATGGATGAGCTCATTGGGCTTTTAGGTGAGTCTTTTTCAGGAAGTTCAAAACTCCTTGTACTCATTTTGCGTTATTTTTTTGTTAAAAGCATTAATTTGGAACTGCATATATTGTTCATTCATCACACTCTAAACTCCTAGTCGTGGTGTATGGAGCAGATAGTGTTTGATTGCTTAAAAACTGAAGGAGAAGAGCGTTGAATTGGTCGATGCTCGTGGGAGATCCATAAATGGGATTCGATCAAGACATCGACTTTCTATCATTTTAGCATTTCTCCGACTCCATGTTTGAACGACTTGGTCTCTGAGTCTTAAATTTCATTGGTTTTTCGAAAAGCTGTAAAAATGAACACAATTGTCGTGTAATCAATCCTCTATGGTAGAATCAGTGGTGGCCTGAGAGAGGGTTGTTTGCCGTGTGGTGGGTGTCAGTTGGATATTTTTACAGCAAAAAAAAAAAAAGGAATAACCTTTTTAGACTCTTGATGACTGGAAACTCTTTAAAACCCAAAACTTTGGCCCATAGAGCAAACAGTCTTCCGACCTTTTTTTCTTCCTTATCCCTCCGCCCCCCTTGTCCCGCGTTCATCTTCTCCTCGCAATCTTTGTAAAAAAAAATGCCGGCGCTAGCGGCTCATACCCACCTCTTCACGCCTATAACCCAGCCATACTCGAATACCTCTCGCCGGAGTAGATTAGCCTCGCCGACTGTCCCCGCCGACGTGAAGCATCATGTTCCTACCATACAATGCAACATTTCCTCATCTTCTCAAAACCCTCAAGTCTTCAAACCCGCATCCTCTAGACCACACATCGAATCCCTTTTCAAAGCTCTCGCTGTTTCCTCCTCTGTGACTCTCATTTTCAACTTTCAGAAATTGTGCGGCGGTGGAATTGGAAACTTTGGCGGCGGCGATGGTTCTGGTGGAGGAGGAGGTGGGGGTGGAGGAGATGGTGGTGGATTTTGGAGGAAGTTCTTTTGCCCCGCTGCAATGGCCGACGAATCGCAAGACCAAGACTGGGATTCGCACGGTTTGCCGGCAAACATTGTTGTGCAGCTTACCAGGCTCAGTGGCTTTAAGAAATACAAGGTCTCAGAAATCCTCTTTTTCGATCTTCGGAGAAAGACGACGGTGGGGACTGAGGATTCCTTCTTCGAGATGGTTTCTCTTCGACCTGGCGGAGTTTACACTAAAACCCAGTTGCAGAAAGAGCTCGAAACTCTTGCCACTTGTGGAATGTTCGAAAAGGTAGAAATGGAAGGGAAAACAAACCCAGATGGGAGTTTGGGAGTCACAATATCTTTCACAGAAAGTACATGGCAGTCAGCCGATAAATTCCGGTGCATCAATGTTGGTTTAATGCCTCAGTCGAAGCCGATTGAAATGGACGCAGACATGACCGATAAGGAAAAGCTGGATTATTTTAGGAGCCAAGAGAAAGACTACAAGAAGAGAATTGAGAGGGCCAGGCCATGTTTATTGCCAGGGGCGATCCATAAAGAGGTCCTGCAAATGTTGAGGGATCATGGTAAGGTGAGTGCGAGGCTATTGCAGAAGATTCGTGATCGGGTGCAGAGATGGTACCATGACGAAGGTTATGCTTGTGCCCAGGTGGTGAACTTCGGCAACTTAAATACGAAGGAGGTAGTTTGTGAGGTGGTGGAAGGAGATATTACACAAATGGTGATCCAATTTCAAGATAAACTTGGAAATGTCATTGAAGGAAACACTCAAATCCCTGTAGTGAAAAGGGAGCTCCCCAAACAGGTAAAAGATCTCATACATTATGATGAATGACTCATTTTTTCTTAAAAAAAATTGTTGATTTGATCTTAAAAATGGTTTTTTTTATTCAACTGCTTGACTAAATTTACTTGATCTTTATCAGTTGTGCTAAATGTTTAAATTGGTTGTATAGCTTCGTCCAGGTTATGTTTTCAACATAGAAGCAGGGAAGCAAGCTCTGAGGAACATCAATTCACTCGCTTTATTTTCAAATATCGAAGTGAATCCAAAGCCAGATGAGAAGAATGAAGGAGGGATCATCGTGGAAATAAAACTCAAAGAATTAGATCAGAAGACAGCTGAAGTTAGTTCAGAATGGAGCATTGTCCCTGGCCGTGGAGGACGGCCTACTTTGGTAATCTATAATCTCTACACTTTCTTCCCACTCATCTCCCTGCATTTCATGTTAAGTTTCTTATCGATTGATTATGAAATGCTATATGTCTAGGCTTCGCTGCAGCCTGGTGGTACTGTTACTTTCGAACATCGAAACATCAAAGGGCTAAATAGATCTGTTGTTGGTTCAGTAACCACGAGCAACTTCTTAAATCCTCAGGTCATACGACAAAAAAAATAATAATTTGCTGATATTTCTTGATTGGATTTTCACTGCCAGCAATATGAGATGCCTATAATTTATTTTCTTCAGGACGACCTTGCTTTTAAGCTCGAATATGTTCATCCATATTTAGATGGTGTGTTTAATCCACGGAATCGTACTCTCCGTGTGAATTGCTTCAACAGCCGAAAATTGAGTCCTGTTTTCACAGGTGGGCCAGGAGTGGATGAAGTTCCTCCGATTTGGGTCGATCGAGCCGGCCTCAAGGCAAATATTACTGAGGTAATTCTTGGCTATTTTAGTCTTTTGGACTTGAGATTTCTAGAATTACAAATGCTAAAGTCAAAGTTGATTTACAGAATTTCACCCGACAGAGTAAATTCACTTATGGACTTGTAATGGAAGAGATAACCACACGAGATGAAAGTAGTCATATCTGTCCAAATGGTCAGCGAGTGTTGCCGAGTGGAGGAATTAGTGCTGATGGACCTCCAACTACGCTTAGTGGGACTGGTATTGACCGGATGGCATTTCTACAGGCAAATATTACTCGCGATAATACCAAGTTTGTCAACGGAGCGATAGTTGGCGAGAGAAATGTATTTCAGGTAGGATCCAACTCTTAACTTCCTTATGATTCATCCAATCTTATGGATCAGATTTAGTTTAATGATATGAAATGATTGAGTTGGTTACGGGTCTGTATATTTTTGATATGGTGAGGATCATGTACGCAAAATGCAGGTAGATCAAGGTCTTGGGATTGGCAGCAAGTTTCCATTCTTCAATCGCCACCAGCTTACACTGACACGCTTCTTCCAGTTAAAACAAGTGGAGGAAGGGGCTGGCAAACCACCACCGCCAGTGCTAGTCCTTCATGGGCATTATGGTGGTTGTGTGGGTGACCTTCCTAGCTATGATGCTTTTACCCTCGGAGGGCCATATTCAGTGAGGGGCTACAATATGGGCGAGATTGGCGCTGCCAGAAACATCCTCGAGGTACAAATAAATTGACCCGAATGAGATTCATACAATTAGAGTATGTGAGAAAATGTGGAGAGAACCTAAATGTTTGTTTATTTGTTCATAGCTTGCTGCTGAGCTAAGGGTCCCTGTAAAGAATACCCATGTTTATGTATTTGCTGAACACGGCAATGATCTAGGAAGTTCGAAGGATGTCAAAGGCAACCCAACGGAGGTGTATAGACGAATGGGTCAAGGATCCTCTTACGGTCTCGGCATCAAGTTAGGTCTTGTACGAACAGAGTATGCCGTCGACCATAATTCTGGCACCGGTGCTTTGTTCTTCCGATTCGGAGAGAGATTTTGAGATTTCTGGGGCTATATGATGTTGAAGAGAATTTTTCTTTCTGGGTCCCTACCAGATCTTATGAGAGGGGATAACTGCGGAGGAACCTGTAGTGTAGTGGGGCTTTTGATTTATTTGTATTTCTATGACTATTGACAATATATTTCTTGGTGACCAATGTACGTCTTGTTTTTGTGGTAGATGTTTTATTAGATTGTGACTAACTTGAATTTGAAACCTCCATCGAATCAAGGGTCAAGGGTCGAGGTTCGATCCTCTCCATGACTGACTTGAATTCCAAAGAGAAGGCAAGCTGAGAATACTAATAATTTCATAGAGATGGCTTGGGCAACGCATAGGAAGGTGTTGGCAGGATCAGGATCAGGATCATCGAGTTCCAACAGACTGTCAGTCATTGGAGCACTAATTGCCATCACCACCGCCTCTGTCGCTCACAACAGAGGTGGAGTGATGGCAAGAGGGGTGTTCGTCAAAATAGACTGGTGGTTTGGCAACGTGTAAAAAGACAATCTGACTGGGAGCAGCTGGTGGTTTGGCAACGTGCAGAAAGATATTCCGACTGGGAGCAGCTAATTACATCCAGCAGCGAATCCAAACACGAAAACATAATAGTAAAACAGGATCATGAGTAGAAATCAAAGAAAGAAACAGAAGAAAATAATTATATTAATAAACACGAAGACGCAGTTTTGTACAGTCGCAGTCGTAAAACTAGTCTCCTCACTCATTAGATAATTCCTTTTTCTCCCAAAGAAAAACTCTGATTACCTTCTCTGTGCAGGCGTATTCAACAGCTGAATCATACCCACTCATTTCATTCTATGTATAACGAAAAATAGGCCTTAACTTTAAAACTACAAAATGTACAGGTTTTCGATACAAGAAAGCGACAACCTTTATTTTGTAATGGAAGCTCACACCTGTCGAGGTCGAACCCCATCATCTGCGCTCTAAGATACTGGAGAAAGACAAGAAGATGAAGCTCATTCACTAAGCCTCAGTTAGCTGTACAAATCGGCTTTCCTTTTTCTATCCACAGCCTTCTAGGCCACCATGTGGAGAGATTGAGCAGCAATTCTCCTCTCTGCCAATCATTCAAGCCAAACATTAGCCTTACAAACCTAACTTACCCATTTCATAAAATTGAATGTTAACTTCTAGAAGAGTACCCCCAGCAGCCACGAGTTTCTCTACACGTGCAACGATATGCTTCCCGTAAGTGTATTTCTTCAGTGCATTTAAATGCACTTTAATCCGTGTAAGAATCAGCTCCCTTTGTTGATCGTCACAAGTCTCTAGAACTTTTTGGACGACATAGTTTGCAAACTGATCTTTCATCATAGCCTGACAATAACAAAAGGAGCATATTATTCTAAGATGTATATTTATCCATTTCTGGAAAGATAAAACCATGCTCAGAAAATTTTGGATGAACCTGAAGAGGTTCGTTTTCTTCGGTGGCTCCAAGCATCTCATTCACCAGTAATTGGCGTTCGGCCGGACCACCGAATGTCAAGCATTTCTCTACAACATTGGAAGCAAACTTCTGCTGACTCATTTGAACTATCTTCCCAGCTAATTCCTTTATAATATGAGAACGTTCATCGGGTTTTCCATGCTCCAGCACGTGCTGTTGAAAATAACAACACTCAATCAGATTTTCAGTTAAGCTAATTGTTGAAGTCAAACTTCTGACTAATAGCCTTCCCCCAAAAAGGATAGGGCATGAAACCGAAAATGCTCAAATAGAGGAAAAAATTTATGGCTCAACAATCAAAATCAATCGATTATGCGATTAAACCAGCTTGACTATTACTTGAAATACAAGCTTTTAATAATCGATAGAGGAAAAGAAACACCACTCAATTGTGGCTGGGAAAAAAAAACAAAGACTTCATTATCCGGATTGCTGGAAGGAAGAACCTGAACAACATAATTCCCATACTGATCCTGGGCCAACATGCTAACCGCTCCTAAAATCTCATCCATAACTTTGGTCTGAGTATTTGAGTCATTGCAGTGCTCTAGCACTCTCTGCCACCATGAAATTAAATCATTACAGACCATAAATTTCTTAATGAACTCCATATCAATTTGAAAAGACAGTAAACTAACCTGTATCACCCTACACCCATATGGATGGGTTGAAAGAGTTACAACTTGATCAAAAAAAGTTGAGACAATAAAGTGGACTGCATCTTCAGGAACACATTCTATACACTTCTGGATGACATGATTTCCATTCTGATCACGCACGCAGCGCATGACATGACCATCGAGCTCTTCGACCATTTTGATTTTTTGGTCTAAATCAACAACTTCTATTGCCTGAGTTGGATAAATGGTAATCTTATTGGCAATAAACTCGAGAATTGTCCTTGTACAATCAGATCACTGAAGCAAAAGCACTTCAAACAGGAAAGAGCAATGATATGCATAATTTTTAAAAAGGCATCATTTCTACATCATACTACAGCCTAAATAGTAAGCATATAGCAAGATGAAACCTGCTTAAGAAGCATCACTTGTGAAAAATAATGTCAGAAAATTACAAATCAACAAATTGGCCAAAAAAAAAAAAAGAGAGAATGATTTTTTTAGTTGAAAGAAAAATACACTATTTAATCTTACTGCTACACAGATGAAAAAAAATAATAAAGGAAACGCTAAAGAAAAGTTTCCAAGAAAAAAATTACACAAAGGACGGACATTCTAGTCGTTATAAAGTGATTCCAGTCCAGTCAGTACCTTTTGGATTACTCGGCAACCATACATTTGAAGGCTAAGTGCTAGTACATGCCCGAAAAGTTTATTGGCCAATTCTCTTTTTTGTGATGGAAGTCCGTGCTCAAAGAACTGTATTAAAATCCCAGATATTGAAGCCGAATGGACGATAACAGTTTTAAAAAATGGAATTTGCTTCAAAAGAAAAATAAGTTACCTTCTGAATCACATAGTTACCAAAAACATCAGTCATCAAAGCAAGGGCTTGAGGCATAATTTCTTGATACACCATGTTTTTCTCATCAGTAGTAGCAGTTTCGAGTTTTTGTTGAATAAATCGACTTCCATATTGATCAGCACTGCTCAAAAGACAGGTAGAAGACATCAGCTAAATTTATGATAGCGTGGATCATAAAGAAGAACAAGAATCATTAACAAGCACTACCATACCTGAACTCAACAACATGACCAGAAATTTCAGAAAGTTCAAAAAATTTGGTCTTATTACTTTTAAACTCTTCCAAAAGAGATGAAGCAAAGGTTCCATCCATGGCGCTTTGGTGCCAAGCTCCCATAATTCCCCCAGCCAAATTCCTCATGCCAGAAAACCGTGTATTAAGCTCATTTTGCCTCATAGGGCTTCCTGACCCGACAGGGGAGTTAGAAAGAACAGGACTTCCAGGATAAGGCAGACCAACCCCAAAAGCTGGATTTCCATAATATCCATGATGGTTAGAGCTAGCAGACTTACCACTAAAGGGAATACCAAAGTGTGACTTTTGAGGTGATAAAAGAGCTCCAAGGTAAGCTTTTTGGAGTTCAAGTAAATTCATGTATGAATTGCCTGCATAGTTCCTATCTATAGAAGGATCATTGATTGCGGCCACTGCATTATAATCTGATGTCCTTGAGTACTGGAGATACATTGGATCAGTAAAAGGAGCCTGAAGAGCATTAGCCGCCAATAGATTTCTCATTCTACCAACATTATGTGATTCTGCTTGATTTGTGCCAGAAGCCAAACCTCCAAGCAACCTCGAGTCCAGTCCCGTATCCCCCAAAGCTGAGGCAGCAGCAACATTTTCAAACAATAGTGGCACATTACCGTTGCCAAGATGTCCTGTCATGACAGCTGCCGTTGTTGGATTCATGGAGTACCCACTTAATCCATAGTTGGAAAAAGTGGCACTTGAGCCATGATCATCTATATGCTGATACTGAGCTCCACCATTATGGGTAGAAGTAGGTGATCCTTTCAAGTAAGAGTTGGCAGAGGAGACAGATGATTGATGGAGATCAAAATGCCTCCCTGAGGAAGAGCTCGTCAGATCTGCTGGACCTCCATTACTTGTAGCCAAATCAGAGAATGAAGCTTTTACTGACTGGGGAACTGAAGTCCTCGATGCCCTCCCAGATTCAGATTTCTTTGCGAATGAAGTTTGATCTATACCATCCTGGCCACCTTTCAGTCCAAAAAGATAGCTTTGGTAATTACTAACGTCCTGTTCCAGGTTCGATGCTAAATGACTTTCATCACCTATCCCACCATTTGTTGACAAATTCAATCCTGACAAAGCAGCTACCACATCCACAGGCTCATTGACGTTAGATGAGATGCCATTTAATGAATTTGGACTGGCAATGCTTCTCTTTTCCATTTTCCCAACCCTCCCTCCTCCAATAGGTGTAGGGCAAGGACTAGGAGCCCTTGCAACAAGCTGGGGATCGGGAGTGTTACTTCTTGACAAGGAAGCACCGAGAGCTGCAGCATACGTATATGAAGAATGTTGACCGATACTCTGGACTGCAGATGATCCCTGCGAATTTCCTGTAGACCTAAATGAATCGGAAGATGTCAAGTCATGTCGCAAATTAACCAACTCGTGATCACTTAGACCGACATTTTCAGCATTATCAATGAGAGTATTGCGACTGGCTGGACGAGAAGGAAGCCCAGTAACGGGAGTGGCACGGCTTAGATCATCCTGCACCAGCAATAAAAACTGAATCAGAAATAATGGCAATCAAATTTAAAAGTAGAAATTGCGCGCTTTTTTAAGGAAAAAAATAACAGATCAATCTCAAAGTTAAAGGAATCAAATTAGGAATACAAATCTTCTGTCTATCAGGGCAAATATGAACAAAGCAACAAAGAACTGGTTTGGCGAAAATGCAATTTATTTTGTGAGTAGTACCAGAAGAGTAAATGATCCAATAACCACCCATAAATTTATGTTGGATTAATTGAAACAAAAAAGTAAACAATAAGATGCTGAAGTCAAAACTTTTGATTTTTAGAGTAAATGATTCAAATCCTACAACATTTTCAGAAAAAAAGAAAAAAAAAAAGATGAACCAAACAAAATCTCTCAAATGAAAAATTCAGACCGAAGCATATGCATATACATGTATGCAAACATAGAAAAGGAAAAAGCTGTTCTTGTTTCGAAAGTAATACGTAAATCTCTTACTCACATTATCTAAGTTTCTCCAACTAACATTGGAAATTCAAGCAGTGCCTTGTTCTATGCAATAGGCTTCAAAATTAAATTAAAATTCTTCCCATTTAGGGAAGTAAAATTACCTGAAATATATCAGCGAGACTCTTTTGTTTGCTTCCAAGCCCCAAACCACGACCAATCAATCCATTGCCGCCTCCCCACTCTGAGGAGCCACGAGAGTTGTCCAACTCAGCCTCAATTTCTTGTTTTTTTGAATTAAAGCCCGGAGGCATTGACAACAACGATCGACCAGCACCATCATCAACTTTATTAACTTTCCTCCTGCCCCCAATACCACCCAACGCTGAACTCCCTCCTTTCAATCTTTGGGCAAACCTCCAATCCTCCTTGGAAAGCAAAGGAGGAGGAAGACGAGGATTCAGATTAACGTTTGAATAATAGTACGACAAATAAGCTGGATCGGACCTGAGCTCCTCCTCGGAAACAAATCCATTTCCATTATTTGCTCCAGAAAACTCAAGAGGATTTATATTACCGCCGCCATTGCTGCTGCCAAACAATCCTCCGACTGCATTTAGTGAACCCTCAACGGTGGGTGGCGCTGAGCCACTTCTATACAAATTGAGCTCCCGCTCCCGATCATCCACCTCTTGCCGACGCTGCTCACGTAGCAACAATCCTATCTCTTTTTCCAATTCATCGCCAAACGATCCTTCATTTCCCCCAAGCATCGGCCTTCTTCCCAATTCGGACAACATTTTCAAAACCAAAGTTCCGTCATTTCCCAAAAAAAAGCTTAAACTGATCGTCAATCCCTTCACAGACCAAGCTCAGCACAGCCAAAAAGCAACAAATTCTAAGCCAAAAATATTCATGACTGTAGCAAAATCCAAGCTTTGAGGGCAAAACATCCAAAAAACCGAGACCCACCATTCACAACTTCCATATGCATCATTTCAACTAACCAAGACCAAAAATTGACCCTTCCACGAAGTATCCCCAAAAACAACAATCGAACTACAAAACTTATCGCCTCCAAACTCCGAAATCACAAATTAAGCACCACGGCGACATCCAGGGCAGGCAGTAGCAGCTAGGAGAGCTGGAGGCAGCAGGAAAAACAGAAGCTTCGGTGATGAATCGGGATCAAAAACAGAAATCAAACACCAGGAGAGAGAGGGGGCGGGGGGTTGGGAACGGTTGAGATGAATCAGGCGGCGATTTTTCTTACAAAGAACCCTTTTAGGGTTTTATAGGAATTGAAGGAGAGATTTAAATACAGAGATGGATAAAATACATACCTCTTTGTATTTTTCCGACTTCCATTTTTCCTCGAAACTAATCACGCTAATTTCCCCATAATCAGGCCCTAATTGACCCAGCCACCCCCAACTTAGAACTCCAAAAATATCTGCAAATGACACGTCAGCTACTTAGATTTGGTGCTTGACCGAGAACAAATCGACACGTCACTACCTGCGAGATTACCATCGGGCCCCCCCTTAGATTTTAAATTTATTTTTATTCAAATAAAATAAGCTGGGTTTGGTATTAGGCAATCACCCAACCATAATTTTGCCTCCACTACTCTACGTTTTTTGGCAACGAGCATTTATAATTTTTGGTCACACTTATTTCTAGTCGTACCATATTTTACAGACTATAGTAAATCAGTGACATTTATTTATTTATTTATTTATTTATTTTCAGGTTATTTTTCCGAGACTTTATGATGATATATATCCAAAGAAAAAGCGCATCCTATCTGAAAATTCGTTACGCACACATCATAAAGTTGTTAATTAAGAAGAATCCAAAACCATGATGACTGGGAATTACGTTTCTCTCCCTGGTAACGTGGAACAAAATGATTGGCCATGTTCTAAGACAAGTTATTTGACTTTAGTTTGAATTAATACTTGCAAAAGTGGAGGAGAGGGGGGGCCCACTCCTAATTAAATCCTAATAAATAATCACGAGTCTTGGTCCTCCACCTCAGCCAGAAAGGGTAGGTTTGGGTTTTGGTGGGTCCACCGTCCAAGTCGATGTGTGAGCATGGCTCTTGACTATATATTATACCAATTGTATGATTTATTTAATTACTTTTCTTAATGATGTTGTTTTTGTTAATTACATGTATTATCCAGACTTAAATCATGCGACTCTCTCCGACCTCGTATTGGTGTCACAGGCACAACCGTCTCGTCCAACTATGGGACCCTGTCTTGCTGGATTCGAGGAGGAGATCGACGTCGCCGCTTCCCGCTCGGACAATCATAATCTTCGAGGGTCTCCGGCTTCTGCTATGTATATGAATATGTTTGGTGGAGATTTCGGTCAACCACGTACCTTGGCTTAGGTCAGCGGAAATTCGGCTATATGTCCCTGATGAATCCCGTCATTGTTCTTCGGGAAAGAGGCGTCACAGCCAGAGCAGTCGCTGGTCTTCGATCACTACCGCCGCCGATGTATAAGATTTTAATGGGATCTGGGTTTGAGTGGCTACTGGAGCTGGTAGTTGAGCTGGAAAGGAACGGAATAGGGAGGTTTGGAGATCCACCTGCGTCGAAAGCGGCGGTGGAATCAATGCTGACGATGAAGATCTTCAATAATCACGCAGGGTTGCATTCTACCGTGGCTTTCAGTTCGCTATGTGTGCCGGCGTGAATTGGCCGCAGAGAGCATCTCTTCAGAAACGGAAAGTTTCGATCAAGCTACAGAAGAAGACGCCGTGGGGTGGACCATCCGGAGGCTGCCTCGTGGAGGCTTTGCCGTGGGTAGGTTTTCTGTAGAAAGTCCAGCTGGCGACAGAGAGCCACCAGTACCAGTTGTTTTTACAGAAGGGGACGGTGGGTTCAACAGAAATGATGCTCTGCAAAGAGTTCCAGGGAATCAAGAAGAAGCATATGAAGTGAATCTCGTGGATTTCACAGTTTCATTTCATTGTTGGGAAGGCTAAATTTGACTTTTCATTTTTCTCCGTCGTTGAGTTCTCATTCCAGTTTGGATTCGAGGGTTTTCGCTCGAAGGCAACCCCATTTCCAGAGAAACAGAGCTCGGTTTCTTGAAGATGGTAATGGAAATATATGTACAGACCCGTCTCCATTTCCGGTAAAATAACTTGAAACTGGCGTAAACCCATTACAAAACATCATTAATTGTTGGACTTTTCTTTTACCAGGAAACGTTTATTTCTTCAACTATCGGAGTGGAGCTCGACGAGATTATCCATGGAAAACAGAAACCTACTGCCGTCTGTCGAACGTGGTTAAAAAATAAGACGGCTATAGCAGTGAAAACCGATGAGTTTTGCAACCTGTTGAAGAACAAAGCAAGAAAGGAAGAAG
>CM039527.1:5699993-5711104 GCA_022433055.1 Begonia peltatifolia
CTCTCTCTCTCTCTCTCTCTCTCTCTCTCTCTCTCTCTCTCTCTCTCTCTCTCTCTCGTGTAGTGCATACTGGTGCAGATTCTTGAGGCTGTTTTGTGATGCAGATCTATCGTTTTCTTCCTTGGAAACAGCTCTTGTAAGTTGTACTGCGCTCCATTATTAATTCATACCCTCTTTCTCAATCACTCTCTAAGGGAGAGAGAGAGAGTCACAGTGTGGAAGTGGAAGAGATGAAGGTGGGGTAAGAGCGAAATCAGACAATTTTGCTAGCTGGTTCTCACGTGGAAAGCTATGCCTTTCAATATTCTACTCATAAGATATGGAACGATTTGACTAAATGTACGTTATATTATATGTCTATCTTTCTTTATCCCAAAATATCTACACATAAAACCCTATCTCAATTACCTAAATACATCATAGCTATTAATTCGAATCAAAAATATTTATCCGGTTTGATCCATTTTCGAACTCTTAACAAAACAAAAACGAGCAAAACCAATCTAAACCCTAGTCAGAGTTCTAAATTCGGACAAATCAGAAACTCAAACCCGAACAGAAAAGGACAATGTTTATCATATGTGTGTATTCATACAAAAAAAAAGTAAGAAACTTAAATAATGGAGATTCTCCATCACATGCAAATGTAGAATTTTTCTTTATAAAAATATAAAAAAAAAAATCTTGAATTATTTAAAATATCAAAATTAGAACATGCGCCCACCATCAACAAGTTTTAGTACCAACAGTCAACTTTAGTAAATGTGAACGTCTATTGTTTATCGACCTACTCAAAAAATTATTCTTCTCACTTTGATTTCTGTCACTTATTTTCTATTTTTCTGTTTATAAAATGGGTTCCAATTTTAATTAACATCCGTTTGACAACAACCATTAACTATGAAAATAATTATTGTGACAGACAAATACAGTTTAAAATTTTCTTAATTGTGAAGACGACTTATATAAGTAGGGTGCATAATCTCATCTTATTTGTTATAGTAAAAATTAAATGATTTATAAAAAAAATTCTCATATCTACGTAATACAATGCGTTTTGGGTTAATTTCAATAACAAACATTGTCGATTCTGGCATAAAGTATTTTATATTGTACTTGAAGCAGTAAGAGACTCTACGATTGCAGCAGTAAATAAATGACAATATTTTATTTTATTTAAAATTTCTTTGGAGTAATTAATTATTATTTAAGTTGAACTTTTGTCCTTATATTTACCATTCACGTGACAAAGTAAATAAGAAAATGGTGAATTCATTTATTATCAAGTCTCTTAAATTCATTTGCTACATTGTCCTTTTGTTAACCTCTTACTCGTCTTGGTTACTTAGTGTGAATCTTTAGGGCATGAAATCATCTGCAAATTTATGTAATTCAGAGGAATGGATAGGTAGATAGTAATGTTAAGGATAAAATGCGTGATTTAGAGTTGATGGGTCGAAATGTTGTATGATGGGGTGGTCAAATCAGGATCACATGGTGTGTTGGGAGTCATAAGAATCAGCATTTTGACCAAAATAAAGAGGACTTGTTAGGGTTACTCCAAACAATGTCTGGTTTAACTCATTATCCATCTGGTCTTTCAGCTTACAAGTGCTAAGCAGAAGGGGTGAGCCTGTCCCACATGCAGACATGTGAAGTTTACAATGGTGGTTAGACTAGGATGCCGAATTCTTACCTTTCAAACCATAGTTTCCCGACTCGGAACGAAACTTAGACAGAAATATCGAGATGAACGGTCCGAGAATGGAGAATAAGGTTTGTGAATTCTACCCTTCAAACTCTGATGGAGAAACACGGGGGAACCGCGATAAAAATGCAAGGAAAAATGATCCGACCCAAGAACTTCCCTTCAAAAGCAAGCTGTTCTTAAGTTGTCAAATCATTGATCAAATGAACCAATACACAAGCTCACCCCAGTCGGTCTAACAAAGACACTCAAAAGTCAGATCAATGAAACCATCTGTCTACACGGTGCTGGTTAGATGTGGGCAGTTTAGTTATTTAAATATTTCGTTTATTCGAGGTGACAAACATAAATATCCTACGCGCAAGTATTTAATATTCTATTGAGATTTAATAGATTTAAA
Organism: Begonia peltatifolia; assembly: GCA_022433055.1. Classification (NCBI taxonomy): domain Eukaryota; kingdom Viridiplantae; phylum Streptophyta; class Magnoliopsida; order Cucurbitales; family Begoniaceae; genus Begonia; species Begonia peltatifolia. Next base: position 5,702,102 of record CM039527.1, read on the forward strand.
TAATGATAATATACAATAACATTTACTGTTAGTGCACTGATTAGCAAGTTCTCTTCGGTCCATTTAGCCCATAAACCACGAGTAAAAAGAATGTCAAACAAAGATTGAGCAATTTAGACTATTGACATAAAAAACTTTGATGAATGTAGTTGAGCATAAGGAAGTTGAAGAACTTACTTTCATATTTAGTGTTTAACTTAAACAATCAATGCTCGAGGAAATGTAGATTTTATATTTTTTTTAAAAAGTTATTGAATTTTGACAATACAATTAATTGTGTTAGATTCCTCAACAGTTTCAAGTTTCTAAGATAACTCGATTTCTGTTGATTTCTCGATATTAATAAGTGTTAAACTAAAGCCAAAACACGATATACTATTTTCCTTCGTTATAAGATTGTTATCTATTTAGTTCAAGTTTATGATCTTAAAATCGGATTTATATAAAAATTATAATAATGTTGAAAGCTAGTTTAAATCCGACTTACCAGCGACGCAACTTCTAAATCTCGTATCTCTCTGCGTGCAACTTGTTCTACCAAATGCAAAAATAGATCAATCAATTAAAGAACACCTTTATAAAAATAAAACTTTAGCCATTCAAAAGAAACCCTTCAAGTGCATGACCCATAAGTTCGATAATATTCATAGCATCATATTAAAACAGCATCAATTAAGAAAATAGCTACTCAAGATAAGTTGTAATATTTTCTATCATCTCTAGTCACACAAAATTATAAGGCCTCGTGTACGATTAACCTACAAGAATGTCAAAACCCTAACCATGAAATCATCCCATGCGTATCAAAATTGAAAATTGAAAAAGAAAGGAGAGCTTTGCATAGAGATTAGAAAGGCCGAGAGAAAGAACAAGAGAGATGTATCAATGTGACCGTGAGAGAATCTAAATATCATATACAAATACTTTCATTGAACTAACGAGTCGAACTTACTAGCTTTTGATCAAACTTTTTTTTTCTATCATGAAGTAGGAGAAAAAATCAAGAATTTATTTCATTGTTATCGTAGGAATCAACATTCAAGATTTGATACTCATAGCGTATTTCTCAAAGAAGCAATTTGATTAATAGAGTTTGCTACTTTGCGTGTAAATGTAATGTTAAAAAAATAAAAATAAACTATTAGCAATTATATTTAAGCAAATAAATAACGTTGTGGAACCTATATATCCTCCTAATTAGTCTTCTTATTGTAGTAAATAAATTTTTTTCGAGGTTAATTAAAGTTGTTGATAAGAAATACTATTAATCTTCATAATTTAATATATGAATTATTTACTCACTTAATTTCGTAAATAAGATATAACCAAGAATACCATGTTAACATATTTTAATCAATGTAATCATGCTTAGTTGATATTGAATGCTAATCAAGATTAATACTAGGTCTACTCTTAAGTGTAAAGAATTAGTCTTTCACTAATTACATTGCCAACTCACTAATTTACTTGCTTATGACCTTCAATTTTATGGAGAGGGAGAGCCAAAGCACTAAGTAACCAAATCCTAATTTAAGCCAATATTATTGACATTTTTGACAGCTTAACATTCAAAACGTCTACACATGAAAATAAATAAATATTAATATTTAACTTGATCTTCTTATCTCAGAACTGTGTTCTTGCTTATAAATCTAATTGTTCTGTGGGTCCGTCGAGCACGCAAGTCAGAATTCAATATTGAAAAGTAGGGCAAGGAAGACATTTGTTTTGACCCACATGAAATACAGTTCAAATCTCCACATGTTTAATCTTAATCTAACTTTGAATATTAATTAACAAAGATAATATTTTTGGTTAACTGGGGTTAGAGTTTGGGAAGACACAAACGTGACATTCCCCCCAACTTGACATCACATGTGTCCATTTTAAAGCAACCATTTTTGAGATTATGTCACATTCCATTTGCTTCTTAATAAAATTCAACCATTTTAATCTAGGCAAAGTATTTGCTTTATTTAGATGGGAGAGTTTCCTTCGGGAACAATAGTGACCCACATCATCAACCTTTTAGGACCCCACCATCTTTGGAGGCCAGGTGGCGCTGACTCTGATGATCACGACCCAAATATTCCAACCGGTTCCTTACACGTAGACAGAGAAATCAAAGACCATTTCCCAGTCGTTGTGGGTCGATCTGGACCGTCCACGTAAGTTTCCTTTTTTGACGGGACGACGTGTTGGAATTTTCTTGCGGCGAAAATCGAGTATGTCGGGAAATTTTCAAAAAGGGTAGGAAGCGCGTGTAGAGGTGCGCGTGGAGTGTACAAGTGTGTGGTTAAAATGGGTTGATGAGGGCAGCTGTGACGTCGATGAAACCTCAATATTTCAACATTTAACCACTCCTGAATCTGCATCGCGTGCCTCCCACGTTGTGTCGTTCATGGATCAACGTGACCATCGAGGGGGAGAGGAGATGGGAAGTCGCACGTGCAAACCGACAGGATTTAAACACGTGTAATGTTAAGAGTCCTATGAATTTTCTTCTTTTTCAGATTTAATTATATTTATAATAAGCTTCAAAATTACATTAATGTGACAAAATTAAAATACAGAATCATGTCGTATGGATGCCATATGTATACATCATGTGGGTATTTGAGAATTAAAGTTAAAATTAAAAGTGGAAAGCTGTGTTCTAGAACGAGTGACGTCTGTCCCTCGCCTCCAACTCTATAAAAGGACCCTCGACCAGACCAGACCAGACCAGACCACCTTCACTTTTTTCATTATCATGAAGGCGCCATTTTCACCCACCATGCAGCTTCTTAGTCTTGATTCTACTCTTCTTCCTCCCCACTTTCTCTCTCTAGCTTTCCTCCCAATTCTGTTCTCTCTCTTGTTTCTCCTCCTCCGCCTCCTTCAACGGTGGCGTCATCCGCAGAAAAGCCTCCCCCCGGGTTCAATGGGATGGCCTTACATCGGAGAGACGCTTAAGCTCTATTCTGAAAACCCCAACTCTTTCTTCTCCGACCGACAGATGAGGTAGTCGAAGTCACTTTAGTTCAGACAGACACTGGCCTTTTGAACCCTGAGAAACTCTCTAACTTCCGTAGCTCCATTTTTTTTTTTTTTTTTTGCAGGTATGGCGATATATTCAAAACCTATATATTGGGTTGTCCTTGTGTGATGATCTCCAGCCCTGAAGCAGCTAAAATCGTTCTAGTTTCTAAAGCTCATCTGTTTAAACCAACTTATCCACCGAGCAAAGAGAAATTGATTGGCCCACAGGCGCTATTCTTTCACCAAGGAGAATATCATTCGAGGGTCAGAAAGCTAGTCCAGGCTTCCTTTTCTCCTTCTGCAATTAGAGGCTCAGTCTCAGAAATTGAGCAAATTGTCCTCAGGCTTCTCCCCTCTTTGAAAAATTCCTCCTCCATTAACACGTTGCAAGAGATGAAAAGGGTATGCCACTCTCTTACACTTGTTGAAACACTTTTCACGTTCACAAATCATTGTATTTGATGGACGAACACGTCGATATAATTGAAGTTTAACTGATTATACACTTGTAATGGTATTTCACTTGCAGTATGCCTTTGACGTCGCAATGATTTCGGTATTCGGCATCGAGAAGACAGACGTCGAACTCCATGGAATTAAACATCTGTATCAATGCCTCGAGAGGGGCTACAATTCCATGCCTATGGATCTGCCAGGAACTCTTTATCGCCAATCAATTAGGGTATAATCTACACCGACTTCATCACAAAGATTGAAAATATGAAGAAGAACGGCAGGCATTTGACATTCCTATTCTTTTCAAGATTTAATCTTTTAATTCTAATGATTTGTTAGGCGAGGAAGATTCTAAACGAGACGTTGAGGAGATTAATCGAGAAGAGGAGGAGAAGAAAGGAAAATGGAGGCGGGCTGCTTGGGGTTCTGCTGGAATCTGAGGATTCAAAACGGAGCAGCCTCACCGACGCTCAAATAGCAGATAATATAATCGGAGTAATCTTTGCTGCTCATGACACTACTGCGAGTGTCTTAACCTGGGTTCTTAAGTATTTGCACGACGATAAACCTCTTCTCGAAGCAGTGCAGGTAAACTTTTTATAGAATTAACAAAAAAAAAAAAGTTAGGGTTCTTCGTGAAATTAAAGTTTTGGATTGTTGCAGAGAGAACAAGAAGAGATAGTTGGACGAAAACTAGTTGAATCTAATCGTGGGCTTACGTGGGAAGATACTAAACACATGCCATTGACCAGCAGGGTTTGTATCTTATTTTTAAATTCTTTCGAACAAGAACTACAGTTTCTCTTAATTTGGTTGTTAGAGCTGAATGCCCTTTTATTTTATTTTTTTAATTTAAAAAAACAATGTCTATATTATCAGGTGATTCAAGAAACGCTAAGGAGGGCTAGCATACTTTCATTTACATTTAGAGAAGCCGTAGAAGATGTGGAGTTCGAAGGATTCTTCATCCCCAGAGGTTGGAAGGTTCTTCCGCTCTTCCGAAGCATTCATCACTCTGCAAATTTTTTCCCACAACCCGAGAAATTTGACCCTTCAAGATTCGAGGTGCGGCGCCCTTTAACCCAGCATATGCATATAATACATATAGATATATATAAGATATATCGAGGGTTACTTAAGGAGAAGGTTTTGGCTAATGTTGTATGCGATGGTGCAGGTGGCACCAACGCCAAACACATACATGCCATTTGGAAACGGAGTACATTCCTGTCCCGGCAGTGAGCTGGCTAAGCTTGAAATTCTCATCCTCCTTCATCACCTCTCCACCTCCTACAGGTTCTCTCTCTCTCTCTCTCTCTCTCTCTCCATTTAACAAAATCTTGTCTTCCTTGGGCTTGTTAGTCAACTCTTAGATAAGTTCTTTCTAATCTTGAGAAAATCACTTGAAACGTGAGTTGTAATTAAGACTAAACAAACAGAATATTTGCCCTTATGGATAGAATTTTGTTTGATTGGTGGTCCTCCTTCCTGCTTCCTTAGGCTCTGGAAGTGGTCCTTGACCTCCACCGAGGGTGATGACCACCATGTTTTTTCATTTATTTAATTAAACTTAATCATAAACCTAACTTGTACAGTGATATAAGATTTGGGTGTTTCCTTTTATAGAAAATTATGGAGTGTCATTATCGACTACCCTTGTTGATTTAAGTGGTTGGATAGAGAGAATCATGCAAGTCTATCGAATCCACATACGTGGCATTCTTGCATCGAGTCAGAGTCAAACATCTCTTTAGTTTGACTTTCTCTTCGGCAATGTTTATTTTATATAATTTAGAGCTAATCTGATTATGTGCTTGTTTTTATTCATTGCATTGCAGCCTGCTCCAAAAATTTTGGAATACTTCCGAATTCTCAGTAAAAATAAATAAGAAATAAAACGGAAAAAACTATTGATAATTGAGTTTCGACGAAAGTTTTAAGTTGTTGCGCTGGTGCAGGTGGACGGTTATCGGCGAGGAAGATGGAGTGCAATACGAACCTTTCCCTGTGCCCAAAGGAGGGTTACAAATTAAGGTCACAGAAAGGAAGAAGAAGATGACCTAAATTCAACTGTTTCCAGTCCCCTTTTTTTGGTCCTTTTTTTTTTTTTTGTGATTTCACAGCTGGAAAATGACGAAAAAGCCAAGTTTATGTAAATTCAATTTATATATATATAAATAGCAATGGGTATTGAATGTATGTGGGTATTATAAGATTTACCCACCAGTACCCTGAGCAGCCTGGGAGTCCACGTCGTGGGCAGTGTCTTGAACAGAACAGACAAACTTAGCTTCTTAGTATTATTGATAAGAACCATATCTAACGTTGTCGCACAGCACAGTTGACTCCCTACCATCTTCTTCAAGTGTATGTAAATCAACTAGACAGCTAACAGTATCAAAATGCAAAGAGTGTAACCCACCAAATAGCGAAACAGGAATGGATGAAAGAACATAGCCCTCCACAAGCTATGGCTCCATCACTGCCTACAAATCAAACAGGGGTGGGAGAGAGAGAATGAAGTGATCAACCTCTCTCTCTCTCTCTCTCTCTCTCTCTCTCTCTCACACACACACACACACACACACACACACACACACACACACACACTAAGGTGAATGATTAAGCTACGTAACTCAATCGCAGCTATGAAGAGACTATAGCCTCGAGCAAAGCCGGAGGATAATATCTACCATTTCATGATTTCATCCAAGCAGGTGAAATTTGGAAGTACTTGGAAAAAACTCATCAAGTTGGTGGTTGAAACCGCAACAGCTATAGCTAAAATACTGTAAACAGACAATGGAGGGTGTATATTAGAGAATAATGGCATTTCATGGAGACAATATCCACAAGTAATTTTTCCCACTTAAACCAATCCTGAGAAGATGTTGATAAACATAGGCAAATTCAAGTCTAAACAACTTAAAAATAGAATCCTGGGCCAGAGGCTAACAGCAACCAATAAGTAGAAGAGTAAACAGCGAATCATACATTTATGTTCAATCAAGCATAAAATAACTTGACATTACGAATAGCATTGCTGTCCTGAACTAGAGATATTCGAAGAAAGCAAAGAAGTTTGTACACATAATCAAACACTTTCCACATTGCTTCCAAAGATGAAGTTTTGATCTAAAAAAGAACGTTTATTTTTTTGGCAATATAGCATATCTCATAGAATGCATACCTGAAGAGCAACTAGTAAATGAAAGGAATAAACTTGTACCTAACTTTATTTGCATACTCTATATACCTCGCCCCAAAGGTCTCGACCATTAATGCCTCCTCCAGCTTTGCCTTCTGCCCATAATACAGCAAACAAACCGCTACGACAAATAGAAGGCTGAATTTTGATCCAAGTGCAATAAAGTATGTGGCAAATAGAAGCATAACAGAGGCGTATATTGGATGACGAACCCATCGATAGGGTCCGAATTGTACAACGGCCATTGGCTCAACCACCTTCTCTGAATACTTGGCCAGATACAATGAAGAATTATAATGCATCATAAGAGTTATGAAGATCAAAACCCAAATGGCTATATTGCTCCATGTCGATCTACCCGCAATTTGATGAAGCTCTGGACCTTCAAATGCCGCAAGCCAATGTGCAATCATTATACCAACAGAAAACAATAAACGATGCCACTTGGGGAGGTTTAAATCCCACTTGGGGTCATGAGGTCTAGCATTATAATCTCCATATAACCTCCTTCTAATACTGACATTGAAGAAAAAGAAGTAATGGTACACAAGGAAGAAAACGAAAGGCCAACCTTCGAGAAATCCATTGAAATAAGCAGGCGGGACAAGGGTGAGCCAAGTGAAAACAGAAGTAACAACGGAAAGTTGCTCGTAGGTATTAGCTTCCCCAAGCAAATGCTTCCGATAGCAGTATATTCCATAAGCTGCAACCGCTATGGCAACAATCCAAGGCCAGAAAATCCAAGTCCAGCTAAAATACATCCAGAAGAAAGGGTTCAAAAACAAATTGACGGTCCATTTAGTGGCCGCAATAACAACTGATAAAACCGCAGACCACTTGACAACATCAAAAGGAGTCAATTGTGAAAGTTTAGCCTTCACGGAATCAAGCGAGAGAGTTTTGAATGGGAGCAGAAATGGGTTCTGAGATTCTGAGATGGAAGTATCCGACAATGAGCAATTTAAGGTAGGGAAAGAAGGGTTTCTCGTGTTTTTGAGACTCAACGATGTCGGAAGGGCAAAAGATGAAAAACGACTGGGCAAATTAGAGTTGGTTAACTTGCACTGAAGGTGCTTGTTGGAATGTCTAAAAGAAATTTTACGGCCGGGGAGCAGAGGAGATACAAAAGGGATGGAAGTGGAATGGAGGAGTACAGGTTCCATGAGCGTATAGTAGAGTATCTTCTGGGCTAACTACAAGAAACTACCACCATTTTCGATTACTCTGGAGAAGAATAGAATGCTCGAAGATCCCTGCGACAGAGAAGTTGGGTGGTCAATCTCAAGTTCCCGATTCTTAATTGGTTCCTTTGAAGCCCACGTTTAGTTCGACATGTCGTTTTGTCTTTCTTTTAAAGTAATTTTTGGCCGATGGGAACGTGTGACGCTCGATTGGTCCTCCTCATTAATATCAAGAAGATCTTGAGTTACGCAATTACAAATATTGGGTGTATATGTAAAAACGACCTCAAAGTAGGAGATAATTAATACATTAATTCTTAAATATATTCGTTAATAAATTTACCATTAAACTATAATTTTATTAACAAATTAACTCTCAATAGTCATTTAGAGTCTCCAAGTCATTGTGGTTGGAGTTGGTCTTTGAGAAATGCCCTTATTTCTATTTTATATTGTCTTACATAAAACATATTAAATAATATTATATTTATTTAAAATTTTTATTTTTATTTATCATAAAAAGAAAAGAATCTAAAAAATTTTGTGTTTTTCATGATTTTTACGATCTTTTATAATATTTTGTATTTTTTTACAAAATAATTTATTAAAATTACGTATTTATATTTACCATAAAAGAAGATAATCTATAAAATTTTGTATTTTTCAAACATTTTACAATTTTTTATAATATTTTATATTTTTTACAAAATAATTGATTAAAATTACTTGTGATATTAAAAAATTATGAAAATCTGTCACTAGACTCTTCTTACATACAGTGTCAGTTAAAAATGCCAAATGGCTAGCAAAAAGTCACCGTGCATTTATCCTCAAACTTTCAAATAAACTTATTTCACATAGAAATCTTTTTTGTCTTGTCACATGCTATGTCGTTTGCTTTTGACATTATTTATTTAATTAATAATATATTGAGATGAGTTGAGAATGGACGTATTAATTTTGTTATATTCCAGCATGATTCGAATCCATCTATGTGATAACAATTTAACTTTGCTGTCTTCCGTAGCTTTCTATCAATGATTCTTTCTGCTTATGTTTTAAATATAAATATGCTAATGATCCCTCATTGCTCGATCAAAATAATAAAGACTGTTGGATCGTATTCTTCCATTAAAA
>CM039527.1:5721104-5745246 GCA_022433055.1 Begonia peltatifolia
CCATAAACCTCCTTAGCTAATCGAGGAGTAAGATCAATCTCCATCTCAATTCTCTCTAGTTTTGTTTTTCTCGGGCTTTCTACCAAATTCTGAGGAGCCAAACAGCATGGAAGAAGAAATTCACGGCTTTTGCTTTGGGTTGAGAAAAGCGATGCCTGGGCCGCCTATTTATAGGAGAATAAAAGGCAAAAATTAGAGATAAACACTAAACAAGATAAAGATTAAGTGCGATGGAGTCCGTTTAATTAATCTGTGGTTAAACGCAATTTAATACATTCCAGCTAAGCAGATATGTTCCGAGTCAAACTTAGCAAGACAAAGATTTTAGAATCAATCACAATGCTCCACGTGTGAGATTTACTCAAATTAAATAGATCAAAAATAAAGATTTATTTAAATGATATTCAAATCGAAGTCGCTAATTCATATCTCCCGGTTTAAACTTATTCAATATATTAAAAATATTATGACGTAATATTTAATCTTAAATAAACTATATATATTTCTTCAATTAATTAAAGGGTAATTATTAAAATAACCGAGATGTTTTTCAATTGACACTTCCAAGTGGGTTAATTTATAAGAATAATATTATGTTTAATCTCTTATTAGAGTATCAATATATCAAATAATTATTGATACAATTAATGTAATAAATTAATTATTTATAATTTATTACACTAATCATTGTTTTTCATATTAACAAGTATTTTTGAAAAATATAATAAGATAATAAACGTACAATTACTTTTTATTTCAATAATATTTAAATCTATCGCTAATTCATATCTCTTAATTTAAATTCATTCAAATTAAAATATCTTTGAAAATGACCAAAGTAATCTTTATTTAATCATTCACATTTTGAAAATTCTCAACAATGAATTTTATTTTGCAATTATATTACGATTTACCATCTAACGTTTTGAGTAATTTACAAATTTAATCGTAAACTGTTCTTTTGAACAATTCGAATCTATATCTTTCATATATCAGCAATTTAAAACACGGGAATTGAAACATTGGTTAAAACATAGGTAATTGAAACACAAACAAATCAATTTGATTGATTTCATCTTCTTGTGATTGCAAATGGAATCTCCCTTGAAAAGAAGAGGACTAGGGAGAGAGATTAGGAAGATTAAGACATACTAATCCACGCTAATTTCTCTCTTGTGATTTCGAACTCTGTGGCAAAGATAAATAAAGTTTAAAATCGAGATAGAAACCGTCATAAGAGTTAAAAATAGATTAGCACAAGCTCGTTGAATAAGTAGAAGCAAAAGTTGGTTTTGTCAAGAAACAGTCTAATTTGTATGATCCTGAACTTTGGAACGTGAACTGTAGTTTCCCTGAAATAATATATGAATAGGATTTCTTAAACTTCTGGAAAATGAAAAATGTTTAAGCAGGAATCCAACAGGAAAGAGCATCAATAATTCTACCTTTCCAGCTCTGCAACATCCAATGGCCGTCTTGATCAACATCAAAATCTTCATGATATTCTGATTTCACCATCTTCTTCACAGCCTTCAAGATCTCCTGGTCTACTGGAATCTGCTTAAACCCAGCCCTAATATTTCTAGCCTGCCACTGCTTGTAAGTCTCTGGCCTTTCAAACCTCTCCAATCCTTCACATGCTATCACATTCACAGCATCTCTGCCGTAAATTTCCCGCTCGAAGACAAGTCTCTGGGGATCTTCTCGAGTCACAGTCGCCTCAAACATGTCAAACAATGCCGAGAAGTGGAAGAGCGCTTCTCTGAATCGAGTAAGGAAAAATGGAGCATTATACGTGCCGTTTACGACGCTGTGGATGACCAAATCCGGGTCAATTTTCTTGATCAATTTCAGGACAGAGTCTCTCGGGCTAGTCGAGACGACTGTTTCATCGGGAATATTCTTCATCCGGGGCATGCAAGTGACGATAGTCAGTTCATCCTGATCCAATTTCAGATCCTTTAATTTCAGTGTCTCCCATTTCTGCGCTAAGAACTCGTACTCAAATGGCACGTTAAATCTCTTGCAGTAACTATCTAATCGACGGCCAGTTTCTTCGACCCGATCAGACGGTCGAAATCCCGGCTGTGGAAGTTCAATCCCCGTTATTCGAAGCTTCGGGGGCCCACCGGGTCTGATGGAGAGGCGTTTAATCAGGCATGGCCATTGGAAACCATACAGAATTCCGAAATCGATAATGTGAAGGGTTGTTGCTTTCTCTGCTAGTTTCAAAATTGTTCTGTTTGTAAAAAAACTTGACATCCTCTTGAAAGGGCAAGCTGTGATGTAAAGATGGTAAGCTTTCAAGATATGAGCTGTCGAGGCTTCCTTGCAAGCAAAGGGAGAATACGAGGGTGATCCAGCCTCGAGGCGTATGCTGAGGCCATTTGCAAAGTAGTGGGCTAATCTCTGAGTTCCATCTCCAGATTCAGAAGAATTTAGCCTGATCTGTTTGAGTAGATCTCTAGCTGTTCTTTGATCATATATTGCCACTGCTTGGGCACATTGGGTTAGCAAAGTTGCCAAATCTACAACTGAATTCTTACTGGCTTGTTTCCTCGATCTATTTGTCTTTCCATTAGAGAATTTTGTCGACCTCTGAGTCTGTGATTTCTCCCGTTTTTCATTTTCGGAGAATTCGTCGGCGGAGCACCGCGTCGACCCATAATTATTTCCCGAACAGAGCAAAACTTTATCGAACAACTCTTGGGTCTCGTAATCTTCGCCATAAATGGCCGACTGCTTGCTATTTCTACCTTCCCGAAGAGATTCATCGTTATATTCTCGTTGATGATACTTCTTTTCTCTTAACTCAGATGGGAAATTGTAAGTTCCATCTCTAACTTCAATGGCCTCCACTTCCTTCGCCAACTGGTAAGGCATAGTTCCATATTTAGCTTCTTCAACATCCTCTTGGACATTTTGTCGAACAGGTGGAGAACAATGGTGCTCACTCGAAGGGGGATACTCCTGGCCAAGAACATCATAAAAGGATTTCTCAGCAGCTTGTAGAGCCAAACAGTCCTGCAACATACAAGGCTTAAACTCTAGATTCTCTTCTTCCATAAGCATCTCTTTTATATACTTGAGAATTGTATTAGAAGTATCATGGCTGTCGGGCGAATCACCCGCAGAGCTTAGACTAGAAGAAGACGATGGATCGCTAAGACTTGAAGAATTGTTTGGAAGAAGAAGTAAATCCAATGATCGGTTATGGGGAAATTGAAATCCACCCGCTTCCGAAGAATCAGAGCATCCATTAACGACAAAGCCCATCAAGCAAATCAATCAGAAATTCTAGAGAGGAAGAAAAACCCAGAAATGATTGGAAGTAAATGGCGGTCAGAGAGAGAAAGAAGTACTCTACCAGTGAAGAACAGATGACGAGCTCTGGCTTAGTTTAAGGAGAAAATGAAGAGCCATTGTTGGGATGAAGTTTCCAGGAAAGCGCCATTGCCGATAGAGGAAGCAAAAAGATAGCCGCCACCCCTTTACCATAAAAAAATTTCGTCGCTGCTGCACGAGGGGACAAGAAGACTAGGTATTTTTTAGACGAAGAGGAACAATTGTGAATACGACACGTGTCACGACAAAGACTGCCTTGATCCTCAAGTATTTGACTCTAGATTTTTCCAGTCTTGGTGTCTACAATTATGTTGCATGGTTTGACTCCGCTACTTGATGATGTGTCCAAATTCAATGCAACCTCTCCTTTTCATTTGCAAATTAAATGTTAAGGGGGGACATGTTCCCATTTAAATTCACAGTCAAGTTTCATTCAAAGATTCCAAAAATATCAACTTTAGTTGTTGATAATAAAAAGATTCAGTCTTTGTCAACAAAACATCCTTGAAAAGTATCAAACATGTTTTAATTTAAATAAAAATAGTAAATTTATGATTTGTTTTTCAAAAAATCAATTCTTTTGCAGTAAAAATAATTGAAATGAGATTTAGTCAACGCTAACTGTGATTCTCTGTCGCAGGCTTCGAAGGGAAAGCTACTTTCTCCATCTACTGCCAAAAGTTGACGATGAAGAAGAAGACCCATGAGAGCAGACAGTAAAAAAGGCTTACTTTATTATGAGAAAATGGCTATGGAACATCTATGAAGGAACCCAACAAGAGAGAGCATGGATGATTCTTCCCTTCCATCCCTGCAACATCCAGTTACCATCTTCGACTAAGACAAAATTTTTATGGTAATCTGATTTCACGATTCTCTCCAAGTTCTTCACGATATCTCGCTCCAATGGCGTCTGCTTGAACCCAGCCCTAGTGTTCCTGACCTGCCATTGTTTGTACGACTCTGGCCTTTCCATTCTCTGAAACCCCTCGCATGCTATTGCATTAATGGCGTCTCTCCCCAGAATTTCCCTCTCGAATACTAGCCTGTGCGGATTTTCTCTTTCGATAGTCGCTTCCATCATGTCGAATTGTGACGAGAAGTGGAAAATCGCTTCTCTGAATCGTGAATCGAAAAAGGGGGCGTTGTAGGTTCCATTGACGACGCCATGGACGAACAGCTTTGGGTTTATGCTTCTGATTAAGTTTAGAACAGTGTCTCTCGGACTATCCTCCCCCATTGTTTCATCTGGTATGTTCTTTAATCGATCCACACAGTTTACTACGAGCAGTTCGTCTCCATCCAGCCTTAAATCTTCCACCCTAAGCGTTTCCCATTTCTGCGCGATAAAATTAAACTCAAACGGCACATTGAATTTCCTGCAGTAGTTTCTCAATCGCCGGCCCGTCTCTTCGACTCTCTCTGTCGGTCGGAAACCTGGCTGAGGAAGCTCAATCCCGGTTATACGAAGCTTCGGGGATCCGCCGGAGCGACGGGAAAGAAGCTGGATCAGGCAAGGCCATTGGAAGCCATAGAGAATTCCGAAATCAATAATATGAAGATTCGATGAGTTCTGTGCTAATTTTGCGATGGATTTGTTTGCTAAAATGTTCGACACTCTTTTGTAAGGACAAGCGCCGACGTAAACCTGATAAGCTTTCAGGATTTCCGCCGCCGAGTTTTCATTGCCGGGAAGGTGTTTATACGACGGCGTCCCGGCTGCTAACCTAGCTTCAAGGCCGTTTGCGAAGTAATAAGCCAATCTCTGAGTTCCATCGCCGATTGCAGAAGAGTGTAGCCTGATCTGAAATAGTGATTCTTTTGCAGTTCGTTGATCGTAATTTGCGATTGCATGTGCACATTGAGTTAACAGACTCCATAGATCCACAAATTCTTTCTTCTTTCTTGATTTAGGTCCATTTTTAAGCTTGTTTTTGAGTTTCTTATCTTCCCCAGTTGTTGATTTTGCCTCCTGGTTGTGACGCTGACAGAGCAAAACCTTTTCGAAGATCTCCGCCAGCTCGGAATCCTCGTTGGAAATAGCCGATAGTTTTTGGCTCCTCCCTTCTTGTTCCTCAGTTCTTCCTCGATGATTCCTCTTCCCATTTGGACCAGGAGGTGAATGAAAGTTTCTGTCTTCTGAATGTTTCTGAAATTCCGAGACTGCAATCTGAAATTGATTTCTGGGTATCCGATCTCTGGGTATTGTAGAATGAACAGGTTGATCGGCGGAGTTATAATCTGGAAGATGATGAAGGGGACGAATCGGTGGATTGGGAGATTCATTTTTAAGAACATCATAGAAAGATTTTTCAGCAGCTTGGAAGGCAAAACATTCCTGCAACATACAGGGCCTCCACTCTAAATCCTCCTCGTTCATCAACATATCGCTGATATACCTGAGAATCTCTTTTGAAACTTCGTCGCCGTCGGTAGAAGAATCGCCATCTGAGCTCGAGCTCGAAAATGGAGGCGAGTAACTTTCATGGCCATGTTGATTTGATTTGGGTGGAAACGAAACGGGAGCCATGAATCCACGATTGAGTTCAAACCCCATTTACAGGTGTTTGATTGGAAGAAACCAAAATGGTTTTGAATCTCGTAGCTGATCCAGAAAATTCCGTCATCACATCGGCCAATCAATCAGAACGCCAGATTTGAAAGAAAAAAAACAGAGCAATCAAATAATTCAATCACAAAATTTATCCAGGACTGAAGAAACAGAGGAGTGGCTACGCAGAGAGATAAAACTAACGTTTAAATACAAAAAACACTACCGTAGGACTCCATTCATTCAAAGTAGAAGAAGCCGCCACCTCTTTAGACCATGAATTTGGCCGACCGCCGGTCACTTTCAGACAGTACTCCGCAGTAGAGGACAACCTGATTCGTTGAAATTAAGAATACGCATTTAGATGACATTGATGGCAAATTCTACAGAAAGTTAATTCAGATTATTACACTGAATTGAATTTTAAAAAAAATTGTTCAAGAAGACAAACAGAGAAATGGGTGCTTCTCAGATCTACTCTTGGAAATAGAAAAAAAGACGAAAAGAGAATCTCAAAGAAATCATAGCTGTCGGAGAATAGTCGCTGCTCCACCTTTCAGCCGGAGTTATGCTACAGCCGCCCTGTCTGAAGAGCATGATGCACAGCTCAATCATTTAAACAATACTTCGATTTGGGTTTTTGCAGCAAAGATCGATATCTAAACCCAATACGTTCGATATGATTTCACAACTCAAAAATTTAAACAATCTTCCTGAAATGAATCGAGTAAGCAAAGCTATTATTGTTGGAAATCATTTACAGGAGTAACTTTTGGCAAGTTGAGATCTTCCCGAATCAAATCTTCTAGTCTGTCAATACCTTTTACACAAGCATTAAGTTACAAAGAAAGCAAAGAATATAGCTATATATTGATGATATATTATCTTCAGGTGAGAAGACAAGGGTCGGGCTTGTGTTTGAGCAGCTTGGGTTGGTGCTGAGACCAGTAAGACTGAGCCGCCAACACTCGATCCAACAGTTCTTGAGGCACCGGCTCTCCTCTTCTCTGCTGAGGTGCTATTCTTGCTGTATGCACCAGTGTTTTCCACTTATCCTGCCACCCACAAAGCAATCTTCTGTCAATTTTCATTTTCAAAATGCCACCCTCTCTCTCTCTCTCTCTCTCTCTCTCTCTCTCTCTCTAACCTCGTAGTTTACATTGCTCTCTCTCTCTCTCTCTCTCTCTCTCTCTCTACAACTAGATTTCATACCTTCAAATCCACATAAGTTCTGTGTTTGGCATTATCAAATGCGCACACTTTAACATCTCGCCACCTACAAAATAATTATTACTCGGGTTGAGTTGTTCTCATCGTCCAATCTTTGTTTTGGCAAAGCGAAATAAATGTACCTTCCAGTGCCGAGTTTCTCTACTGTCTCGACGAGGGCTTCCACTTCGGCGACAGAGAATGGTCGACGGATTCGTCGTTGGGCAACGTCAGACTGTTTCAGTTTCTGATGAGGTCGAACGACAGCTAGAGCATCAACAGCCACCAGTGCTTTACAATCTTTCGTGTTTTTCTCGATAAAAGCATCAACGGGAGACGGAGCTGATTCACGATCACTTTCAACAAGGGTCCCTACGTTCCCGATCTTCGGCTCGGCTGGTGGATACCTGGAAAAAAGGAGAACTAATTTTTCATCATTTCTTCTTGCAAAAGCGGTGGAAAATACGAGATAAAGTACCCGGTGAGCAACGTTGTTGAGTCGCAAAGAAGCTTATGGGGAGGAGAACTTCCATGGCAGAGTGGGGTGGAAGCTTGAGGAGTAGGCTCCAATGTAAATCCTAAAGAATCGAGTTGATTGTCGTGAGAAATTCCAGTCTGAAACAACGTTTTATTATCGTCTCTAATTTTTTTCCCCTGGAGAAGTACACCAACTCGTAATCCACTACCGAGAATAGCTGTAACAGCCTCCATTACAGTCCTCTAAGAAAAAATTTGAATATAACTCAGAATAATCATTTTTCAAAATGAAGCAAATCCGTAGCGATTAAATAACGAAAGTAACAATCATACCTTTAACGATCCGATAGTTGCAGATTCGGGAATCTCGATAAAAAACTCAGGCACTCGAAAAGACCTGATCTTAAGCTTCACTGAGAATCAACAAAGATAGCTTCAAGTAAGAACTAAGCCAAAACAATTAAACAAAGACCCATTTTTTTCATCAGATTTTCTCGTACCGTGAGAATCCCTCCTCGATTGGAATAATTTGCAATGTCCCGCTGCAGAGGCTGGTGTTCCCGAGGCTGCAAAACAAAATCTTCAACTTGTAAGCACTGATAAATAACTAATCACTTTGAAAAAGGTAACAAGCTGGTGTTTAACACTAACCATAAGCATCTGTTTTAACTCTCTTCTCTAATGGATTGGAGTAGCCATCAATATTAACCGTTCCATCAGTGTCCGAAACGGAGGTACAGTAAAAAAGTTTCCTCTTTTTGAACGGAATGTTCATTTGAGATCTCTGGTACTTATAAGAGTTCCTCTTATTGCGATAACAATCTATAAATACAAAAATACAGCGCTAAATTGGCCGAGGTCAAATTCGACAACATATTCATTGTGCATAGTAAAATCAAACTTACTTACCGGTTGAAAATGTTTCGTTCCGGCATTTTGGGGTGACTTTCCAATATTTAGAAGGTAACATTTTTCTCACCTTTCGATTCCCATTAAAGGTCGAAGGCCTAAAACTAGGCTTTATTGAGTTGATCAGGTGAGTACACCTGGAAGTATTTTCGTCATCATCTCTACCAACTACTTTTACATCTTCCTGATTTGCAGGATTCGAGCTGTCACTGCATAAGGGGATTTGGCAGCCATTGTTAGAGCCCTCTAGAGCTTGAGCTTTCTGGTTTATACCCGTATCCTCTAAGTTCAATATACCCATTCCTGCTCCAGAATCTAACTCATCTTCCTTAATTACTCTATTTTGGAAATCTAGATTACAATTAATTATCGACTTCTTGTAACAATTTGATCCTATGTCTATTTTGCAAGCTAATCTTTCCATTTGGCTCGTACTACCGTCAGTGATCCTCTCCGAACTATTAGAACTCATTACCCGAGAAGTAATTTGGGATAAATGACCTTCATTATGAAGAGTTTCGAAAAGAGGTTCAATTTTCGGCCATTCTTTCTTGACAACCGCAGGCTCTTCTTTTACAGTCGAATCGTCCCAGGAGATTGCAGGATGAAATAATTCACCGGCTACGGTGGCCAACAAGTCAAACGCCTGTAAATGACCCTCTTTACATCGATTTCCAAATGCACTTCTCCTCTACCGAAACAAAGAAATCGAAATTTAACTCGAATCAAAGAAATAAGATTCAAAGAAATCTGATAAACAGATAAAAGGAAATTACCCTCGCTGATCTTGTAGATCGAGGTATAGCAGGCACTTGGTAGCCATTAAATCCATAATCTAACCTCTTCTGAAACTCCATATCTTAGAAGACATACCAGAAACGATTAATCAATCGCAGAAACCCGAAGATTTGGATGTGCTTTCGATCTTCAACAACTACAAACCCAGAATATAATTATCAGTAACATGACGATAAAACATAAAACTAAGGAACAAAAAAAGCCGAAAAAAGTTATGAGCCACATGATACACGACGCAAGAATTCAAACCCAGTTCAAATTAATTAGAATAAATAGGAAAATGAGAAAATTTTACAGAAATAGACATTGTTCATCATGAAAGATAATGAACAAGAGACTGCATCTATAACCCACAGATCCTTCATCTAACTTCCTGATATTTAGTATTTATGGAGAAGAAAAAACGGCAAAAAAAAAAAAGGAAAACTTAAACCACAACAAAACCCTTTCATTCATGATCGAAGAGGAAACCCGGGATTCATTTAAGACACAGATGCATGAATGAATCTCAGATTATACTATTTTAAGAGAGATCCAAACCTAGTAGACCTGATCGATCTAAAATCCAACAAAACGAACAAAACATGGAAGACGATGCGCGAGATTCTCGAATCTTCTAATCATTCATTTCATCCAATACCAAAACGAAGATCGATTCCTGTTGAGAAATCTTGTTGATGAATACAAAACAGAGTTGATCGGCGGGAAAACGTACGACATTGAGGGGAAAAAGTAAACTGATTAAAATAGCCCACAATTTGACTGCTCAGAGAATGGAAACACAAAATCGTCGAAATTCTGAGCTAAAACCCCCGTCAAAAATCGATTTCCCCCCCTCCTACACACGATGTATCTGAAAATCGAACCCACTGTTGCAGAAAATCCTCGTCGAAAAGAAGAAAACCCACGCGAAACCCACACACCTTGAGCGATTCAGGCAAGAAAAAACGCATAAATTCTCTATGCTTACCTCGATAAAAACGATTCTACAGCAAAGTGCAATTCTTTCTCGCTCGGTAAAATGAATCTACAGCGAAATTCGCAGAATTATGGGAAAAAACTAGAAAGAAAAAAAATTTGGCATTCCCTCGCCACAATCACACGTTTTCTATCCCATAGATTCCCAGAAAACGTCGATAGAAATAATATTTTGCTCCATCTATTCAGCCAGAAAACAAAAGAAAAAAGTTCTCTGTCTGTGTGCGTCTGGGATGGACAGGTAAAACCCTCTGAAAACCACATCAACAGTTTGCTTAAACCCCAGTTCTTATACCATTGACCCCATCCTACCCGGCCATACCCAGTTTCCGGATAAACCACGTAAAGACCGGTTCTTCTCAACTGGGGTGACACACCATGTCTGAAGAGCCTGCAGATTTTGCCACGTGGAACGCCCCCGAACATCATGTGGCTGCATTTGATCTGCAGGATCGTAAAAAACGTTGGATCGCCAAAAATAAAAGAAATTTTTCATTTCTCCGATATTACACGTTATTTTCGTCACTACAAAAACGAGACTGAAAACCAACATTCTTAGCACGTTTTAATTATGAATGAAATGAAATCAGGAGTAACTGGATTTAACGAGGACAAATATGTGGTTTTAACCAAAAATGAGGGTAAAATGAACGTTACTTTCAAGCAGCGATCCCGATACTCCGAAACGGGTGGGCTTCCTATATAAAGGATGCCACGTAGGATACTGACGGAGCAGAATACGAAGTCTCCATTGGTTGAGGTGCTCAAAACGTTGACGAGGTAGCACGTGGGGGGGAGGGATGGCGTTAAGATCGGAGGGCATGTGGTGGGGACAGTTTAAGGAACTTTCAAAAACATCGGCCCGCCAAAGACCCAAACGTGGTCGGACTCCGATTTATTAATTTAATTAATCATATTTTAATTACGCTAAATTTGGTCGGACTTATTGATGGCCAAAGCCAAAGGTCATCAGATTTATAGGATTGACTTCAACCGTTACACGTGGCGGCAATGGAGGGTGTCTTTCTATTATTATGTGTCCGCATCTTTAGGACGTGGTGGTGATTAGTTATGTTAACAACCTATTTGAATCGTGATTAGCAATGATCTACACAACGTGGGAGAGAGATTAATCTAACCAAATCAAATCAAATCAAATAGGCTATGATTTATAAAGACTAATCAAACGACTGTCAAATGGAATAAAGCAAAAGACATCCAAACCAAAGAATCTAATTGAAAGGAAAACAAATTAACAAAAACAACTCTATTCTGCAGACAAATTCCCAAACTGCCATGGGCTGAACTCCGTCGAGGAGACGTCGATCTCACGGTCATCTGTGGATTCGTCCACTGCAGCTCGATGGGCAGTGTAGTTACCGTTGTATTGGTAAATTTCCAAGTCACCCCACGGAGTAGCAGTCAACTCTTCCGTTAAATCAAACCATCGAGGCATAAATTGTTGACCATTCGATTCACGAGTTTTCTTCTCAGTTCTCTGCCTCTCTTCCAAGCTGAAAGTGGAAAAATACCTTTACATTAATGAAAGCAGAAATCAATCGGCCTTACATAGTCCAAATACCAGTGTAAGATTAGAATCAAACTGGAATATCTCATGGAAATCAGAACAGTGATGGATTCCGAAAATTAGCTCAATTGCTATTCAGTGTGATTATCAAGTCATCATGATTCATAAAAGTGATTGGTACAAACTAGGATAAACTTGAATATGTGTACTATAAGAGCAGATACAGACCTGCTCTTTTCTGCCCCAGCTTTGGATAGGTCGCCCTTCTCTAGTGCGTATCTATCGGGTCGCAAACGAGAATCTGAGGCTAGCAACTTTTTTGGGGCAGTATCAAAACTGTTTATTTTATGTGCAAAGTATGTGTAGTCGAATTTGTCATTTTCAGGAGCCTCAGCCACGTGAAAAACCTACACAATAAGTACATGAAAGAAGATGTTGAGACGTTTCTAAAAGCTGACTTCAAATATTTAAGAACAAGATGTATGAAAGGTGTCTTGTCTACCCATATAGACCTCATAAATGCATAAAAAAATTCAGCATTTGTGAAGGGATTATTGAACAATTACTAACAACGCCAAGCGATCAGATATCAATAAAGTATCCCCACATTCATGCAGAAACCGTAATGGTCAATTCGGAAAGTCATATACTAGTTCAAAGAAACAATATTATACAGTATAAATACAATTTTTTTGTTGATCTTAGATATATATCAATAGAAAATTTAATGTCAACATCAATTCCCACACTTGAATCCATCTGAAAAAATGATATCTGATTGAATTGGCAGTATCTCATTAAAACAGAAAATATTTAACCAAACACAAATAAGTACCTCTTTCAATTCTGTGCCAGGAAGAGGCTCCCCTTCCATATCACATGGTTGATAACTCATCAACTCGTTCCACTTTCCAGTCATCAGTATTTTTGGCTCTTCATTAGCATTATAAATGTAACCATCTACTTCATAGCGACCAGCTCTGCAATCAGAGATGAAGGGTTAAAATGGGACTGTTGATGATGAATGCAAAGTTAAAAACTCAGAATAAAATAACATACAAATGTAAATGTTTTACATTACAGTATATTACTCGATGGTAACAATTATAACATGAATTCCAAGCCAAATACTATCTTACAGAATGAAAGTAATAATGCACATTAACTAACAATAAATTCAAAAGGTAGAATAAAGTATGCAGCTAAATAGCATTCAACTTTAAACTTCTCTTTTTTCCAAAAGAAGGATGAAATATGCTAGGAAAAACTACATACCCAAACCAGCCACATGGTTGAAAATAGAGCACGGCTTTATCCCCAGTGGTTAAATTTGTCATAATCATCTCTCCCGGTGAATCAACCCAAGTCCTTCCAAATATCAGGTTATTGACCTTCGTGGGAGGGGGCACTAGATCTAATGTCACATCAGCCCTTTTGAGAGTTACACGAGTCCTGCCAAATTTACATTTAGCCTAATTTATATCCCAATTTGATAGTATATAATGGTGGTATTTTAACATATAAACTCAACAGAAGCTTGTGAAGAAAGCCATGAACTCGTTTCAAAGAGAAAGTTGACTCAATAAAGTTTTTGTATTAACACCGATTGCTATACATTAATATGACTTGTCTATATAGATTTTGTTAAAATTATTATATTTAGATTTAAAATGAATTCTATTTCAAATTAGAAATGACATAATTTTCAATACTAAGAACTATCTAAATCAAACTATTAAACAAACTAATAAAAAATGAAGAAGCAATTTAAAGCCCATTAATTTAAAAAACATGAAACAATTAAGTATGCAAGCAATGCATAATAAGACGTACCAGTTGGCCGCATGCAAAACAGAAGACGAGTACAGTTGAAGTATAGGAATAAGATTTACCTTCCAACAGGGTAGATATCGACGGAATTTCCTAAAAATTTAGTTTTCAACTTTGATGTCACATCATATGTAAAATGCTCATTTTCAGCATGCCCAGCACTCATGGGGGGATGATGACTAATCTGAAAACACAGCAACCAGATATATGGATCATGGGCCATAATATAATTCAAGGTAACAAAAATTGATCTCAGAGGATACTATCGCAAGTCATAATTAGTTTTCAGTCAAAATATTCACGAGCGAACTG
Organism: Begonia peltatifolia; assembly: GCA_022433055.1. NCBI lineage: Eukaryota > Viridiplantae > Streptophyta > Magnoliopsida > Cucurbitales > Begoniaceae > Begonia > Begonia peltatifolia. The sequence continues at coordinate 5,735,042 of CM039527.1, forward strand.
AAAAAGTATGATTCTCCGTTTGTTAATTTTACTTCTCTCAATTTTTAGAAAATCTTTCAAAAAAAGTTGGATAGTAATAATTAAGAGAAAGTAAAATTCACCTGCTCTGAAATAAAGGTGATCCCATTATGATTAAATTCATAAGTCTCACCAAGTATGGGATTAAAAGGCTTCCATGTTCTTTGGTAGGCATAATATACAGATATGGCCCATGATGCTGCAAAGAGTAGACATAAATCATATGTCCAAAAAATTAATGCGCCTCAAATCTCATAATATAATTGGTTAAGAGTTGAATTTGCTTGTTAAAATTGTAATCCCAATACACTTACATGCATAGACAAGTTGCATATAGGGGTCTTCACATTCATCTGCTTGATCCAACAAGTGAGAATACTCCATCAGCTATCATTACACAAAATTTATATAGCTTATTACTGGTATTGGAACAAAAAGAAAACTGAACAGGAGGTAATATTTTCAGAAATAACTCAAACCTCAGCAATCTTTTGAAGCATCGTCATTGGTTCAAAAATAAAAACAGGAAGTGTCACCATTGATGTGACATCCGACCCTATGTACTTGTGCATCATCTTCCAGTAACTATCACGATCCTTTTGTCATAACACAGAAGTATAATAAGAATATTTAGTTGAGAAAAACAAATAAAAGAGAAACACTTAAAAAAACTGTCTCCTTATGCTTCTCATGTAGAACATAAAAGGAAAGGAAAATTTTATGAAAAAAAGTCATCTCAATTGAAACAGAATAGACTTCCAGGACTAGAATGTAAAAGGGTCCATTTTCACTTGTTTCCGTATTTGTTGCTGATAAAAAGAAAACAAAGAAGGAACAAACAGACCTCTTGTCTCCATCTTCCTTTATGAGCTTCCTCTTCTGCGTCCTCTTTGCCTCCTTCGGGATTTATAACCTCTACCCCTTCATAACCAAGGAACCTAATAGCAGTAAGGAAGCATGAGTTAGATTCCAAAAAATTGAAAACGCATGAGCTAAAATACCAAGTAAAAGTATCATGTCAGAGTTCTGAGATGCGCAGATAGAAAAAGATCTGACTCTTAAAACAATTAAACCAAGGTCCATTTGATTATGAGCTGAATTTGGACACTTGCAATTGAAACAAATATATCCTGAGAGAGAGCGTGTGTGCGTGACAATCGTTAAATGAGCTTATAGTTTGAAGTGTTTTAGGATTTCATTCTTTTAGTTTGTTGTATTCTAAGTGTTTCCATGTATTTATTTTTTAGAGGAGCTCTTTTCCTCTATCTTGTAACTTCTTCTCAATGCAATTTGTTTCTTATAAAAAAAAAAAAATCAACTACAAAGACATAATGATGTTGAAAAACAGAAATAATCTCTCAAATACGAAAATTCAAACGTCCGTATTTGCAAATTAGCTACACTGCCAAATTGAGAGTGTAAAACACGTACCCGTTGACAGATCGGTGCATGGCATTGCCAAACATGGAGAGACCGGAACTCATGGAGGCAAAAAAGCCTTTACTCTGATTCTTCTTAGGGCTACCCATCTCTTCCAACAAAGGGTAATCACAGATCGCGGGGGCGAATAATCAAACCACGAGGAAAAACCGCCAAAAAGAAACGAAAAATGCGATTATTTTACGAAGACGATGAAGATCAAGCAGACATATAGCGAGGAAAAAGAGAAAATGAGATTCAAAATGGTGGAAGATAAGATTAGTGATTTGAAGAAACAGAGAGGAGGGGAGGTGGAATTTGCTGGAGGTTTTCGCCTTTGAATCAAATTTTCTACCTTGGTATTACGCTCGTTGCTAATCTGCTTCACGCGTCTTTTAGAGTCGCGTCGTGCGGCTGAATTCGGCCCAATACGTGGCTGCGCCTTCTACAAACAATAATATTCAACGAGCCCAACTAAAAGCCCAATCTCCTGACGCAACATTTATTCATCGGTACAGATATCGATGTATTTTAAATAATTTATTTTAATTATTATATTAATTAAAAAACGATAAATAAATGTGTAAAATTACAAAGTATACCTACTGTTCATCGTTTTACATACCACAATCAATTTATAGTATTTTGAGTAAGTAACAAAAAAATCATTAATATATAGAATTATTAACAAACTCACCCTTAAACTATATTTATTAACAAAATCACTCTCACCCTTAAACTATATTTACTAACAAAATCACTCTTAAATAATATTCCGTTAACAAAACAACCTCCTGTAACCTCCAACTCAATACAACCAAATAACGAGCGGGTCAAGCGAGAGTCCACTTATTTTGTGACTATGACGAGAGTTCACTCTTGAATAACGGATTCCTGCTCGCGCAAGCCAATTATTAGAAGACGAGATCCCACTATAGAGGACAAAAAATTGAACAAGATCCCGCTATTCAAAGGGCAGGATCCCACTGCATCAATTAACTTCTTTTTTTTTTTTATCGTTAATTAGCCTATATTTTTCTAACTTCTCTAAAAGCAAAATTGCTAATCCAAGAGATGATGCCATGTGCTGTTCCATTGATAGTGTATCTATTTCGACATTTTATCCATCCTCAAGGTCTCGATTTTAAATAGGTAGCAATGCACTGATATGCGTTTGTATCATCGGCTAACCAACAAATAAGTGTCATTGTTACCTGATAATTCTAATTGGACCAAAACAAAATGCCATCCTCTTTTACTGACCGTATAGTCAATAGGGAACTGAAAAAAACAATGTGTTATAAGTCGATACACTAGCACATAATTGTATTTATGTGAACAAATATGAGTTATAGCAAATGTGACATGGATAAGAAAGTAAGGCTTCTATTCAAACTAAAACAATTTGACTGGTACCAAAAGGACTATTTGTTTGTCTTTTACAAACTCCCAAGACAAAGAAAGAATCATTGGACTATAAAATAAGTGTGATCACTTACTTCCGAACACTGTTTATGTTCTCATTTTCTCCAATGGCGGTTTCTGTCCTGGCGAGAAACGAGGTAGACTCTGCCGTAGACCCATCCGCTTCCAATGCTTGAAATGGAGTTCTGCATAGTAATAGAAATTTTTTTTTTTCTTTTTTCCGAAAAGTTGAGATTGCAAGTAATATTAAGGAATCAAACTACCTCAACCTTTACACGAAATTCCAACAAGGATTCGCAGACATGACAATCTGCTCTATGGGGGGACATGGTAGAATGATCTGATTGAACGAATGCAAAGACCTATCGAAGAATGAGGATCGTTCAATAAAATGGATCAATGGACCAGGCAGAAGTGAAGAGAAAAGATAAGATTAGGATATTGATCAAAACAAAGCAATGACTGCTGACCTCTTCACCGCAATTTGGACAAGATCCCTTCAATGCCACTAATTCATTTCTCCACAGGCCTTGAAGCACTCGAACTATACAAAAAAAAAAAATTGACTTAATCTTTTAGATTTCACCAATAAAAATTACATTTTTAGAAAATAATCGATCGTGGATAATTTTCTGATTTAAGATATTCAAACTTGAGAAACGGGATAGTTGTAAACCATAAGGAAGATACTACCAGAAGCAGAAGCAATGGGGAAACCAATAAGAGAGCCAAATGCCATGAATAAAAAGCTGTTCAACATAGCAAGAGACTCAAAAGCATTGGCTTGGCCGCCATGAAAATTTGCTGGACTGTAGTGAACTTGAAACGCTAGGCTAGCTGAATGTATTACAGGCAGTAGACAAGATGAACAGCCGAAGGCAAGAAACAGTGACCATATGCTTGCTAACGCAAAAGCCTGTGATAGATCTTCCTGCCCTACATCCATGTCACTCATATTCAAATGAAGCAACAAAAAGGAAAAAATAAAACCAGACAATTGGCTGCTCGAAAGCTAAAACAAGCCTGTAATTAGCAATTAAATCCATGGAAAAACGTTTTTGAGCAGAGACTGATAGTGATTTTCATAAGACTTTCATTTTTAGAAGTTTAAGTGATTTGCATGAAAAACAAATTTCTCAGATATTGAAATAAATTTGTGTATTCTCTTACAGATCAAACATAGTTAAAGCGATTGAACTCTCAACCGTCTTATCATTATTGATTATAAATATTATGAGCTAAAGAAAAAGTTAATAAAATTTATGGATTTGTAAAGATCATCTAATTTTGAAGAGAGGATAGAGCAGTAAGTCTTATTGACAACTAGCAAACAGAAGCAGGGAGAGCATTACCTCGGCATCAGCATATGTGGATTGACGCCTAATACTGCAACGGGGATATTTGACGACAGATTTCGAACCATACCATCTTAGCTTCAACTATTTCAAATCATTTTATCGTATTTCAAAGCATCATTCAAACTCTAAACAGAAGTTTTTTTGTAGATTGTGTAAAAGTGCTCGTTGACTTGCGAGATTACCTCTACTCTATCGAACATGTCGTCAACTATCAAAGGCTTGCCGCTGTAATACGCATCCCTTGCCTAAAGCAATCACCCCCACAAACGATAAATTACAAAACGAAACATCATTTCCAAAATATCGAAAGGCTGGAGAAGAAATTAGAACACCTAAAAAGACGCAGATTTTTCAAATTGGGAAAAATTGAAGCTCGGTTACATACCTGGACGTAGAGAGCTTCCAAGGTTTCTTGACTGGCGGTTTCGAGAGGGCCAACGAATATGCAAGAGGGACCTTGAGCAAGCCCATCGGAAGTAGATACAGCGTTGTAGCTTTTGACGGAGAAGCGGGCCAACGGGAACGGGGATCCCGTGCGATTGATTCTAGAAAGTTCGGCAACAGTGGACTTGAGCACTTGAAGCGCGAGGGAAGTGCACGTGCCGGCCATGTACGCTAGTCCGGTGAAAGCGTAATCAAAGAAGATGGTGGAGGAGCGACCATCGGGCTGGAATCGCTGGGTTTAGAAAGCAGCCACAGTTTGTAAGGTCGAAAATGGACGAAAATGGCAGCTTCTTTGGCTTCGTCCTCTCACCCTAGTGTCTTACTCACGCTATTCATTTTATTTATTTATTTTTAAATAATTATTATATAAGTATAATCAGAGGAAGAATTAAGCATAATTAAGACCCTTAATTATTGATTAATGACATCTTAAATAACTTGTAAGCCCAGGGCGCTGGCCCCTCCAAATCCTTCCTTTTCCAAGGTAGGTCCCCTGATTAAGCAATGATCATATAATTTTACGGTTGAGCCAGAGGGATTGTCCTGATTAAACAGCCAAGATGAAACTCGCAATCTAAGCCGTTGGAATTTTCCGATCCAACGGCCTGAAATTTGTTTATAATTAGAAAGTTCTATTTTTGACTTTTGATGATCCGGAAACCTTGAATCCTTCAACGTTCGTCGGCTACTCTTTCCTTATTCTTTTCCGACTCTCAGAAACCCAGAAAAAGATGTGTTCTTCTGTTCAATCAATGTTCTACTCAGGGATTCAATGATAAGGAACGAACTTTCTTTTCCATGTCTGAAAGATTAATCCTCGTCGGAAGGTGATCGAGATGGAGATTCCAATCGTTGGAAATTGCCTTGGCCGGCTACCGTTGGTATTGTTAGCTTCCTTCGTTTTGTGGTTTCCATTGTTTTACTTCTTTGGCTCTGTTTATATGGTCGGTAATATCCCGGGAAGTTTGTTTAACGGCAACTTTGCCGACACTGCAATTCCCGGCGATTCTAGTTTCTTTCACGTCCCTCTATATTCCGACGGTAACTCGAGCGACTTTACCGATCCCGTCGAGGAAGCAGATGACTCAATTTCTCCGTTAAATAAAGGGGAAGCAAAACTACGGACTTCCCGCGTAGAAACTGATGGGATTGTGGAGAAAAGTGTAGATTTCATTTCTGTGAAAAAAACAGAGCCTTACCTACAAGCAATAGATACGTCGGAGGAAAAAGAAGATGAAGCATTCGATCGAGGAAAAACGACCTCTCAATCCATCGTGGAAACTGTGACGAAAATTGTAGATTTCAATTCCGGGAAAGAAATAGACACGTCGGAGGAAAAAGAAGACGAAGAATTCAATCGAGGAAAAACAACCTCTCAATCCAACGTAGAAACTGGTGGGTTTGTGAAGAAAAGTCTAAATTTCAATTCCGGGAAAGAACTAGACACGTCGGAGAGAGGAGAAAACGAAGAAGAAGAAGCATTCCGTCGTGGAAAAACTAACTCTCAATCCAACGTAGAAACTGATGGGTTTGTGAAGAGAAGTCTAGATTTCAATTCAGTGAAAGAACAAGAGCCTCACTCACCGGCGATAGATACGTCGGAGAAAAAAGAAGAAGAAGCATTCAGTCGGGAAAAAATTACCTCTCAATCTCACGTAGAAACTGATGATTTTGTGAAGAAAAGTGTCGATTTCAATTCTGTGAAAAAACCAGAGCCTCATTCACTGGCGATAGATACGTCGGAGAAAAAAGAAGCAAACAATCGAGATAAAACTACCCCTCAACGGCCTGTGAAGAAAAGTGTAGATTTGGATTCTGTGAAAGAACCAGAGTCTCCGGGAATAGATACGTCGGATATAAAAGAAGAAACATTTAATCGTGAAAAAACTACCGCGGCGATTGCTGAAAATCAGCCTGCAATGGGGGTTCATTCTCACAACGATTCTTGTTTCGGCCGGTACATATATGTCCATCACATTCCGGCTAAATTTAACGATGACTTGCTGAAGAATTGCCGGTCACTGAGCACTTGGACTGACATGTGCGAATTCACCTCCAACAATGGCCTCGGACCTCGTCTTCCTAACACTGAAAGAGTTTACTCCAACAATGACTGGTTCGCGACGAACCAGTTTTCATTAGAAGTCATCTTCCACAACAAAATGAAGAATTACCAGTGCTTAACGACGAACTCATCGAAGGCGTCCGCCATTTTTGTACCTTATTACGCAGGTCTCGACGTCGCCCGCTATCTATGGGGTTACAACAGCTCCGTTAGAGACCGCGACTCTCACGACCTTGTCCGGTGGGTCACACAAAAACCAGAATGGAAAACCTTGTCCGGTAGAGACCACTTTCTTGTCGCCGGAAGAATCACTTGGGATTTCCGGCGACCTCCCGAAGAGAACCCGGATTGGGGAAATAGGCTCTTAGATCTCCCCGAATCCAAAAACATGACGATGCTTGTTATTGAATCAAGTCCTTGGAAAAACAACGACTTCGCCATTCCATATCCGACTTACTTCCATCCATCGAACGACGCAGAAATCCTCTGGTGGCAGAACAGAATGAGACGACTGAAGCGGCGGTCGCTGTTCTCCTTCGTCGGTTCTCGACGGCCAAATCTCCGTCATTCGATTCGCAACGAGATAATCAATCAATGCGAGGCGTCAAACAAGAAATGCAGATTGCTAGAGTGCAACGCGAGAGTCAATAAATGTTACAAACCAGTTTACGTCATGAAAATGTTTCAGAGCTCGGTCTTCTGCTTACAACCGCCGGGAGACTCATTCACCCGGCGCTCCGCCTTCGACTCCATTCTCGCCGGTTGCATTCCGGTTTTCTTCCACCCAGGATCGGCTTATATTCAATACATATGGCACCTACCAAAAGATCATAAAAGCTACTCTGTTTTGATCCCTGCAAACGAAGTAAAATCAGGAAGCATCAACATCGAGAAAGTGCTGATGAAAATACCCAGAAGAAAAGTGATAGCGATGAGGGAGGAGGTGATTAATCTAATCCCGAAAATCGTCTACGCGAATCCGACAAGCCGATTGGAGAGCTTTGAAGACGCATTCGACATTACAGTGAGAGGAGTGATTGACAGGGTTGACAGAATAAGAAAAGAGGCGGCGGATGGGAAGAGTAAGAGGATCGATTATGCAGAGAAGATCAGCTGGAAGTATATAACTTTCGGGACTGTCGAAGAACACGAATGGGATCCATTTTTCAATGGAAGTTTAGAGAGAGAGTAGATGTAGAGAGAGAGAGAGTTGAACTATTCGTAGATTGTATAGAGATGTCTGGTTGAAAAGATGAAATCTCTTCAACAAGAGGACGACAAATCCAGTGCAGCCCAGTTTCCACGAGGACGAAGACCAAACGCACGCTTGCATAACTGTTGGAATTTTGTTGGTTTTTCCAATTTTTTGTCCTGCGACTTCAGGACTGCATCAAGATTTCCTTCATGGAGCCATGGACCATGCTAATAAACAATATTTTTTTTCAAAATTTTTATTATCGACACCTTGTTCTTCGATCTTTATCTTCCCCTCCAGGCGCCATTTGAGAAAGCTTAATATCTTCTTCTTCCTAACACTCCATTAACAACTCATTACAAGCAATACACGTGACTAAGGAGAAAACCCTTTTACCTACTACCTTAATTATACTTTACACACTTCAATCTCGTTTGTGAACACAAACAGTGACATCTCCTCCAACCTTGCCGGAAATGCTTGGACTGTTTTCCGGGCAGTTTGTCTTTTTCGGTGATGAAGAGAGATGTCAGATGTATAGAGCAGAAGCAGACGGGCGAGGATAAACAGGGCCGGGATGAGCACTCATGGCATGATCCCGACAAGACCTGGCTCGACTATTTCCAGAGTTGGCCTTCTGAGTGTTTCCAGTTTCCTTCTTCTCGTGAAGTCGCTCTAACGAACTCACTACTTCATCCATGCTAGGCCTGAGCCGGGGATCCATTGACAGGCATCGAAGGGCTAGAGTTGCAGTTTTATGCGCTTCATCAACAGTGTATTGACCTTCTAAACGATTGTCAAGGACTCTAAAATTTTTGCGTTTGTTAGCAAGGTAGGGTCTGGCCCACTCCACCAGATTCTGTTCTCCCCGCCTACGATTCTTGTCAGTCGCCCTTCGGCCAGACAACATCTCCAGCAGAACAACTCCGAAGCTATACACATCGCTCTTCGTAGTGAGATGACCTGAGTGAATCATAGAGTTAATCAATTATACATAAGCAAATGCAATTAACTTAACTGCTAGATTCCTAATCAAGTTTTACCCGTGGCTAAATACTCCGGGGCTGCATAGCCGTAGGTGCCCATAATCCTGGTTGAGACATGGCTCCGGTCGCCGGTTGGTCCATCCTTGGCCAATCCAAAATCAGAAAGTTTGGCATTGTAGTTCTGTCAACATATTAAATTAACCTTCCCTCATCTAAATTCTTAGGAATATCGAGAAAATTCACATCAGCTACTCACCGAATCGAGCAGAATATTGGAAGTCTTGAAGTCACGATAAATCACTTTCCTTTCATCGTTATGAAGAAAGGCGAGGCCCTTCGCAGCACCGAGGGCGACCTTCAAGCGAAGCTGCCAAGAAAGCGGTTGAAAATACGATCCCCCTGAAATAGGAAAAATATTGCCCATATCGATAGTAAAATATCTACCAAGACCGGTTTCGAAAGATGCTGTCGAAGAAACGGAAACTCACTCCGAAACAAATGATTCTCTAAGCTGCCTCTAGGCATGAATTCATAGACCAATAATCTATGTTCATCTTCTAAGCAATACCCAATCAATTTCACAAGATGGGGATGATAAAGTTGCCCAAGAAAATTGACTTCGGCCTACAAAAACAGAGAAACTAATATAAACAAAACATCAAGCTCTTAAAAGTGAAGCTGTTTTTTGCAGAGGGGGAGAGAGTCAACCCCACCAGCCATTCTTGGTGACCTTGGAAGCTATCCGGGTTGAGCTTTTTTACGGCGATGACTATTCCCGACCCCGGCTTGGCAGCAGCCAATGAGAGTTCATCGATCCAACCCTTGAAAACGGACCCAAAACCGCCTTCCCCCAACACGCTATCCGGCCGGAAATTCCTAGTTGCCATCTTGAGCTCGGCAAAACTAAACCTTTTCAGATTGGCCGATTGCAAGATCTCGTCCTCGCTCCGGGGAGTTGGAGGGACTGAGCTCGACGACATCTTACTGCCTGTACTAAGAGGGTTTGTCTCGTAACCGACATTTTTAGAACTCCCTCCTGCCCAGTTGAACACAATTCATCCAGATCAGTTAAACCACGCTGAAGCAATTAGAATTAATCCTCAAATTTGATGGTTTTTGCTCGTCAATTTTAAAAAATGAACACAGAAAAATAGGGAAATTTCTTTCTTTCTTTTCACCAAAAATACGGAAATTTCTTTCTTTCTTTTCACCATCTATCAATCAAGTCAAGAGGTTAGTAATAACACTGCATTTCAATGAATTTTTGGTTAAAAATGAGAGAGAGAGAGAGAGAG
>CM039527.1:5745256-5763818 GCA_022433055.1 Begonia peltatifolia
ATCCTCGCCTTTCTATGTCCTGTTCCACTTTTAGCAATGACAAAACCGTTCACCATCATTTTTACACTATTACATTAAGATAAAGCCAATACTCCAAAATCAAAAATCTCTCCCATTAATTCTAAACATCCGAGCAAAACACAATAGTGCTTGTACCAATGACTTATCATATCGAGCAACGAACAAACTGATACCGAAGAGATTCAAGACTATACAATCAATTCTCTGTGACCAGTTTCAATCCAATAACAAATCACTTTCTGAATCCTTAAAATAGGTATTCTTCGTAATTAATAATTAAGAAAATTCAAGAAGATTCGTCGAAAATGAGGAATGAATGAAACCCTAAAAATATTAATTTTTTGAAGAGTTTAATATAACTAAACTTATCAAACTCAAAGAAAGAAAGCTAGTTTGAGCAACATATTTGAGGATAACAAATAAGAGAGTAGAACAAAGACAAATTATCAAATTCATGGCAGTCTGAAACCAATACTTGAAAAGACAAACAAATTTAGGCTTTTAATAAACACTTACCTTTCAGATCATTCCTTACAAGTTGGAAGCCGAATTGGGTGAAACTAGAGGGAGAGAGAGGGAGCTGCGTTGTTGTTTCAGGCCCTGCCCGACTGTAGGGATGAGCATGGAGATCATTTTGGACAATGAGTGCAAGTTTTGGGGGAAAACAAAAAGTAAATTTTTGTTAATAAAATGGTGCTTAAACTATATCCCGCTCTCATTGAAAGATATAAAACTATCTATTATTGTGATTTTAAATTTTAGAAAAATATATTAAATTGACTAAAATTTGTATTTTAATTTTGATTTATTATTGTATATTTGTGTGTCTGATAAGTATATATTTTTTTTAATTTTATGAAGCAATAAATGTATTAATGGGTGTCACTGCACTTGAACAGACAAGATTTTCATCTTCTCAAACAAATTAATTTCCTTTTTAAATATGAATAATTTTAGCAAATATTTAATTCGAAATAATCTCTTCAACTATATCGACTGGTTTGGTTTAGTTTAGATTAGTCTCTCCCACCTTGTCGTCTTCTCCGACGAAGCTGGAGAGGTTCTCTAATATGGCTGCAAAATCCTCGTTCAAGGTTCTGCGATGTTTTTTAACTTACGCCCACTCCTTGTACTCTTCAACTAGAAAATTTAAAGACTTCTTCATGACAAACCAAATTGGACGTGTGAATGCTTTTCAAAGATCTCGGCTTCTTCAGTTTCATCGAGGGGGATTGGGTAATCGCAGCGCCGGTCATCTTCGTCGCAGCTAGGGCTGAATCGCCGGTGACCTTTTTCTCTCTTATCGAATCGACGGACCTGATGGCGGTAGATCGTCTTATTGGTTGCATGGACCTTCACTTGTTTTATCAAAGAAATTGGCGCTGTCGTCATCGGTTGAAAGAGCTGCAGAACGACATCAGCGGGAGAGTGGGCCCACAAGAAACAAACGGATCAGGACCGTCGATTGGTTCGCCATCGTCGTCAATCATCACTCGCGCACAGAGACATCAGCCGCACTGGATCTCACTCCACTCCCACTTCCACTCCCGCTTTCTTCCTTATCTCTGCTACGAATCCAACCGCCCTCTGTCCCCGCTGCGAAATCACCAGAAAAATGGCCATCACTGATTTATCTCCCCATTTTACCCCTATCACTCTCCTCTATTTTCTTCTCCTCTCCTCTCCCAACCCTATTCCTGCCTTCAATGTAACTTCTCTTCTCTCCTCCTCCTCCGATCTTTCCCAATTCTCTTCTCTTCTCACCAACTCCATTGAAGCCGATCTGAGCTCCCGCTGGTCTCTAACCCTTCTCGCCGTTCCCAATCCTTATCTCTCTGCCTTCTCCGATCTCACCAACCGCCTCTCTCCCACATCTCTTGCCGACGTCCTCCGCTACCATGTCCTCCTCGAATACTTTTCCTGGTCCGACCTCCGTCAGATCTCGCCCTCCGGCAAGCTCGTCACCACTCTTTATCAGACTACTGGCCGAGCCACCTCCGACTTTGGCTCCGTCAACATCACTCGCGATCCTCTCACCGGCGTAATCTCGATTCGTTCTCCCAGTGCTTATTCTTCGGCGAACGCTACTGTTCTTCATCTCGTCAAGAACCTTCCGTACAATGTCAGCATCTTCGCAGTTAATTCCCTCCTCGTTCCGTACGGATTCGATCTTATGGCGTCGGAGGCGCGGCCTCCGTTGGGGCTGAACATCACCAAGGCCTTAATCGATGGCAATAACTTCAACGTCGCCGCCTCAATGCTAACGGCTTCAGGGGTCGTCGAAGAGTTTGAAGCGGACGAAGGTGGAGCTGGAATCACGCTCTTCGTACCGACTGACGAAGCTTTCTCGAATCTTCCTGAGACAGTGAAATTACAGTCTCTTCCGGCGGAACAGAAAGCCGTTGTGTTGAAATTTCATGTACTTCATTCGTACTATCCATTAGGATCGCTCGAGTCGATTGTGAACCCGGTGCAGCCGACATTGGCGACGGAAGACATGGGAGCCGGTAGGTATACGCTGAACATATCGAAAGTAAATGGATCTGTGGGGATAAATACCGGAATCGTCCAAGCGACGGTCACTCAGACGGTGTTTGATCAGAACCCGGTCTCCATTTTCGGGGTGTCGCAGGTATTATTGCCTAGAGAAATATTTGGGGATAATCCGACAGTGACAACGAAGCCAAGCGAAGACATAAGTGGCGCTCCGCCGCCTGATTCCGCTTTCTCCCCGGATAGATCAGTGGAATCAAATGATCCGCCTTTGAGCCTGTCATCTCCGGCTGGCGTCCGGGAAGAAATTGGATCGGGAGCTGCCGTCAATGGCCTGAGAAATTTCTTCCTTTGTTCCATACCCATAGGAGTATACATAATGGTATGAGATTTTTACGATTTTTTTTCCCCATAAATTTTTGTTCTTTGGCTCAGTAACACGATGAATGGAATGATCTTTCAAGCCGTAGAATCAATCATTTACATATTATCACCCCACAAGGAAGAAATTTTTAAGATATTTACATTTAATGGGAGAAAAGCTGAGAACTTGATGGTTGAGAAGATTTAATTTTTGTCAGAGACGGTGAGATAAAGTTAATTCAAGTAACTTATTCATATTCAATGCATGGAAAAAGTAAATGGGATTGTGGGATTGTAGCCTGTAGATGTTGACTCTGTGCTTCATTTAATTTTGATATTAAGCATTCACTTAAGCTGTCCACACAAACTAAACTCAACTGTGATGGCTTAAGTGAAGAAGAAATGCCGATGGTCTTGCCTGCCTGAGCCGTTAGATATTGATCCGATTGGTCAACCAGTTTATTAGACCCATCCTGAACCAAAATGCAAGATGCAGCCGCGGGAGCCTGAGCTTGACCTTTCCGACGAACTCTGCCTCGCAGACTCGTTGATATTTGTATCAAAGCTGCATATCTTATTCATGGGGGTTGTGTTTTAGAGGGAGAAAAATGAGACTTTCTCCCTCGACAAACAGGTGTTGGTGAAAGTGTCAGCGACGAGTGTACAAAAAAATGTCATCCCTACCAAGTGTCGTCATCTCCTTCCTCGTTGCTTTCAGTACTTTCGAGAAAAGGCTTTTTGACAAAACACAAAAAAACCCCAGTTTCTTTCTTATTTATGACAATGTCCATGGCTCTTCAAAGTCAAATTTTGATATTTCGTCCTTTTAATTTCTTCCTTATCTTTTTCTCTCTCCTACGTCCGTCCTTCCCTTCTCAATCCTCAGCCTGCAAAACCCTGACTGTATCTGATACAGACGGATCGGCAACGTTGACTTTCTTTCCTTCGCTCAGCCATGCCTATTTTGAGCAGCTCCGGTGACGTCGTCGCACCTTCTTTCCACGAGTTCAAGAAACAGGCGTCTTTCTTCCTCAGGGAGAAGATCAAGACTGCTAGGTTGGCCCTCACGGATGTTACGCCAGCAGAATTGTGAGCTCTCTCTCTCTCTCTCTCTGGTTTTGTGTCGTTACCATTGACATGATTTTTCGTCTTCTGATCATTTCCCGGATCTTCTGTTTTCATTTTTGCTATCTGAAGATTAACTGAAGAGGCCATTAATGGAAAGCCGGAGACCAGAGCTCTGAGTGCAATATCGAGAGCTGCTTTTGAAGTTGATGATTATACGAGAATTGTTGCAATCCTTCACCAGAGGTTTCCTTTTTTTTTTTTTTTCTTGTGCTCTGAATTTTCTTTCGCAATATTGAAATTATGATTAATTGCTTATCAGATTCATCAAATTTGAAAAGAAGAACTGGAGGGTCTCTTATAATTCTCTGATAGTTCTTGAACACCTGTTGACCCATGGACCAGAGAGCGTAGCAAGTGAATTTCAATCTGACAAAGATGTTCTAAGGGAAATGGAAAGCTTCCAATACATAGACGAAAAAGGGTATATTTTTCCAACACCCTTCTCTTAATTTCCGAAAAAGGGTATATTTTTCCAACACCCTTCTCTTAATTTCAGCATTAATCGTTGAAGCATCTAGAAAGATAAAGTTGAGATTGAACCATAGTCAATCCATGGGAGCTTTATTGTTTTGTATTTTTCACTGCTATTAGAGTTTGATTTGCTACGTATCTAATCTGAGCAGATTCAACTGGGGGTTAGCGGTGAGAAAGAAATCAGAGAGAATACTGAATTTTCTAGAGAGAGAATCTCTTCTCAGAGAAGAGAGAGACAAGGCTCGAAAGCTGTCGAGGGGAATCCAAGGATTTGGAAGCTTCACCGACAGAACCTCTTCTCCGCAAGGAATTCTGCAAGAATCACCACCAACCGAAGCTTATGGAAGGAGCCATTCTCTCTTCAACAGCCAGGAAAATGAGGAAGAACAGGAAAATGCAGGAAAATTGAAGCCCCGCCAACAAAATTTGATAGCTTTGGAAGAAGACGAAAGCCGGAAGGATTTGAAAGAAAACATAGTTCCTGATGAGGAAGAAAGCCATAAATGGACTGGAATAGAAGAATCTTCCCAGCTTTTGGGCGGTAAAAGCGACGATTACAAAAGGGAAATTGGTGCAGAAGAAGATCATCCTTTTACTAAATCAGAGAATCAAACGACTGCTTCTCTAATTTTCTGAGTGATCGAATCATATTTGCTCCTAAAAATATGAGTAGGTTTCGTCTCCCTCCTGTAAGACTCCATTGAAGACAGAATGGATCTGTTTGTTCTGTCGCTCTCTCTCTCAACAAGTCGATTTGGGCTCCCGTTGGAATCCTGGCTTTGGGTCGGTCTGAAGTAGTTCATCGTCGAATATTTGGCTCCAAATACTGCATGAACTCCAACTAAATGGGCCTTATTTTATAGTACATTCCTCGAATGTTAATTTCACCTATTCTATTGGTATCAGTCTTAATGAATATGGTGTGAGTTTCTTTAACCGGATCTTTGGACGACTCGCGTAATTAGATCAATCATACAGATGTAGAGAGTCTGCCCCGAAAGAGACTTGTTTGAGTGATGAGATAAGTTGGAGTTTTTGAAGTCAAACTTGAAGAATGTTTGGAGGACGACACGATAATAATTCAACCTCTACGTCCAACTCGACCTTGCTTTAAGGTTGATCCTTAAACCGACCATTATATAAATTATAAATCATGTCATAGCCCACCTAGTCTTGCATTGCAGCACTAACAAAATTGTATTTACAAAAAAAAAAATGTAACCGTGGTCGTGACTTGATATATGGAACCGTGATTACAAATGTGGGAGTCAAAACTCGAGAAAATGATGACATCAAATTAGCTGCTAAACTTTCAAATGAGATTAATGCGATCATCTTTGCTAAATTCAATGTATGAATTGATACAAGCTTTGGAAAGCAAAATGATGAAGCATGAGCATATGGTGCAATTATTATGTGACATGAGAGTGTGTGTTCTTCCACTAACCAAACTCTCCACCCTTAAACATAATTATTACTGTCTGCTCCTCGCCCATTAACATATAATTAAAGAATAAGCTTACTATAATTAACTAATCAACAGGCCGCATTAATCTCTTGTAACTATTAATATATCATCCACTGCCACATAATTGCAAAAATAACAAGTAAAATGGAGAAAAAGAAAGAAATAAACATTAATTAAATATATATTCATTAAAAAAAAAAAAGAAATTAATTTGGCGCTGATTACCATATTGATATTGCAAACTGTTCTTGTTACAAAAAATTTAATTAGTTACAACATCACACGACAAAATGTCCATCTCGCCAAAATACGAGACCGCAATAACGACTCCCACAATAGTGTCAACTACCAAACTTAATTGCTATCGGATCTAAGTTCAAAGAATTGTTTGACTTAAAGTTTAAATATTTATTTGTTCTTCGAACTTTTACTTAGTCAACATGGTGAGATCAAAATGATTGAGAATCAAATGCACAAATAAACCAATACGAAAAATAGAGAAAAATTAAAGCCAATTCGTATAATTTATCTTAATTTTTTTCTACCAAATATATTTTAGGCTCTTGAAATTCTTTCTATGTCATTTTCAAGTAAGAATTATCAAAAAAATAAAAATATTTTTTCAGTGGGATCCGTGTGATATGTCACATAGATCTTCACGCTGGTCTTAAGAATTACATCATGTTACAGTGCTCATTACACATATCTTAAGAACAAATTCATCTTTAAAAAAGATAGAGTTTGTGGAGAGAACGTGAGGCGCACAACATTTTCAGCCTTTTAAAAATTTATTTGAGTTATTCCCAGAATTAAAATCTTACTTTATTATTTGACGTGTTAGATGTTATTGACTTGTTCGGTTATGGGATTTTGTTATTACATTTTTATAATATTATTCTTTATTATCTTTCTGCACAACACATATTATAAGTAACGCTCATTCTTCAATGAACATAACTGTGCATAATTCCAAACCAAATTTGCTAGATTAATGTCTAATATTCAGACAAATTGTACATGTTTGCATGGAGGCAGGTGTGATCGAAAGATCGTGGAAGACGACTTCTGAGTCCATGCAATTTCTTGTATTTATTAAAGACGACTGCAGAGCATCCAACGACATGGATTTACCCATAAAACGACAACCGAATTTCACTGCAAATCCAGCCGAATTCCTCGCAAAACGAACTGAACGAGCATTATTCACTGCGGATATAAGAGTCAAACGCCGTTGACTTTTAAAATAATGGAGGAACTGAGATTTAAGCTTGCTTCTACGTAAGTTAAGTTCGTCGGAGGTTTAATACAGTAATGGTTTTCCATGTGAATTGAAGAGAAAATTGGAGGAGATAATGGTTTAGCAGTTGGGAAGCACGTGCGTAGTTCATCCAATTCCGTCGAAATCTGGAAGAAAAGCGAGGGTTAAGACGGGTTTTATGGTTGATTTTAATGGCTCCCTGTTAGAGAGAGAAAAAGACTCAACCTTTTTTATTTACTGATGTGATTATGAGCTTGCATTTCTAGAGAGAGAAAGTGAAAAGCTTCTTTTTTTGGCGAGAGACGTGGAGTCAGTGGATGTTTATTTCTGTTCTGCATTGGATCCTTCGCCAAAGCAGCTTCTCTCTCTCTCTCTCCCTCTTGTTTCTCTCTCTCAAACCCGACGAAGGAGTAAGAAGGAAGGTTGTGGTTTTATGATTGTAATGTTAGGCATGCTGTTCTTGTCTATAATCAATCACTTTTCTTTTCCTTCTTCACATGTTTCTTCTTCTTCTTCTTCCTAGTTTCTGAAAGCTGCCTTTTTGTTCTTCTCAGCTGTTTAATGTCATCCGATTTCAGCTCGGCGATGGGTCTATCCAATTCCGATGCAATTTTCTCGACAGAAAACGATGTAAGCGGGGTCGAATGTAGATTCATGCTCAGAAAATCAGCGACGTCATTTCGCCATGAGCGCCTGAATTCTTATTCCGCCATTAAAGAAAGAGAAGACGAAGAAGATAAAACAAAAACGTCGTCGTCTGATAGTTTTCCATCTTCCTTGGAAGTCAAATTGCCGGCTCCAGAAGAAGAGTCCGCTGTCGAAGAAGAAGACGATGGGTTTAAAACTCCGACTTCTATGGATCACAAAATCCCGACGATACTCCCACCGGCGCCGATAAAACCGAAACCACGTCAACCTTCAAAACGGAAAGCTCACTCACGGGATAGAGTTTTTATCGATCTATCAACAGAGATAGAATCAATGTTTCCGTGGGCTTCTCATCAATTGAATAACAAGAAATTTAAGAAATCAATTGAGAACCAGTGATTGGTTTCTTCTTTGACCCATTTCTTGTACTTGTTTTCGTTCAGATATCATGAATATTCAGTGTCTTTTTCTTACACTTTCAGTGTTTAATTCTTCTGGAGTGAGGTTGCCGTCATGTAGAAGATGATAAACCAGATGAAATTAATGTTGAACGGGGAGGCCTTTGACTTTCAGTTTCCATTTCGAGAAGCCGTCGACCGTTGACTTCCATTGATGCCCATAATTAACGGCGAATTATGAACCCTAGAAATGATAATCCTCCGTTTACATTACAACCCAAAAACCAGAAATCCCAGTTCTTAAAATATCGCTGTGAAGCCTGTAACTCAAAACACAGACAGAACAGTTAATCTCCTCGAATTAACATTAACCTCTTATATCACGACAAGATAAGAGCATTAGTTCAAGAATGTCCCGGATTACCAGATTCACTAACTCAGTAGTTAGTAATAATAAGAATTACACATTAATTGTTAAATCAAAATGGTCAATTAAGGTCTCGTTACAGTTCTTAGGATCCATCTTAAAGCCCAAACGTCAATGTCACGATGAGCCCAGACACATGATGAACTGTTAATTCCACGTGTCAACATAGTAATAGTCAAGTGCATAAGAGGTGGCCCCCAGACATCGAAGCATCGACATCTACCAAAGTCGTTAAAATTATTTTATTGGAAAACCCACCATCTCTAAACCCGGTTTAGAAGTTGAACCACATTCTTTCTAATGCGGTCTAATAATCGTAGTTGGTTCGTAATTAGACTAATTAAAAATACCATTTATTCATAAATAATATAAATCAATTAATGATGACGATGACGATGACAAAGAAAAGGACCAGGAAACCAACTTAACAACAGTTACACGTCTTTTCATGACCCGCTGGCGCTACAAATAGCGAAGCCATCAAAAGGGTGGCAATCGCGTAATTTAATATAGTTTTAAAGCACTTTTGAGTCAAAATGGACGTCGCCGTCGCCGTCGCCGTCGCCTGACGCAATCACTTACCTCCCGGTTTACGATAGAGTCGATCTGAGCTGAGCTGAGCTGAGCTGTACTTACGGCCAGCCCACATGGTTGGGCCCCACGATCTTGATGGTCCATGGCTGTTCTGCTAACATACGAATCCCCCCGGATCTCCAACCAACGGTTCTGATTCTTTACATAGTCCCACTGTGGGTCCCGCTAGAGTTGATATGACAGCCAATCCTCATTCCACGTCAGCCATGTGCCGCATCGACTTCGGTCCCACTTCTTTACATTAATTTAATTTAATTTAATTTATACATTAAATTAAAATGTTAAAAAAGAAACAATGATTATTATTCTGTCAACCCACATAAAATATAATTAAATATCATTCTCAGAAGAATATTTAATTTTAAGTTAGAAGTAATTTAGGGTTGTTCTGACTGTAAAGTTAATGACTAAAAATTAATAAAAGAGACATATCAAAATTATTTTTTTATTTTTATGCTCTAATTTTAATTCCAGTCACAACAGTCATTCGTTAGTAGAATTAATAATTATTTAAATATCACATTAAAAATTAAAAATTACTGTGTAAAAATAGAATTAGGACCACAATCCAACTTGGAGATTTCAATGTTAGGTTTTCAGATCGGACGGTTCCTATACCCTCTAGACAAAGGATAAGCCGATTGATCGATGGTGATAAGCCAAGCCATAAAGACCTCGCAGGCCGAAGCTATTGTTTTCCTTTTTCCTAAAAACCTCCCCAACACCACCGGTGATAATACGTCACGTGTATCTTGGTCCCACCAGCATGGATGTCAATTTACACGTGTACGTCCCAGATCCATGTCCGAGCAGAATAGCCAACTTTAACCTGATAGTTGATTAAGCTCCAACGTAATCAACGACTAACACGTGGACACCATTTTCCATATCCTACGGCTCTTCTTTTATTTGAATAGCCACCCATCATTATATAATACAAATAAAAAGTTACTTGAATTTAATAAAAATGTTGCATAAAAATGACAGACCTGCCGTTTAATCAACTAACGGGACGTTCTCGTTTATGTGGACCCGTAACGGAAACAAACGTTAGCCGTCAGCCGAGTCGCCGTTTCAACTCAAGCCACGCTCCCAAGAGTTTCCAGCTTACAGCTAGAATTCACACTAAACCTAACCACAGTTAGTTCGCTAACTCAATCTTGGTCTAGCTTCCATAGCTGCGTCATAGAAAGCTAACCAAGTGTCACTGCCTCTGTATGTTGTTTCTCTCTCCATGGTTTCTTCTCTCATTTTCTCGTTTAGGAGATGATGTCTTGGTCTTCCGGCTTCGACCACCATATTCGGGTTAAAATCTGATCAATTTTTATGAGGAAAGTTTTGCATTCAGTATTTGCGATCGAGTGCATGCTTTGAGATCTGTTTGGAAGCTACCCATGGCGGATGAGAAACGAGTTATCGTACAGAGTCTGATCGAGGCAGTGAACGAGATTGCTTCCATCTCGGATTACAGGCACACTGTGAAGAAGGAGTATTGCAATTTAGCAAGGAGATTGAAGCTTCTGACTCCAATGTTCGAGGAAATCAGGGACAGCGGGGAGGCGCTCCCCGAGGAGACTCTGAAGGCTCTAGTTTCGTTAAAAGCAGCCCTGAAATCAGCTATAGAGTTGCTCAAATTCGGAAGCGAGGGAAGTAAGATTTACCTGGTGGGTTTCTGTTTGCTCATCACTATCTGTATCCACGCATTAGTTTTCTCAATTGATTTAAGTTTTTCAGGGGGTTTGTTTCGTTTCTTTATCTTTTTTCTAGCTGTTCTGTTACTTTTTTAATTAGTAGGACAATCAACTAGACAAAATTACAGCGATATTATGCTGTAGCATGTAATTTGAGGTAAATTGTTAGCCTTTAGCTTCTTGACAGAGCATTTCAATCGCAACATAAGAATCTCAATGATTCAGTTACAATAAGCTGAAGTGGTCGGGTAGGCGCATTTGATTATGAAATTTATCCATTTATTTATAAGCCTTGTTGTCGTCAACAAAGAGGTGTAGAAATTTTCTGCAGGTAAAGGTTTGCGCATCCCTAGTGAGAGATTTTGACTGTACAATACAGGGGGGAAAGGGCAGAAATTAAAAGAACGGGTTTGGTAATGTCGAAGATGATGCATTTGAATGCTGCCATTTTTATTTGCCCCTACAAGAATCTGGCATTGAACTCTTTTTGATCTTGCTCTCCCAAGTTTACTCTTAATGTGACGTTATATCAATCAGCGTGAAAATTGTTTAAAGCTTTTGTACTTGTTGATAAGCTGGCTTTCATTTTATGGTAAAAGTCTGGGATTTGATAGCTGTTGAGTAGTATACATGAACAGCCAAGTTTGTTGGCTTGGTACCTTGATTGGGTTGATGGGACTTGACTGTTTTTCTTGCGTCAATCACATTGTAAGTTTGTGACATTTAATATGAACTCATAACTGAAACAATTAAACTTATATGCATTTACTGCATGAACAATAGAAGTGGCAGTTTAGATTTATTTTTTGACTTTATAGCAAAGACGGAATCTTTCGTTTGGAAATAACATAGTTGATTCTCAACTTCTAGTCTGGCAATCTGTTAAGCTTGTATTATGGCTTTTATTTTTCAATCTTTACCCTCTTTGTTTGCAGGTTCTTGAAATGGAGAAAATTATGCACAAATTCCATGAGATAACAGCTCAGTTGGAGCAAGCTTTGAGCAGAATTTCCTATGATAATCTGGACACATCTGATGAAGTTAAGGAGCAGGTAGAGGATTTATTAACTCAATTTAGCCTTCCTGTTTTGATCATTTTAGCAACTTTAAAAGGTAATCAGCTTTGTTTAAGACATACTTGAATGGTCCTTTTCATTTGTTTTTCTCATCTTGATATGAATAATGTACCGAAATGAATATCATATGTTGATCAAAGTATAAGACTTTTCCTTTAGATCTCACTGTGGTGAGTCGTAAGAGTGTGATTCCATAAGTGGCATTGTCGAGTTTTCGTTGCTACCTTTGGTAATCATCTTCTCAAGAATACTATTTGGTCTGTCGAGTTTGCAAGGTTCCACTAACCATATGGTTTTCCTATAATCATGTACGTATTATGTAGTTTTTGGTAAAAAGTATTGTAATGGTGTGTTCAGGTTGAACTTGTTCTTGCCCAGTTTAGAAGAGCTAAAGGCAGGATTGATATGCCTGACGCTCAGCTGCATGACGAGCTTGTATCACTATATCAGACGGTTACAGATCCATCTGTCATACGGAGATTGGCTGAAAAATTGGATCTAACTGGAGTATCTGACCTTAAACAAGAATCACTGGCTTTGTCTGAAATGGCTATTGCCAGTGGTGATGACCCTGGAGAGACTTTTGAGAAAATGTTAATGCTCCTGAAGAAAATAAAAGATTTTGTATTGACAGAATACCCTGAAATGGATGATCCTGCTCAAGATAAAAGTATATCCTCTAGTAATGGTGTACAAGTATCTGGAGAAAGTAATTACAAATCTCCAGTTATTCCAGACGATTTTCGTTGCCCCATTTCTCTGGAATTGATGAAGGATCCTGTCATTGTTTCTACAGGCCAGGTACTTACTCTTTGGGTTTCTTAAAAGATGGCTAAACCTTAATATCCCCTTATTTCTTTTCCTGGCTCATTCTTCTCCAGAAACTTACTATCTGCTCCTTATTTTGACAGTCTCACATCTTTTGTATGACATTTGAAGGAAGATGATAAATTGATTTAACGCCATAAATCTATTAGTTTTGATCATCTTCCCCTTGATCTAATAACGAAGAATGAAATCTTGGCAAAAAAAGAATTCAATACTTTTCAAAATTTTCAATCCATTATAGTACACAATAGACAACGTTAAATTTTTCACTTAAAATGTCATGAAACATCAATTTCCTCTTAAGATTTTTGCTCTAACTGGTTACCGATGGTCCCATATCTACTGCTGCAGACTTATGAACGTTCCTGCATTGAAAAGTGGCTGGAAGCAGGGCATGGAACATGTCCAAAGACGCAACAGACACTCTCCAGCACCACACTTACGCCAAATTATGTCTTGCGTAGTCTCATTGCACAGTGGTGTGAGGCAAATGGGCTTGAACCACCAAAGAGACCCAGTAGTTCTCAGTTTAAAACATCTGCTTGCACACCTGCCGAACGCACTAAAATTGAAATTCTTCTTCATAAACTAATGTCTGGAAACCCTGAAGACCAGCGATGTGCTGCTGGTGAGATTCGCCTTCTTGCCAAGCGCAATGCAGATAACCGAGTAGCCATTGCCGAGGCTGGTGCAATCCCTCTTCTCGTGAGCCTCCTTTCAACAACAGATTCACGCATACAAGAGCATGCAGTAACAGCACTTCTTAACCTTTCCATCTGTGAGGATAATAAGGGAGCCATTGTGTCCTCTGGAGCTGTCCCAGGTATAGTTCACGTGCTCAAGAAAGGAAGCATGGAAGCTAGGGAAAATGCAGCAGCCACCCTTTTCAGCCTTTCTGTTGTGGATGGAAATAAAGTTACAATTGGTGCCTCTGGAGCGATTCCACCACTTGTCATGCTGCTAAGTGAAGGAACACAAAGGGGAAAGAAAGATGCTGCCACTGCTCTCTTCAACTTGTGCATATTCTTGGGGAACAAAGGAAAGGCAGTCCGGGCTGGTGTCATTCCCATACTGATGCGACTATTAACAGAGCCTGGAGGAGGAATGGTGGATGAGGCCTTAGCCATCTTAGCCATATTGGCTAGCCATCCTGAAGGTAAAGGTGCCATTGGAGCAGCCGATGCTGTTCCTGTTTTAGTAGAGGTTATCGGGACTGGATCTCCCAGGAACAGAGAGAATGCAGCTGCAGTTTTGGTGCACCTTTGTGCAGGGGACCATCGACATCTAGTCGAGGCTAACGAACTAGGGGTGGTTGGGGCATTGATCGACTTGGCGCAAAACGGCACAGATAGAGGCAAGAGAAAAGCTGCGCAATTGCTTGAGCGGATGAGCAGGTTTATCGAGCAGCAGGCTCAGGCTCAGGCTCAGGCTCAAGCTCAGGCGGAGTCTCAATCGCAGATCCAGACATCTGACCACCTATCTACCGGGGACAGTTGATCATCAACGAGGTTTTGCTTTGTTCTCACTTTCATTGGATTTGGTTTACTTGGTTTCTTTATCATAGTTTTCCTAACGTATTGAAGAGAGGAAGCTCGTTTGCATTGGAGGAGGGAGGTGGAAGATCACCCCCCGAATCTCTGAACTCTTAAGTTAATTGCTTTTTGCTTTATGGGATGAGTAGCATATTTCAGTGATATAATCAGCACAAAGAGTGAAGATGGGAAGGTCAAAATGTTGTAGCCCGACAAGTAAAAGGTCAAAAATGGTTTCATCATATTCAAGTAAGTTGAACAAATGTAACATTTACGTCCATGTTCATCCCCAGGTTTTTAAGGAGGAGATGTTTCTTTTCTTGTATCCAAATCCACTCCTTTATTAACTCAAGTTGAAAAATCAACGTAACAGGAGAATAAAGCAGATGATTTGTCAAATTTGGCTTGTATTAATGTTCAGAGAGACTATTTTATCTTCAATTACAGCACTTTCTAGCTATCCTGCATTTGTGGAAATCAGCATTTCTAATACAATCACTGTCAGGATCAAACCCATGATTTGGGAGATAAAGGGCTGGTTAGTATTGCTGTATTTTTAATAATCACTCAACTGTGCTTTTAAAATAATCAACTTGGATAATTAATTTCTTGAAAGTGATTTTCTCTCGATCGAATTGACATAGCTTTTAAAAAAGAGTTGAACTTTTTGGCTTTACCAAACACTAAAATAGAGTCGAATTCTCAAATAAACAATTTTAACCCAAGGTTAAAAACGTTTTTTTCTATTAAAAAATGCTTGTTTGACACAGAATTACTCGCTTAATAACGCGTTAAGATATCTGGTGATTACTGATTAGTGTAGATATGAGTAATTAAGAGAGACGCTCTCCTCTAAAGCTCGCCTCAGCTCTTATCAAACGATACGCTTCAGAAAATTTTCTTCCTTTTTCCTCTTCTAATCAGCTCTTCTCAGAGTTAATGATCTGGGTTGTGATCGACAGTCGCTTTGTTTTACTCTTATTATATTGGGTGTGTGAAAATCGTAAGCAAGTTTTGTTTGAGAAAGAGCGAAGATAGTTAGGAGACCTCTTTTCTCGTTGTCACCCATTTAGATACACATCTTCAGTTCAAACCCTTCTTTTCTTCTACCCTATATCTCTCCCCTCCCTGCACTTTTGGAGAGAGAGAGTTTCAGAGCTCTAGTTTCGTTCAACTTTTCCATTGGTTCTTTGCTTTATTCGGCCATTTATGGAGATCGCCTCGGTTACTGTAAAAGAAAGCTTTGACTCCCTTCTTTTTTGTTACGTTAGAATGATCAGTCTAATTATATGGATTCCATGAGAGCGAGCGAGCGAGCGAGCGAGAGAGAGAGAGAGAGAGAGAGAGAGAGAGACGATGGTTTCTTTAAAATATAAAATACTAGGTTTGAAGGCAATAATAAGGTAAGATTCAGTTGAGTTGACCACAACGACTAAGGAGCTCTCATCATTCTCCTGACAACCTCAGGCTAGGTTTTGACAGATTCTTGGCGTTTTCTCGTATTTCTCTTTGTCTGTCTCTCGCTGTTTTCTTAACAAGTACACGTATAACCTCTTCCCCTTATTCTTACAGAATCGTTGTGACTGCTAGAATACTCTCTCTCTCTCTCTCTCACTGAGAGAGAGATAAGTAGCTTTCTTGGAGCACAAAGGTGTTAAAGCAGTTCGAATTACTGGGGAAATGTAGACGGCTAAATCCACATTTACCTGCCTAGACTCTTTTGACCATCCCCTTTTGTCATCGTCATTTTTATGCACTAAGAGCCTCAGTATTTGAACTGAAGTAGCTTTTTAGTTCCACCAAACTTCATAAAACGCTTGAAAACTACCACAAGCGACAGCTTCAAATCCAATGCACTAAATGAGCACATTGTCACTGAAAATGAGTGTTTCAGACGAGAGTAACTTGCAAAAGCATCAAGCTCGGATACCTCTATCTTCAATCCTTTATCTCTCTTCTATATAATACCATCATATAAACATGATATAAATTAAACCTTAATATATCAAAACCTTAACAAGAAAAAGTAGAACATGGATTTACAGTCTTAACCCTTGCTTCACTCCCCAAATCGACAACACAAGCAACTCCAAGGATTAAATATATAATTCCTCCTAACTTTGCCAAGCATTATACTGTTTAAAGATATAGATAATGATCATCAGAATCCATTTTGAAAATTCAACTGTTTATCAAAATCATTTGGAAGCTAACAGATGTCCTTAGTTTAAACTAAACATGACGTATTATCATATGTAATGTGCAGACAAGTTTAAGGATTATCTAAACGATTCAGAATCTTTGTTTAAGATTGCAATTATAACATACATCTGCAGATATGCACACACACAATAAGAAAACACAAATCCTACATTGCTAGAGAAAATCGTTGATTTCTTCCAACACCATTGGGATCTAGCTGTTTCAGTCAGAATTCAAGGACCATTTTCAGAAACTGACGAGGGATCTAGATATTGGTTTCTAAATTTCCCGTGGTAAGGATGTGAAAATGGGAAGCCAATGTAATGAATTTTCATGATCGGCATCTCAGAAGAAATGGTTGGTGGAAGAGGAGCTGAGACCTGATAAATCTGTCCACGCATGAGCATTATAGATCTGACTGTTATTCAAAACACCGATTGTTGGTTGTACTCTGGTTAAGTTTAGCATTCGGCTTTCTTCAATTTTAACTGGAGGAAATTGGGTTGCCCTAGAATTCAATGTCATTTCTTGAAGATGGGTAGCTTCAGCAGCAGAAGATGGATCTTCAACGCCGTCGTTTTGATATGGGTATAGACCTGCTAGCGATTCAAACCCACCGAGGATAGGAAATTGCTGCGACCGCCAGTGATGATCCACTCCTCCTATTTGACTTTGCGAATGGATCTCGTTTAAGTTTGATAAACTTCCTAAGCTTCCAACTCCATACCTGCTAAAGCCTTGCAGCGAGGAGATAAATGGAAACTGATTTTGGTTTTGCTGGAAACGATTGCTAATCTCTCTCGCGCCATTTCCAGACGGAATTGAGCTTGAGCTCAAATTACTGGCAGTAGGTATTTCGGAGGAAGATTTAGAGGACTTGCTTTTGTTTTTTTTGTTTCTCCGACATCCACCTCCGACGGGGACGTTTCTGAGAGCACCACCTTGGGTCCAGTACCGGCGGCAGGTCCTGCAGAAGTGGCGAGGCTGAGAAAGGTTGTAATTATTGTAGTAGCAGAACTTGGTGTTGGACGATTCACATCTTGGACACTTGAGTTGAACCTCGGGCTGGGGTATCTTGGCCAGCCGAGCTAGTTCAGCCATGGAACCAGGCCTAGTCGAGCTCGAGGGCGGCTGGGGGAAGGAGGAAATCTCGTTGAGGTTTCCATTTCTCGATTGATGATCATTCGGAGGCTGCAAAATAGAAGTTCCAAAAAACAACCATTAAAAACCCTAGTAGAGATGAGGATAACAATAGCATATTCAAGCAGAGATAACAAAAAGAGCAAGAGTATATTTCCATTTCTTGAATCCCTACTGCTGAACTTTGGGGTTGAAAGAGAAAATCTTACCTGTTGCCAATTGGGAGAGTCTAAATAGAGTGGAACAGACGAGAAAATCATTGGGGTTTTCGATCTTTTTCTTTTATAAAGGTTTGATAGGTCTTTAACAAATATGGTGGAGAATCACATTAAGGGAATACCAGAGCCAAAGAAAGAAAGGAGAAAAGAAGAAGACGAAGACGAAGAAGAAGACGAAGAAGGAGAGGAAAGCGAGAGAGAGAGAGAGAGAGAGAGAGAGAGAGAGAGAGAGAGAGAGGTTTTTCTTTACTTTCTCTGGTTATTCCTTTATTCTCATATCTTTTTGTTCCATTTTATATTTAGGGTTTTGAGTGGAGGACGTTCCTTCGCTCCTAAGCTTTTCTTTGTTTAATCTGTAAAAATAGGGTTAAGACTAGAGCTCAGAGAGAGAGAGAGAGAGAGAGAGAGAGAGAGAGAGAGATAGAGAGATGGCTCCCATGCATGGGATAAAGAAAAAAGAGAATCAACTATGGATATCTATAATGGCTTTTATGGTGGGGTTTAATAATCTCACGTCTTAGAAAATGTGTAACTTTTGCAAAAACGACATTAATCACTCTCTACTTTATCTTTACTGCCCAAAATTACACCCCACCCACCCCC
>CM039527.1:5764218-5837587 GCA_022433055.1 Begonia peltatifolia
ATCCTTTTTCCATGCCGACGTTACCACAAATAGATTGTATTTGATTCAGCAGTCTTCCTAATTTCAATTTGTCTTTCTTTTTCTCTGTTCATAACTCATAATCACCCATCGTTGCCTCATCAATTAAAACTCGATAATTTAAGACCCTTCTCGTCACAAAATAGTTACTAAATTAAGAACTTACGACGTGTTTATGTTATTTGGATTTTAATCATTTCGTGTTTTTGAGATCCTTTGGTTTTCGAGTTGCGAGTTACTAATCATCGGAATTTCTTTTCTTTTCTTTTCTTCTTTTGCAAATAAACAAAAATTAAATTGTTTATTTAAGTGATAATGGAATAATAAATTTGTCTTAATGATTTGTTGTTATCCTCCTTGCGTAACCATCATAAACACTTTTTATAAGATTGAGACCCAACGAGGAATTTAATCAGTGAAAAAAGTGACGATAAGTTCCACTCAGCTCTCTACGTTTTCTTTCCTCGGTCGGACTACGCCACTCGAAATCCCAAGCGACGACTTCTTATTTCTTCGCTACCATGGAATAAGTGCTTAATTTACGATGGCGTCTGATTGGATATGTTATCAAAAATTTTAAATTATGATTTAATTATTTATATCGATTTTAAAAGAAGGAGAAGTCGAGGAGAATTTGAGTTAGCCAGCATAGATGTTGAAGAATGTAAAGTGGGTTTAGTTAGTGGCGTTGGAATCTAATTCCCTCTCATGTTTTCTTTTTGTGGTTTAACAGAGTACGGTCTCTGCTCACTTTCATGCACAAAACTGAAAAGCCTCTCTCTCTCTCAAGAAAGTGTCAATGCAGCCTTAACTATTCACTTTTGTCCTCTCACTCTCATGCACACGACCATAGGCTCCAGTAATAAAGATGTTCTACGGGGATCAAGTTAGACATCAAATCTATTAAACAAGTAACGCGGAGCCTCAGTTCTGTTAGTATAATAGTCAGTGTTGTTTAAACACTTTAATTTTTAAATTATATTTTGTTAAGAAGAATTCTACTTATAAATCGTTCGATTCTTTCAAGTGATAAATTATTGTATAATTTTACTGATATGATATGAGTCTTCACAGTTATCTAATCTTGAGTTTTTTTTTAGAGATTATTATATGACAAGTAATATATTGTTTGTGTTTGGTCAAAATTCATAGTGTTTGTTCTTAACTTTTACCTCAAAATAGGATGAACTATGTCAAAAAATAATTGGACTTAACTTGTACTTTTCTCGTGTAACATGAAATTGGGAAACTTTTCTTGTATTCAAGACTGCACAATTATGTGATTGTGTTTTGCTCTCACAAAAGGAGTAGTCATGAATAAAGATATCATAACTTTAGTTATTAACTCTTTATCTACTATACTCACAAAATTAGCTCGGGTTGCTTACGTGCTTATTGACATCTAAATCAGAGTCTGGTTCGATCCACCACGCGATTCAAATTCACCGTTTTTTTATTAAATTAATACCGCGAGTACATGCATGCACGTGTGAGTTCGAGTTTCAGGCCAACATAAACAGGCAACACACAATCACATTCATCGTCCTCCATTAGAGAGAGGCAAGGCATCTACTTCAGAAAAGGTATCTTGTCTGCCATCGTCTGTGTTGCTGATGTAATTGTAAGTTACTGTGGCTGGCTCCCAACTGAAACCCCAATCAACAAAATGATTGCTTTTTCTTCACTATTGCACATGCAAATCTCTGACGCATCCATGGATGCCCCCTCTTTTCTTAGACTATATTGATATATTACGTCAAAAGATAAATTTGACAATTAAAAAGGAGAAAAACATAATTCCAACATGCATCTAGATTTATAGATGACTTTCGAAAAGCAAAGACACGTGTGTCAGTCGAAGGAAAACAACCAGAGCCTATTCGTAGGTTTCTTCTTTTTATATGTGATACGATTGCCTCTTGTTTGGACCACGCCTTCTTTGTCGTCCATCGAAGGAACGAAAGGGTAGCAAATTAAGAACCCACTAGTCTCCTTTTTTATGCCGTAGCCTTGTTTCCTTCACTGGTTCAGAAGCAGCCATTGATGAACAGATATGAAAGCTCAAAAATGACGGGGAAAAGCAGAATTTTGTCTGATAATCTAATACAAACTATGACGTTGAAGTTGTTTTACTGAGAAAATAACACGTAGCATAGCTAGATGACCATGTCATGAAACCATTGGTGAACTTTCAGAAACTGCCTAGGTTATCTTCTGTATCTCTCGAAAACTTGAAAGTTATCGGAGACGAAGATTTCAATCCGTACAGCTCCGATTCTGCTTCAGATAGAGGAATGAGGCCATGGCGTTCATACTAGTCTACAGCATCATCAAAAGATAAAGCATCAATGGCAATGAAGCGCGACCGCCATGAAAGCGTCCCTCAAGCTCCTATTTCTCAACCACCTTCTTCTGCTTCTTGACCTTTGACAGTTAAATTCAAGCACTTGACGAATGACATATTTGTCCTCGTTTAGCACGTGGAGCTCTGTGATTGGTTCGGTTTTCTTTTTATTTTATTCATCAGACAAAAAAAGCATAAATGTGTGGAAAATCCTCGATTCTCTCTCCTCTCTTTCCTACTCTGCCAACCCGTTCTGTATCTCACGAGAAGGTGAACTTAATTTCACTAGACCTTACTCTTCCATGGCGAAAATCCATATTTCGTCGTCACATTTTATAGGGCCGCAGCTGCCGTCCGTATCCCTCCCTCGCCGGAGACTCGTCGACACCAGAGTTAATTTCAGTCTCCATGAGATACCTCCGATTCATTCGTTAGACTCAGATTTTGATTTCAACTCTATTACTACCAGAGCAGAAGGCCTGCTTTATAGCCTAACCGATGCAGCCGTCGCTGTGGACCCTGCTGCAACAGAAGCCGCTGCTTCCAGCTCTGCCGATGTCGCTGTCCAGAAAAATGGTGGATGGTTCGGTTCATCTCCGAGGGCATGGAAATCGTTCTAAAGGTAAATTTATTTCTGAATCTACCCGTTTTTTTTGTTAATTCCAGCTGACGAGAAGGCATTTGTGGCCAATTACGCGGTTCGAATATGAATGGCTCTTTTCATGTTAGGCTTAAATTTTAACAGCGTGAAAGAATTCGATAGTCGTAATACACGAATGGATTAAAACATCTGGGCTTTCAAAATTGGCATCCTCCGAGCGTGATTTTTCTTCATTCAACTTCAGCCAGCTTCAACATTTTTTCGAAACTTGGTTTCTGAGACTTGGAAATATGTGAAATTCAAATGGTTTTTATAAATATATAATTCGACGTGAATTAGGTGCTGAAGGATGGTCTTAGTAAAGTACATGTACCATACGCATATGGGTTTGCGATCATATTGCTGTTCTTGTCAAAAGTGGGACGTTGCCTCTAACAAAAAAATAGGTGAGTATTTACTATTACTACCAACATTCTAAGATTTGTGTTCTTAGTGACATGTTGTTTTGAAATGGTTAATGGCTTTCTACTTACGACGAATGAAGGGGGAGTCGACATTGGCAATGCAAAACCTCTAACCAAAGATTAAAGCTATTCAACAAAGATATGCTGGCAATCAGGTAAGTTTTGAGTTTTAGAATTCCAAAAGATCTTGTGTTTTAAGTCAGTTAATGTGTTTTTATGATATTTTAAGGAAAGAATACAACTAGAGACTTCAAGACTTTACAGGCAAGCCGGTGTCAATCCATTGGCAAGGAATTAATGTCAACATGTATTTTTGTAAATTTTTAAAGAGGATTGTGTTAGAGTTCAATGCGTTGCACTTGATATAATTGTCTTTTAGGATTACTAGATAATATTTTAATTATATCTTTTAGTATTCTCTGGATTATTTATTTAAACTTTAAAAGAGATTGTAGCATTGGGAGGAGGAGAGAATTTTAGGGATAAAAGAGCTAGCAGAACTCTCGATCGTCTCGTTATTTTGGAGAGCTAATAGGTTTCTAGAACGTTCAATCATTTTGTATTTTTATTTCGTTTTATATTATATCTCAGGGGGTTCATATCAAATTGACGTGTTTGTCTTTGTTTATACTGTCATGTTATATGCTTTTGAAGTATTCAATTAATTTTATAATACTTGACTTCACTGCCTTCTAATTAATATCAGGTTGTTTCCCAACTTTGGCCACTATACCAGTTTGGATAGGACTATATCAAGCTCTTTCCAACGTGGCAAATGAGGTAACACCATTGAAGTGGTCTCAGCAGAGTGTTTGTCTTGTGATTGGGAGATAAACGCTGATACTCTAAACTTTTTACTCAGGGTTTGTTGACTGATGGTTTCTTTTGGATCCCTTCACTCGGTGGCCTGACTACTATCGCTGCACGACAAAGTGGCTCGGGAATTTCCTGGCTGTTACCTTTTGTGGTAATGTAATCCTCACCTTTGCAGGAGCCATGAAGGCAAAAAGTGTTGATCTTTCCTCTTTCTCTCTCATTTCATGTCTCTAGGTCTAATCTTATGACTGAAGAACATCAGCAATATCTCAATTTAGGTCTCTTTCTACTTGCCTGGTAAAGGCCTTGAATCGATGATAGAAGCTTTAGATTCTCTTAAAATCGAACTATTATGTTTGATTTCTTACTTTATTTCCATTCCATGAAAGTTCAGTCCATTATTAGTCATATTCAGACTTCATTTGCAGGATGGCCATCCACCATTAGGCTGGAATGACACTTTGGCACACCTTGTTTTACCTGTGCTCCTTGTAGTCTCACAAAATGTGTCAATGGAAATTATGAAGCCTCCACAGGTTAGCTCTTTTTTCGTTGTTCGGCCTATTGTCCTTGCAATTAATAATGGCTGACTGTCAATTTCTTTTTCCAGACTGACGATCCGGCCCAAAAGAATAGCCTTGTTTTCAAGTTTCTTCCGCTCATGATTGGTTACTTCTCTTTGTCTGTGCCATCGGGATTAACCATTTACTGGTTAGTATCTTATTAGCCTTCTTGCTGTGGTTATCATTTTAACATGAAGTTTGTTTTAAAATGTGAAAGTAAACTGTCGATACACTAACAAATTGTTATTTGAATTGTTTTAAGGTTCACAAACAATGTTCTAAGCACAGCACAGCAAGTATGGTTGCGAAAATTAGGAGGGGCAAAGCCTGTTGTGAGTGAGGATGCAGACGGAATAATAACAGCAGGACGTGCGAAACGAACATCTGAATCAGGCCGGTTGGGCAATGGGTCAATTTTGTGAGAAGTCAATTAGATATTTCTATGCTTCTTATACTGACACAGTTGAAAACAGATTTCGGCAGTTAAGAGAAGAAGAAGAAGAAAGACGCCAGCAAAGCAGTTCAGGCAGAAGAAATTCAGACTCTGGCTTCTGAATCGGATTCAGAAGAAACTGAGGAGAAGGTAAATATAATTTAGAAAGCGTAACCTTTTTCTTACAAAATTTGAGATATATGATGCATTAGATGTTCTTAGCAGGGAGAGATAATATTTTGGTATAAAATATGTAACTTTTTTCAATAATATCTACTAAACTGACTAGCTCAACTCACCCTAAAGCCTATTTGCAAAGATCTCTTTGACTCATCTTATATAAGAAAATCAATAGTTCATTAGACGAAAATCAATAGGTTTATACTGTTGCTTCTGTTAGAAAGGGTAATTCCTTTAATTTATGAGATCGAAGGAAGGATGAACAACATCTAGGGAAGCTAACACCGCTATAGTAATAATAAGGTGGACAATGCTCCTTGCTAATCGAGATAATTCTCATGAAAAATTGTACTAAATATAATCTTTAGACGATTACTTTTGCAAGTAAGTTTTCGGAAAAGATTATAGGCGTCACAAAATGTATCACTTACAAAACACAATGACACTATTAAATAGGTAGTGCAAAAAACGATAGCAAATGTGATATAAGTAAAATCAAATGAAAGATGATCAACAAACTTGATTTGTCGGGTCTTATTCACGAAAATGAGTTCATTTAATGAACAATCTCTCACCGTCCAATTGTCAAATAATGTTTAGTCATGTTGTTATCGACAAACGTTTGAGACAGATTTGAAAAGTTTTGAAAGCTAAATTAAAGAATACTAGAAGAAGCACTTGGTTCCCGAGTTGAACAATTCGCGATACGAGTGATCGGGGCTAATTATTACATAATTAGAGTTTTTATGTAAAGCGTAGTGGTTATTCTCCGTGCAATTCTCGTATAATTATTACGTTGAATGACAACTTAGAAGGCAAGTCTCTAAAGCCTTAAATAGAATCGATGCAAATTTTAATCGATTTGTGTCAACAAATTTCGATACAAACTATCATACATGGATAAGAACATGAACGTTTGATATTCTGTTTTCCAACCAGCAACTTTGCAAACAAAAATTAACAAATAACACAGATTTTAACGTGGTTAAGTTCTTGTTAATGAACCTACTTTCACGAACATATCTTTTCATTGGTTATATTACAAAAGTGCAAAATATATATAATTAAAATAAGTCATTATATTTTAAATCATAAATTTAGAAAACTAATATACAGCTATTTAAAGAAAAATAGCAGTTGTCTCAGTTCCCTATCTTCATTTCTTTGTTGGTAGCCGGTGGCCGATGATTTGCTTCCGGGTTCGGCCCTGATGGGGCATTATATCTCCTCTTTACCTCTGCTTGTCTCTACACCATCCAGACATATAAGTTTCAAACACAAACCATGAATTCAGACAACGGAAAAAATAAAAAGAAAACCAGTTTTACCCATGTCTGTCTCACGGCCACAGTTCTTAGCTCTGATCTATGTTGAACAGCTGGTTCAAGCTTCAAATGATCTTGCATAAAACAGAAAAGGAGAGCGATTAAATCTGTGAAAAGAATTCGAGTTTCTCAGAGAAAAAAAAAGCTACCAATGGGAATTATCCTGAAATTCTCCGAAGAAGCTGCTAGCAGGAGAGTGGAGACAAAGAACAGGGATCTTAGATTTTGCCTTCTCATGCTGGGTGATTTCTGCTATTAAGTGAAAAAAAGTGCGATTTGTATGTGTTATATCTGCAAGTAATCATGGCTGAATTTGAAAATTTTCTTGGAAATGTTTGTTGGCAGTGCAGAAGGAATCCTATGCTGGTAATTCTCAACCAAAAACGATGAATTCTCTCTGCCATGTTCTTGCTCTGCGTTGACTTCTTCCTCAGAGATGATTACTGCCATCAATAAAATAAACCAGTCCTTCCATCCTGTCGGCAACTCCTGAAAGAGTGCTTTCAAATAATTTCAAATTTGTTGGTCCTCTGAACATGGGAGGATGGATCTGACCCAAATGAGCCAAGAGTGAAAAACACCCTTTTCTTAGAGGATAAGACCCAGAAAGCCCATTAGCTAATCTGAGAGTTTGACAGTGCCCAGCGACCTCGTAAAGAGTGTCCGATTATCTTATTCGGCCATGGCCACCTGCAACTGCGAGTAAGCTTTTTACGAGGGACCAGATTACAGAGGGTGATCGTCCATTTTTTAAGACAGAAGAAAAGTAAGATAAAAAAGATAGGTCACTTGGCAAAACGTCCAAACATAGAGCTCCTTCTTTTCTCACCAAGATCGAGAGTTGGATCTATTCACCCTCCATTTGCATTCTTCTGTAAGCTCTTGAAAATGGGGACCTCTGTTCTTACAAGACCAGTAAAATTGGAGGTGAAAGTGATGATCTTTCGAGCATGTTTAACAGCTTTGGAAAAATAAAAGACGAAACTTTATCAATATTCGTGATTCTAACGTGTCAGCCTCATTTGTATTTATCTTCTTTTTAGAAAGAAAAAGATAATTTTAAAGAGTTGTTTTTCATAAACAATTATTATTTTCAAACCTTTCTCGTCTTGGCCTTACGACCTATAAAACCTACCTCCGGTCTACGCCGTTCAGCTTCATTCCGCCTACCATGGGTACCCCGACGCCTCTCTCGTCGTCTTTCTCTCTTTTCTTTTCAGCCGTTTTCCTTTTTCTTCTCTGTGACTTCTGCACTGCTCCTCATCCTGCTCTCATTTTGACTCTTGTCAACAACTGTCCTCACACTGTCTGGCCGGGCATCCAGCCCAACGCTGGCCATGAAGTTCTCGAACGCGGCGGCTTCGCTCTTCCCTCCCTCACCCACCGCTCCTTTCCTGCTCCGAATCATCACTGGTCGGGCCGCATTTGGGCCCGCACCGGCTGCACCCATTCCCCCAACGGCTTCTACTGTGCAACCGGCGACTGCGGGGGGAAGCTCGAGTGCAACGGTGCCGGAGGCGTGGCTCCAGCTACTCTCGCTCAGTTCAGCATTCACCACAGCCACACCGACCTCTCTTCCTACGGCGTGAGCGTCGTCGACGGCTTCAACACTCCGATGACGGTGACTCCCCACGAAGGAAAAGGCGTCTGCCCGGTGGTCGGATGTCGAGCAGATCTTCTGGCGACATGCCCTCACGAGTTGCAGGTCCGTTCGCCGGGCAGGCATGGACGAGTAGTGGCCTGCAAAAGTGGTTGCGAGGCTTACCAAACCGACGAGCTTTGCTGTAGAAACCATTACAATAGTCCACAGACATGTCGACCGTCGAGATTTTCCGAGTTCTTCAAGCACGCATGTCCTTCGACGATGACCTACGCCCATGACACCCCTTCTCTCATGCACGAATGCTCATCGCCTAGGGAGCTCAAGGTCATATTCTGCCATTAAAACACCGCAGAGTTCTTGTTTTAGTCTACTTATGTAAGATGGAAATGAAGACAAATGGTTTCTGAGTTCAGATCATTGATGTCGATTGTCGATTAAGTAATGGATCTCTGTTTTATTTAATATCTATCCTGATCTTTTCTTCGCGTTCATCGCCTATAAATTGAGAATAATCTAAGATTCCACCGTCGTTCTAATCTCAGATAACATTTGCAGATGAGGAAAAGGTCAAAAGATATGGATAAACAGACACTGTAATAACCACGAGCAAGCTGCAAACTTCACGACTCAATTATGAATAAAAAGATGTAATTTTTGTTTAGAAAGAATAGCGAAAAAGCTTTCACCTTTACACGGTGAGGTTGCAGAGCACAAGGACGAATCGTCTTAATATTTTTTATTGCTTTTGCAGAAGGAAGATACTTTGAAGTTTGAATGCTCAACCGTCTCTGGCTTCGGCCAGTGGCCACCTATTTTTTACTCGTTTATTCACCTAAAACTCTCCTCAAGAAACGAGCTTAGAATTAATGTATTGTCTCTTTGACTGGCAGTCAATACAGTTGACCTCACTTGCCCGGCCGGCCAAGAATCATCATTTTATCAACGGTCTAGGATCTGGGCCTGTAAAGGCCCAACGTGATCGGGGCCTTATAACCTGTCATAGGCTCCATCTGGGCCCAAAAGCCCATTAGAATTACTTTTAAGCCCTTATATGATGAGCACGTGGCAAAATAGGAGTCGTGGAGGATACAATCTATGAGAGGACGAGCCGTATAGGAGTAAAACCCTATTGGGGTCTGCCAGGAAGCGAAGCTCACAGAGAGTCCACATTCAGAACCTTCCATCGCTATAAGTGATGGACAGTATGATTCTTCATCAACTCCATCTCCCCCTCTTCCCGTTCGCAGAGACCGCAATCGTCTCTTCTTCGTCTTGAACGGCTTTCTCCTTCTCATGGCGTCCCAAGCGAGTCTCCTTCTTCAAAAGCAGCTTAAAGGCAATTGAAATTTCCATTCTTCTCTTTTTCTTTTCCCCTCTCAATTCGGATTCATTTCGTCTGCTCCTGAACTCATAGGGTTTCCTTTTACTCTTTGATTCTGCATAGTTTTTTTTTTGTTTTATTTTTCTCGTTTTGGGATTCAGATCTTTGCAAGAACCCCGTCGATGGGTTTTCCGCCGGTCTCGTGGACGAAACTAATATCTTTGATTGGAGCGTCACGATTATTGGACCACCTGACACACTCTAGTACGTTCCTGTTATGTCAGCATCTCTAATTTGTATTTTTTTTTTATCATTTTATCTTCATGTGGCTCAAAGTTTTTTCAATCTCGTGTTCATGGTAATTCTGGTGATTTAGATGGGCATTTTCCTTTTGTTGAATCATTTAATGTTTTCTTGTGAAGTTGTTATTTTCTTTTTGGCGTGGTGTTCACTTGTTGTTATTTTGATAGCATTGTTTTCTGAAATTTGGAGCTAAATTGTTTGTTCAGTGCTTCATTTTCTATATCATGTTAGAGATCTTGTAAATTGATTATTAGAAAATATTATTGCTGTTTATCTCAAAAATTGGTTGGCAATCTTTTGAACATCGAAGTTTGTCATTTTTAACTAATGATTCTGGTATATTTGCAGTGAGGGTGGTTTTTTCAATGCCATCATGAGTTTTCCATCCAATTATCCTAACAGTCCGCCTTCAGTGAAGTTTACTTCAGAAGTTTGGCATCCTAATGGTCGTGAATGTTATGCCTCTAGTCATCTTTACTTTTTCCAATTGTGCCAGCTCAAAATTGAATTTTGTTTCTTCATCGATTCACAGTTTATCCTGATGGCCGTGTTTGCATTTCAATTCTTCATCCACCTGGCGATGATCCAAATGGCTATGAGCTGGCAAGTGAGCGTTGGACCCCTGTGCATACAGTATGTCACATATGCTTGAAACCAGCGCTGGTCTTTGAATTTGTTGTTTGAAAAATCTGCTCGTCATTTTGTTCAATTTGTTCAGTTGAAAACTGATTAAGTAATTCTGGT
The DNA here is from genome assembly GCA_022433055.1 of Begonia peltatifolia. Classification (NCBI taxonomy): domain Eukaryota; kingdom Viridiplantae; phylum Streptophyta; class Magnoliopsida; order Cucurbitales; family Begoniaceae; genus Begonia; species Begonia peltatifolia. The sequence continues at coordinate 5,774,934 of CM039527.1, forward strand.
AGATCATAAAAGCTCTATTTCTTGGCTAATTTCCATATTCACATGCTAGAAACACCTTTTACTTCAGTCCATATATATATATATATACATATAATATGGTTTCTAATTTCCTTAATAGAAGTTGCCCTAAAGTGCAAAGCATTATTTACCTTGATTTTCTTTGCACAGTGTAATATATGTATTCAACAGTCTATTATCTCACTTGATAATTAAATCATGCTATTAAATTCATTTGATAGTTAATCTTTAAATATCTATCTAATAAATTTCAAGACAGCAAGTGGTAATCTCTGATGTGCTGAGCGTTTATTTTTATTTGACAATGTGCAGTGTGCAAATTTTAGTTAGGATGTTCCTCTGTTTTAATTGCTGACATAAGAAATTTTCTCGTGGCAGGTTGAAAGTATAGTTTTGAGTATAATATCCATGCTCTCTAGCCCCAATGATGAATCCCCTGCCAATGTGGAAGCTGCAGTAAGTTACATCCTGTCTTTCCATCATTATTTTCACTATGCAGATGGCTATCTCTCCCTTCTTAAAAAGTTAACTCTAAAATGATCTTAATGGATCAATCTTTGAAAGTATGAAAACAGAGAGCCCATCATGTGGCGTAAAAAGTGTATTTTAATTTTGGTGGTGGTTGAAATGCAAATTTTGGCAGGATGAGACCTGAGTACTGCATATTGCAGTACTAATGCACTTATGTGTGTGTTTAAGTTCCATCAGAAGAGTCAAAAGTATATGGTTATACTCTGAAAAACCAAATAGACCAATTGAGAGTACTACATTTTATCTGTTTATAAGCACAAACGCTTCATTTCATTTGATGGGTTTATGTCACAAATATATTGAATATCAGCACTCGTTAGACACACCTCAACTCATGTTCAGCACAGCATAGATGCGTCTATTACTTATTTATTTATTAGAAAAACCTCAAGACACTAGTGATCCGTGACCAAATGGTTGGCCACACAACATGTATCTAAATTCAACATTAATTTTCAAAATAAAGTGAAGATTTAGCCTGATTAGAGATCAATGTATATGCAGTATTTCATGTATTCCATTCCATGAGTTTGTACAAAATTTCTGAAAAATAATGCCTTGACATATAAGAATTGTGCCCAATCTGGTGTGTTTTATCTTATTTGCCGTGAGCTTTCTTGGAAAAGCAGAAATGTGGCTGAAATAGTATATAGATGTTTAACATTTATTCTGGTGCTGTTAAAACAGAAAGAATGGAGAGACCGGAGAGATGAATTCAAGAAAAAAGTAAGCCGTTGTGTGAGGAAGTCTCAAGAGCTGTTGTGATTTCGTGGTGAAAGTGGCGTCGTGGTTCCTCAGGTGATGCAGTTGTTCTTGTAGATTGCCATTGAAATTGTCATACCAATCTTTATTACTTCTTTTGTATCTCATTTTGTGCCTGTTCAGACAAATTGTTTCTGTCAGACCATTAATGTATGATCATTACTGCATTGCTTAGGGAATGCCATCTTTTACCTCGTCCTTCTAATTCTTATCGACCTGCAGCTCGAACCGGCGGGGAGAAGGTCGTAAAATATGAGATCTGGAGCAGATGTTGGGATGGGATTTGGATAGTTAGGTCCACTCCCCGGAGTCTAATTTTTGAACTCTAGAACTTGCACAACCCAACAAGAGAAGTGGCTTAAGTGGCTTATTATATTTGCCCGTTTGCTCCAGTTTATAACAGAACTCGTGTAAAATATCCTTGGAAGGCCATAAATTCAACTCTTCTAAGCTTAGATTAGCTCTCGCGTAATCAATTTCAATACGATAATCGATGATTAATTAAATGCTTGACGTCAAAATTTGGAAAAAAAAATGGAAAGAAGAGCTGATTACTCTGATAAAGCAATTAAATATGAGCAATGAACATGCCTAAGAAGTAGAAAATTTTATACTCTTGACTAGGAGATCTTTTATATTAATAGTATTACATTTTGATGTGATTTGAATTTTATATGAATTACGTTAATCAATCTCATGTTGAAAATATCATTAGGATTTTGATATTTATAAGTTCATTGTGTTTTTTCTTTGTAAAATTCGTATCAAGGTGGAGATTGGTAGATTTTCGGTACGATTTGAATTCCATATAAGTCATGTCAGTTAGGTTCTAGTTGATAATTTTATTAAAGTTTTATTTTATTTATAAATTTATGTAATTTAAAGTTACAAAATTCGTAATTATATATCGGTCTTCAAATAATGACACTATCGTTTGTCTGTGAATTTTTTTTTTTTTTTTTTTTTTTGCAAAATTTCTACATAAATTCGATGTCAAAGATCATATATTTTTTTTTTGGTTATCATTTAATTTTTAACAAATGGAAATATTTTATCAGCGCTGAAATGATCAAAGTTTGAGTCTACTGCGTGAAAGAGAAATAAAATAGCGACAAACAGATAAAAGTGGATAGGGAGGAGGGAATGGCTATGGAGTGGAAAAACCTAATTTTAGCAACAAGAAGACAACCTCTGTCATGCCTCCTTACACAGAATCCCACCTTATACAGCCGAGGAGAGGCTGCTGCCGTACCGTTGTCCAACCTACTCTTCTTCGATGTCACCCTCCACGTAGCTCTACGTGTAGGCTGGTGGAATTCTTGGTTGATGGATTGAACCTTTACACATAAGATATGATCTCGATGGCAAGCGAAATGATAATCCAGTTATTGAAAAGATTAGACAAAGAGGTTAGAGGTCGAGTTTGGCTGTTTAACAGATTTAGTGCATATAAAAATATTGTTTTTGATTGATTTGCCCAAGTCTCCCAACCCACCGCGTCCAAGATTGGCTCTTTTCTCTTCTCAAGGAACACAAATAAGGTACAAGTAGGACCCATTAGAGATAAAATGATGATGAGTGGAGATCTAGATGAATTCCATTAATCGTCTGATAAATGTAACCCACTACCACCTTAACAACTTGTTTGTTTGTTTTTTTTTTTTTTTTTTTTTTTTTTGGTTTTAACTTTAGTTTCTAACTCGGTTGGCTTCGAGTCGAGAACATCTTACCCTGATGATCATATTAGACTATTTCTGTATGCATTTCTTGTCATGTTTGGTTTTAAGTTATTATGAAATGAAATAGTTCTTAGTACTTCTACTGCAATATTGTCAACTTCGAGTAAAAAGTTTGTAAAAAACTGTTCTCAAGGATAACTAAATATGAGTTGTACAAGGTTGAAATAAGAACTTTACGAAAAGATTTGTTTTCCACTTTCTAAAGCGATGTGTATGCACTCCACTTATATGGGTTGGATACTTATAATTAATAGAATTTTCAGTATTTCTTATTTTCACAAGATGAGATTTTATTGAAGAATCAAATCCAATAAAATCTCCCGTGACTTACTATTAAATATCTTATTTTTTTGGAACAATTTCATATAAATCTTGAATAGCAGCCTAATCATCAAGAAAGTCAACCAAAACTAACTCATTAAATTATGATTTTTTTTTTCCATTTTGTTTTTCCGGAGTAATCTAGAACTTTCAGTTCAATATTATCTACTTTGGATAGGAGTTCACACAGATTTATTATTTAGGTCAATCGAAAACGTGTTGAATTAAGTAAAGAAGAAAATTTTACTTATAAACCATGTATTTTTTATTCTTTCAAACGATGTGTAATTGTGCACTCCCACTGATGCGAACTGTCATAATCTCTTCCTCCTTTTTCGAGGTCTGGATTCACTAATAGTCACTTTTTCAGTTGAGTTTTGACTCTGATGTAATTTGAGTTTGTAGTACTTAGTACAAAAGTATTCATTTTACGTCAGATTCTACACAATTTTATTCTTAGGATTATTCCAAAAATGGACTGTGTAGTTGACGTTAATGTAGGTACAACTCATAAGTAGAATTTTCCTCCAATTCTTCTCTTATGTTGGTCTATTTCATTTACCAGACAGAAAAAAATGAGTCGTAGCAAGTGTGATGATGGGAAGGAGCAACATTCCAACGAAGAAGCACAAGATACTCAATAAGAGACAAGCTTGCTTTTCCCATGCAATACGAACAAGAAAAGTTGGTGGGCATTTTATCGATTGCCATTTCGAGTCACGTCACTTGTATTTATATTTTTGTGGCTGGAGATTAAACCTCATTGTGAATTACATTCATGTGCTGACGCACGTACCTAATAAAATCCACTTACATTTAACTAATAATAAATATTTGGAAAATCCATAAAGTCTGATGAGGTAATAACCCATTTGGTCATATGAACTTAAACTAAATAACCCCGTCATCATTCATAAAACTACAAGGGTATCGTGTAGCGACCAGCCCCGTTTAGGCTAGAATGGTCCATGGCCGTTCAACCCACTTTAAAAGAGTGTACAATCTCAAATCAATTAAGTCGGCTTGAGGTGGTGAAATCTAATAACTAAATTTTGTAAATTTTGACCATATTGTATTGAAGCTAAAACCCAATTTAAAAATATGATCGACTAATGCGTCGCGCCTTCAATGGGGATGGCCCATCTCATGAAGGCCAAAATATCTCCATACAAATTTATAAAGACATAACCATGAAATTCAAAAATAGAATTGCTTTCTAGATTAATACAACGTATTTTGATGTAAAATATGATAATATAACAGTGTGACTTCACTTCAAAACGAAGTTCGACTCAAAACAGATAATATCAAAGTAACCCGAATAATTCTCATTTTTTCGATACCATTGCCTCTAGTTAAAACTATACCAAAAAGAAATCCATAAAAACAACTAAAGCCAAGAAAAACGAAAACCCCGAGTTGAAAACTGCAATCCCTAACTCAAAACTCTTGAGTAACAACCGTAGTGGTCACTATAACGAACGATTCAATTTAACAAACTAATGCATAGACATATAAAATAGCTAAAAACAAACCTGAGAAAGTAGAGGTTGCGTGAGTCAACAGTGGCTGCGCATATCCAATAGTTTAGGCCACTCTCTATGCGCTCTTCTTGAATGAATACATCACATACCACTAAGCTGAGAATGCAGAGAAAAGATGGGTTTAAACCGTACTACGGTTTTAGTGCTCTTAATTTCCAACTCAGGCTCATTACCACATGTAATTTTTTTCATTATCATCACCATAAAATCTCCACTATGGTCCACGTGGACCTTAATTTCCATACAATGGTCCACGTGGATTCTGGTTTCCATATAAACCCTTCTCTCCCTCGTCCTCCGGCCTTACACCTCTACATATCTCCAATTGCAGCTTAGGCAGAGGAAATAACTTGTCTACCAATGGGGAGATCTTCTACGTCTGACCAGTTGAACCAAGCCAGGGCCCGAGCCATGTGGTTCGCTTGCTTAGCCTCTGCGTACAGGACTGCATTAGCGTGCACCATAGTTGGCTGCGCCACTCTCTACGGCCCGCCTTTACTCCAACGCCATGTACCCTTCCCTGCATTTTCTTATGTGACGGTGCTTCTCGTAGTGACTAATGCTACTTTCGGTGACGCCGTCCGATCCTGCTGGCTGGGATTTTATGCGACGGTTCAGACGGTCTGTCCCGCCATTCTGGTGTTTTGGGTGGTGGGACCGACCCGGTTTTCGAGCTGCACTATAGCTCTGGCAGTGGCGGTGGCGTCGGCGGTGGTGGTGCTGCCGAAGTCCACCGACTTGGTGGCGAAGAGAATAGGTTTAGGTCAGATAATGATTATTTACGTGGTGGGTTTTATCAATGATGTTCACACTGAGCCTGTCATGCACCCTATTCACGTGGCAGCTTCTACGGCCATTGGGATTTTGGCCTGTGTTTTAGCCACCTTGGTTCCTCTTCCTCGGCTTGCTTCCAATGAGGTAGTCCTCTGCAACTAATCCTTTCTTCGCAGGCTTTCCTTTTCTCCTCTCAATCACTACAATTAGTAGAAAATCATTAAGATAACGTCTGATAAATCTGCATAATTTTTTAATATTTCGCCTCCCAAAAACGCATTATACTCATAACTCAACTCAACCACGACTCATACAATGTGACATAATCGACCTTAATGTGGACTAGACCGAGAATTGTATAAATATCAAAATTTGAGTTACACAAATGTTGTGACTTATGACCTTTTATTTCAACCAACACTTTTAAGTACGAGGCTACCAACACGTTTGTTAAGCCATCAACACATCCAAGGACACGAACAAAACCCGTTTCCAGTATGGTCACACTGAAATGCAAAGCACAAAAAATGTAAATTTGAGTCTAATAAACAAAAAAAGAACACTATTTGCCTTTAGTGTGTACTGTGTCTTACGTCATTCAAGCAACTCAGGAGACTGTCCGTATAATGTCGTATCTAATCTTTGTTTCTATACGCAGCTCTGCTGAAAACAAGGTTAATATTTGTCTTTTTTGGCGCATAGGTGAAGCAAAACTGCCGAATAATTGCTGATAATGACGCAATGAGGCTGAGTCTCTTCGTCAAGGCGCTCTGCGCAGAGGACAAAACAGTTGCTCTTGCTACAGTCGCTCAATCGAAGGCGTTGACATCAGAAACAACCAAACTTCTCCTTAACATAAAACGCCTAAAAGTATGTCATTTTGTTCACTCTTCGAGTATTTTCAAATGAAATAATTGATCAAAATGTTCAACCAATGAAAGATTTGTTCGTATGAGCTTATTTGCTTATTTTTCTTTGAAAAAAAAGGAAATTGTGAGGTGGGAGAGCTTTCCGGTCAACATTTTCAGGCACCTTTACATGAATCCTGGCGAGGAATTGCAAGCTTTGGAAATGCCATTGAAGGGGATGGAGTTGGCATTGACAAGTATTCCTTCGTTTCCCGATGAATTGCTGGATGCCGAGCTCAAAGAGGGTCTGAATGAATTAGAGAAACACATTAAAAAATATCTGGAGCAATCAAAAAACCTTCTGTCTTGCGAGCCATCGACGGTTCCTGAATCAAACGCAGAGAATATAATGAAGACCCTGCAATCCATTCAGGCGATCCCTTCAACTCAGGAAGATTTACCCCACTATTTCTTCATTTTCTGTATGAATCTCCTCCACAGCTCATTAATGGTGAAACCATCGGCTCAAACACAAGAAAAATGGCTTCAAAAGAATGAAAACTCAGCCATGTTTAACAGAACTACGCTTTTCTTCAAAAGGGTGTGGGGGGACACAGTCAAAGAAGTTAGCAAAAAGAGGCTTATGCCAGCCTTCAAAAGCTCACTCTCTTTAGGCCTAGCAGTTTTATTTGGATTGCTATACAGCAAGGAAAATGGGTTCTGGGCGGGTCTTCCTGTAGCCATCAGCCTTTCCTCAGGCAGAGAGCCAACCTTGAAAGTAGCAAATGTTAAAGCACAAGGCACAGTTTTAGGAACTGTATATGGAGTTTTAGGCTGCTTTCTTTTCGAAAGGTTTTTGATAGTAAGATTCGCCTCTCTTTTCCCCTGGTTTGTTTTCACCAGTTTTCTTCAGCGTAGCCGATTGTACGGACAGGCTGGTGGTATTTCTGCAGTTATTGGTGCTGTTTTAATCTTGGGCAGGAGAAACTTCGGCGCTCCAGCTGATTTTGCTATAGCAAGAATAGTAGAAACTTTCATTGGACTGTCTTGTTCAATCATTGTAGATCTTCTCTTTCAACCGAACAGAGCTTCAATCATGGCGAAGATTCAAGTTTCCAGATGTTTTGGGAAGTTGCAAGAGTGCATTAATTCTCTCAGTTTTTCCAGTGATTCTGATCTGGATGAGAAACAAAATCACCTAAAATCCCACCAAACTAAGCTGCACAAGTTCATAGAAGAAGCTGAGGTGGAACCCAACTTCTGGTTCTTAACTTTTCCCAGTGATTGCTATGGAAAACTTTCCAAGTCATTGTTCAGGATGACGAACCTGTTGCAATTCAGCGCTTTCGCATTAAGGCTTACATCAATGAAGAAGAAAATCTTCCACGAACTTGATGGAGACCTTGCGTTCTTCAAGGAAATGGTGGGTTCTTCATTAAAATGCTTTCAAGAAATCATGATGATGAAATCGCTAGCAGAACTGGAAGAAGCAGAGATATGCGATCTTGAGTTGGGCAAATCAGAAAACTGTAAAACCCCAAGAAAGATAAGTGGTTTGGCGGAAGATGAAATGAAGAAATTCATAAATTCCTTCATGCAACACACGAGAGAAGTTTGTGATGAGCTTGATGTTGACGAAGATGAACAACCAGAGAGTCAAATAGTTTTAAGCTTGAGCATTCTTGTTTTCTGCTTGATAAACCTGATTCGAGAAACTAGAGAAATTGAAGAAGTGATCAAGGAACTGATCCAGGGGGAGAATCCTTCAAGCCATGTTAACTTCGATGAAATCAAATGGAAGATAAATGCTCTGCAGAAATAAGCTCATCGTCATCAACCAGAAGGTTACTTCTTCTAACGTCGTCGTTTTAGTTGCCAACGAAGAGAACCGCACCACAGGAAAGGAAATCTCAATTTTTGATTGCTTTTCAAGCGTTGATTACTATACTACCAACGGTCATGAACGTCTCTAAAGCATCACGAAGATTGATCTTTTATAGCCGTAGATAACAAAAACCATCTGACGAACATTATTAATCTTCCTGCAGTTGTTAGTTCTTTAAATACAAATACTCCGCCGCTTGTTTTGTCATCATCTTGAAAGAAATTCGGCGAAAAAATTATCCGATAAAATGTCTGGACGCGGGAAGGGAGGGAAGGGACTAGGCAAGGGTGGAGCAAAGCGTCATCGGAAGGTGCTCAGAGACAACATCCAGGGGATTACGAAGCCAGCCATTCGCCGGCTTGCTCGTAGGGGTGGTGTTAAGCGAATAAGCGGTCTGATTTACGAGGAGACAAGAGGAGTTCTGAAGATCTTCTTGGAAAATGTTATTCGCGATGCCGTCACCTACACTGAGCACGCTCGGAGGAAGACGGTAACCGCAATGGACGTCGTTTATGCTTTGAAGAGGCAGGGGAGAACACTCTACGGATTTGGTGGTTAGGATTTTTAGACGATCGCTTTGTTTAATCGACCTATGATTTAGATGAAAGTTGTAGATCTGATTGTACTTCCGGGTAATTTGCAAACCTAAAGAATCTATGTCAGCAAAATTTCATTGCTGTTCCGAATTCAATTCCATCCGGAGGTTAAATTATTGTTCTAATTTCGAGGAATTAATTATCTAATGGCAATCAAATGGCAGTTCAATCCTGGTAGGAAAGCCACCGTATGTATTTCCGTGAGATTTTGTAGAACCATCAGTGCATTGACGTGTGCTGTATTAAAAATGGCAGAATCGATTGCTCTCGCTTTTGTGATTTTTTGTGCGAGCATGATCATGATTTCCTTTTTTAAAGGGAAGTTGATCAACTAAATACGACAGCTTTCCTTTTTCTCGGAATCGCCGTTGTGTGTTTTTCGATATTAAGATAAAGGGTAAATAGCGTAAAAAAATTCCTAAAATATGATTTTATTAACAAAATTGTCTTAATAAGTATATTTTTGCTATCAAATCAATTTTCAACGGGAGTCTGCTTGTGAGTGAAAGTTTGATGGAGCGGGGTTCGATCTCCCATTTCTACGATAAAATGATTTTATCGAAGTTGGGAGCCTGCTTTTCAAACTATTTTCGAGACTATGTATTTTTATCTTTTAATTAGGTATTTATTAATGGAACCACTTATCATAATAAATTGTAAATATTTTATATAAATTATTACAATTTATTAGATTGGGAGTTTATAAAATAGGATTTGGTTAGAAGATAAATTTGTTAAGAATACCACTCAATTGTTATTATTTATCACCATTGCCTGCAAACCACATACCTCGCCAGTATCCGTCGTGGACTCTGCGCCATTTACCGCTTCCCTGCTCACTCTCTCTCACAATTATCCTTGCCTCCACTCTCCCCTCCCGCTGCCGCTCGGCACTCCGTTACTTGTGGCCGGTTTGAAGAATTTAACCGGAATTTTCCGGTATCAGGTATGGAATTACTTAGTGACGACGTTGTAGTGATCCAGAAAGGCAAAAATGTTGGGGAGCCCCGTGTTATCACCGTCAATTGCCCTGACAAGACCGGTTTGGGGTGTGATATTTGTAGAATTATCCTTGATTTCGGCCTTTACATCACAAAAGGAGGTAATAGGATTCGTTTTCTCTTTGATCCACCTGCGTGTTGTCTCATTCGTGTGATTAATCGATTGTTTTCTTTTTGGTATTTGATGATGAAACATAGAATTTCTCTTGATTTGTGAAGCAAAAAAACTCGTATGTTTCGTGTTTCTTATTTTGAATCTTTTCCTCGTGTGATATCTGCGAACCTTAGAACATCAATGATCGTATTTTGAATTACTGAATAATCTTTCCTACATCCACTTTTACTTGAGCTATTTCTTTATACAGATGTGTCCACAGATGGTATTTGGTGCTACATAGTGCTGTGGGTGGTGCCTCATTCTAGCTCGCTTGTTGTTAGATGGACGAATTTGAAGAATCGCCTTCTTTCTGTCTGTCCATCATATTCAATATCGTTTCTCTTCGGCGAGAAACCTAATTGTTCCACTTCTTCTCCAGTATACCTGCTGAAGTTCTTTTGCCTCGACCGTAAAGGACTGTTACATGGTAATTTTTCCTTCGGATCTCTTTATTTGATTTTTTGGTTCTTCTATGGAGTTATAATAGAGACATCAGCTTTCCATTTTTAGATGTCACTGGAGTCCTGTGTGAGCTTGAACTCACGATTCAAAAAGTGAAAGTGACGACCACCCCTGATGGCAGAGTTCTTGACCTTTTCTTCATAACAGATAGCATGTGAGTGTTGTATGAGAATTTAATGTTTGTGAGGTCACCAATTGGGGAATTTTATCTAGGAATTATTCAATGATTTTACTTGAAATTTGCGAACGACGTTCTCTCTCTAAACACTCCATGCTTTGGACCACGTTACGTGTTGTCCATTTCAAATGAACCTTCACTTTGCTTTTAATTTTTGTTATTGAACTGCTGTATATTCTTTTTTAATCACATAATTAGATAAGCATCTTCGTTCTCCGTGCCAATAGTTTTTAATATTTCTTTACATCATATTTTGTTTGAAAGCTTCTTTGCCAGGTGAATTAAATAAAAGCTTATGTGATATCATGAAAATATATTTATTTAGGTTAATGCAGTTAGTCACTCAAAATGAAATCTGATTTGCTACAATCTCGTTTCAGTGAGCTCCTACATACTACAGAACGCCAGAATGAGATACTTGGACAACTCCGCAGAGTTCTGGGCAAATCATGTATCAGTTGTGAACTTCAATTTGCGGGCCCTCAGTACGAAAATCATCAGGGTATTTCTTCTCTTTCTGCAGTTGTTGCTGATGAATTATTTAGCTTTGAGCTACCAGATAAAGAAATTTGCGGATATGGGCTTTGTCCAGATTTTAAGAAATTGATGAGAACAAGCATAACTGTAGATAATTTATTAAGCCCCGCTCATACATTACTACAAATACACACAGCTGATCACAAGGGTCTTCTTTATGATGTCATGAGAACTTTGAAAGACAGTAACCTTAAGGTTTTGTTCTCTCTTTCTTTTTGGAATAGAAATGCGTTTGGAGATATCTGTATGTTGTCTTATCAATTAACTTCTGTATTGTCTCACATTTAGATTTCATTTGGTCGATTCTTACCTAGTGCTCAAGGCTATAGGGATTTAGATCTATTTATTCAGCAAAATGATGGTAAAAAAATAGTGGATCCTGAGAAGGAGAGAAGCTTAAGTTCCCGTTTGAAGGTGGAAATAATGCATGCATTGCGAGTCATCATTACCAACCGAGGACCAGATTTCGAACTATTGGTTGCCAATCCAGTTGAATTGTCTGGAAATGGAAGGCCTCGAGTTTTCTACGACGCTACACTCGCTCTAAAAACACTCAGTATTTGTATTTTCTCAGTAAGAACAAAAACTTTTAGCTTCTTGATGAAACTGAAATCCATGACTCGTTTATTTAATTGATCATACAAGTAAAATGATGCGCATACTAAATCCCTTAAACTTAAGAGATGCCTTATAGATGAGGGGGCTATTACATTCGTTAACTGCAGAAAATTGGAAACTGAGATGTTAAATTCTTTTGCTGATTTCAGGCTGAAATAGGGAGGCATTCAGCCCATGATCGAGAATGGGAGGTTTATAGGTTCCTTTTGGACGAGAATTGCAACGAAATGGTGAGTAGAAATCAGATTGTAGATAGAGTTAGAAGAATATTGATGGGCTGGTGAGCTTACTTTCTATGGCCCTCTGTACACTTGTTTAATTATTTACGAGCATCAAATTTGCAGCTGTAAATAATGGCTTATTCACTCCATCTTGTATCTAAATCTATGAAAAAGAAAGCTCGAATGATTTGATACGGGAAAGCAGAGGTTTGGGTTAAGACTTATGGGATACACGTGGATGCCCATAAATAGAAAAAGTAGAAACTTTCTTGAGAGTGGGCTTCTAGACTTCAAGATCCATGTTTGAAAATTGACTTCGATTCGATTCGAAAAATGCACAGTAACGAATGACTTCTAAGAGGGAACAATCGACCTACGTCTACTCTTAAGGAAAAATAAACGAGAAAAGCGACTTTGTTAATGAAAAATAGTTTAATGGTTAGTTTTATAATAAAATTATTTTAAATGTGAGCATGACATTACTTAAATCCTCTATTAATAATACTTCTATGAGAAAGAAATAATTGATGAGGAAGTGAGGTCTCTCTACTCTAGAGCATGGGTGTAATTACTGAGGAACAGAGAGGGTAATTGGGACTTTGTCTGTAAGTTGGGTCATTTTTCAGAGTCGAATCTAAACTTGGGTTATTTTTGTAAACATGACGTTTTCTCGTCTGATTGAAGTGCCAGTGTTGCCAGTTGGACGATTCTAACACTCCATTATTTATTTATTTTATTAAACACTGATTGATACTACGACCGACCGACTTCCCTCCCCGCGCCTTCATCTGCCTCCCGCCGAATCGCCGGTTACTTTGTTAATTCTCCACAAGAATTTTCTCAATTTATTAAAAAAAATATTCAATCGCGTAGTCGCGGTGTTCGAACATTGATCCACAACGTTCATTCTCATTAATTGCGATTTCTTTGCGGCCTTTAATTCTTAGAAGAAAGAACTCGTTGCATAAGATTTTCCACTCGGCGTTATTTCAAGGCCGTCGTTGCGTTGTGATTGCGGTTGAGCTGGGGTTTTTGTTTTCGCACATTTTCGTTTCTTAGATGCTATTTCATTAGAGAAGCGGTTAATTGAATCGGAATGCCTCGGGCTTCTTCCACGCCTCGAAGCTATGCGTACCTCGGCGCTTTGTCTCAGGAAATCGAGAAGAAGCTCCAGCAGGTTTGTTTTCCTCTCTCTTTATCGAAATCATCTTAGTTCTTTGTGAATGATTAAGAAATGGACGGTCGTTGTTCAAGACCTAACTCTGGAAATGCGTTCCGTTCTGATTTAGTCAACGGAGTGTTATGTTTCAACGTTCTCTCAATGGACTTGGAGTTAACCAATTTCTGATTAACGATTGAATGCGACCAAGTTCGGTCGTTTTTTAGTCCGATGACGTTAATACTTTACTTTTTTTTATTTTTTTCCTGTCACTGACTCCATATTTATTTCCAAATGTAAGTTGAACGGATGAAGTTATTATCTAAATATATTGCAGGCACTAGCTTCTTCATCTCGGAGACGAGACTTGTTGCAGGAGTTGTTTGCTGACATAGCTTTAGAGGTTGATGACCGAGCCATTGGTCAGTTTAGTTCTCACAATTTTTGCTTTTATATTTTGACCACAACAATGTAATTGAATACTTTAGGTATTAGTTGATCTTTGTATCTCCTTTTGCCTAAGCACTTTGCGACTCAATATTCTATCTGCTACCTGGTTGAGTGGGTGAGGTGGAATGTGCCAAGTTACTGAACGAGCAATGAAAAGTGATAGTTGAGATGTCTTATCAGGCATCTCTACAACTTTCATGTGTATAATAGATACTGTTAAATACCACAACTTCTCAAAGATTCAATTTCGTACCTAAATCTGATCTCGGTGTCTGAAGTATGCGGAAAATATTTGCATTGTCAAGCATACATCCACTTTTTAAACTATCTGACACAACTAGTGGTGGTTACGATTTGGACTAGTATACATCAACCTTTTACTATAAAAGGCTGATATGAGATAATTATTCCCATCGGAGGGATGTTATTTAGCGTTTTATTTGAATTATCATGAATCAAAGATGTCCTATCATTCTACATTTTGGAAATCTAATTGCTGCCTTTTATTTTAACCAATCAAGAAATCACTTTTTTCTGTGTTTCCTATCTGATTTTTTCTTCATTTTTTTTTTCAAAATTCCAAACAGATATAATTTTCAGCAAAGACGAGGATACAATTTCACCTGAAGAGGATAATATTGATGATCAGTTATGCTTTTATGACGTGTTAGCTTATTATTATGTACGGGCTCCTGAGAGCGGGAAGCCAATCCTTAATTTAATTGTCCGACTTTGGAGCCAGTCATTTGCATCCCATATTTTTGCCCTTCTATTTCACAAATGGGTATGCTTGCATTTGCAATATTTTTTTTCTTCTAATTTTTAGGATTTTTTATAAAGCAAAATATTGGCTTAACCATATCCTGCTAGGTTCATGTTAACGGCAATGTAGTTTTTGTTCTTTTAAAAAGATTTAATGTACAAATTGAATTTATAATTTATGTCTCTACGTTCTTGACATCTTTAATTTTCAAACCTGGGGCATACTCATGTCTACTCTACAGCTATTTGAAGTTCAACTTGACAATCCAGAAGTTCACCTTCGTTATTCGTCTGCTCTTGTCCAAGGTGCTACTAATGTATTCTGGTATGGATGTTGATGATTCAAATTAAAGCAATTACAGTTTCCAATTTCTTCCTTTTCTATGCTAAATGACTTTGATGCCAATTACTGAGCATTTGCATATTATTTTGCTTTAGATCCATTGGTCTAACAGTGATATATTAATTTCCCTATTATTTTAATTCTTAATCTTTTTGAGGTTTATTCGTTATAGTATATTTAGAATGAATATCAAGCTCATTTGCTTCATGGTTAAACCAATGCATAAAATCCTATAACATTACATGAGAGCTTATTTAACCTCATAAAATTGTGTTTCTTTTGAAGGACACGACCAATATAAGTGACTTTAATTTAAGGTCTTGAGGGTGGCAATGTAATTTATATAGACATTTTTTGGAGTTACGCCTCTACTTCTGTTTTCATTCAGTACTGGAATGACTACTGTATGCTGATGCAGGATTGACATTCAGACAAACACCAGGAGATTTCTGTCTCTTTTTCATGTAAGCAACTTTTTTTGGGATGCAATCATGTTATAAGGGGAACTATATATTATGCTTATTTTTATTGAACTTGATTACAGTATCTACTCAAGGAAGTAGCATTGGAGCCAATGAAGTTGAGTAAAATACCCATGCAGGTACGAATTTCATTTAATCTTTCTTACGCACAAAAGAGTACTCAAGTCACTGATTATATATTAGCTTTTTTGGAATCAATCTGTTCTTGTTCAGCCATTACCTAGTCATCTTGCTTTTGAACTGAGGTACAAGTTCTTCCTTGATGGTTTAGGTTCAAAGAGATTTGTATCTTTTACTTTCAAGGTTCATAATTTTCTACAATGCAGGTACACTTTGCCTCCTTTATTAATTTTGTTTCTAAAATCTGACTGTATATATTCACGTGATTTGCTACTTGTAACAGTCGATGAGCTCGAAAACTTCTTAAAACAATTTCCTACCTTTCCAAATGCTTTTGTTGGTGGGCCTGCTGATATGTTTGTCATTGAACTTGCGGATCAGGTGAATAACTTACATGCTCTTACTCACACGGATGATGTTCTTGGTTTCAGTATTACCATTAATATGTATAATTAAAGGAAATCATTAGTTTTTGTATTTCTTGATCAGCTTCAGAAACTAAAGGTAGAACCAGTGCTTTTGCATTACCTTTTACACCTCAAGGCTCTCCAAGGTTGGTAGTGTGTAAAATTTTGAATCAACGGGTTTGGTATGCATTTACTCTGATTAAATTTTACAGGTATGGAACTCGGATTGACAACAAGTACAAGGTTAAAGACCTGTTTGTATAGCTTCACATCTCCTGGTGGACCTATGTATCCTACCAGAGCTGTTCGTCATGCTGCCTGGGATGCATTAGATTTGTTATTTCCGGTAAGTATGATTCCCCCCTTCTCTTTACCTTTTCCTAAAATTCAGATAATATCATTTAGAAGTTTTAAATGACGACATAGTGAAATTGGCTGAGTTTTTATAGTACTTGCAAATGTCGTATTCTTTTAACAGGTATATGTCTCAAAAGGAAATTTAGTTGACGTAAATGTGCAAGAATTAGCTTCCGTAAAAATATGGATGGTAGATGTTAATGTTAGCAACAGTTCAATGATAAAAATGGGTATAACCATCTAAAAATTATCGAAATTGTGGTTATATTTATTATTGGAAATTCCATAATTTCCTTTTTAGACCTGCCTTTCTGATCAAGCTGCTTGACCTCTACCATCCATCGGGAGAGGTATTTAACTGTAAGGTTTAAAGTTGATTAGCTAATTACTCCAGTACTTGGGGCATTTGTGCATTTAAATTTAGTAATGGGGACTCTTCGTAATTTGCTAACTGTAATGAGATATCGCAGTGGCATAATGTTAGTTGTTTGACACAGGTTGGACGATACCCTAGACATCTTATAAGCTTGTTTTTCCGCTTGCTATATCCATGGTACTGGCCTTCATCTTGTTGGAATTTCATTATGTCATGCATACTGGCTGTGTTTTACTCGTTGTTAAGGTTGATGTTTTCATGGTGGGGAAAGCTGACAAAGCACAGATCATCTTAAGTATATACAGTGGCGTTTCTCAGAATACCAGACGTGTGTAATTTACATGTAGTTAATGTATAATATTCCCCTCCTTCAATACCTTGTGTTGTTGTAACTGTGACCGCTTGCTTTCTAGCCAGTGTTTTTGTACTTGAAAATCTCGTTCATGCAACGGAGTTGCAACCCCCTATCCCAAGTACAAACAGCCATGAAGTGGCTAGCCCATTTTACTTAAGAAAAGGGTGTACCGCCAAAACTGTCGAGTACTAATTTACTTTTGTATACAAGACATTTTATAGATTAAGAGAAACGTCCTCTGGGCCCTTAGGACTGGCTGATTTGGGTGGGGGGAGGGGGATTACGGCGAAACCCAGATAGGCTTGCAGCTAGGTCATGAAAAATGCTAGCATAGAGATAGTGTCTAAGTGGGTGATGGGCTAATTACCCCATACTGTGCGCCTTCATTTAAGGTAATAATAATGGGCTAGAAGTAATAAGGGCCCCTTATTGGGCCGAAGACCACATTAAACGCCCTAGGAAAAGAAATTCTAGATGGGCGGTCATTATGGGCTCAAAAAAATAGTGAGTGCCCTTCATACTGGTCTAAATTAGGGGACACTATGCCCAACTAATTTTGAGCGTTGAACTACAATCTACTAATTGGCTGCTCTCCCATAAAGGAATTTAGCTGGCAATTGGGCTGAGTAGGTGCTTAAATAGATGGGCCTTGCTGAAAGCTAAATTTCGAAACGGACGACTATAGTTAGGTCGGACATTCTTATGGCTCCTCTTATACTGGGGCTCGTATTACCATCCTTAACTTCTTTTCAACAATGTTATCTTCCGAACAAACGTTCATTGCAATTTAATAAATTATAAAAGAAATAAAATATAATGTAAACAAGTCTCGCAACTGCACATTTTGTAAAGATTACTTCATTAAAGAGCCTCGTAAGCAAGCGAGATCCATAGGCTTCGACTACAGATGATATATATCGCTAGAATATTCAGGGAAAGCAAGAAGAGAAAATGACACTTGAAAATAAACTAAAGATGGTATGAATGCCCCTAATTTTAAAGCGCTACACCTGTAAAGGGTATGGAACAGTTACTCATCATCACAGATGTAGGCAAGAAGACCATCGAGCTTAACTCCATAGCCATGATCTCTAGGAAAGACTTTCAAAGACTTCCGTCCATGCAGATAGAATGTTAACATCATAACAGGTAATTACCAGGCATCGCGTGCACTGTCATGATCATTAATCGAACCAGAAGCAACATAGCCCGCATCGCTAATACAGAACATCCTACTAGTCATGACTGTTTTACTCTTCCGCTGGAAACGGAGAACTAATTCCATCCTTGGGGAAAGTTGACATAATCAAGACAGAAATCACGTCCAAATATAAAAAAAGAAGCGTACATTCTCAAAACGTTAAAGATAGGCGGACAGCGAAGGCTAGCTTTGTTTTTGTGCAGCAGACATTGCTGCTGCAGCTGCTTTCTGCACAGGGCATTACAGTCAGAAACCTTTTAGGCCACTCTCTTGGATTCTGGATCTTTCCCACTTTGATAATCCGTTTTTCAAGAATGAAGGAACTCAAGCCAAACAACTGATTATAGTTTACAAATGCTACTGTCCACAACTTTAACAGTGTATTCAGGCGGACATCAACAACAAAACATCATGCTGTATAATACTCGATTCTAACAGCCTAATCGAGGATAGATATTCACCTTCCCAAAGTAAGATTATGGAAAAGTATCCATAATTTATAATGATGAAAGGTAAAACATTACTTTGTTTCCATTGCTTCTTCGTGATACTTTTCCAAATCAGCATCAAGATCTTCAGCAGAGAGCTTCTCAGCTTGGTTTCTTCCTTGTCCTCGTCCCCTTCCAC
Organism: Begonia peltatifolia; assembly: GCA_022433055.1. NCBI lineage: Eukaryota > Viridiplantae > Streptophyta > Magnoliopsida > Cucurbitales > Begoniaceae > Begonia > Begonia peltatifolia. Next base: position 5,793,765 of record CM039527.1, read on the forward strand.
CAAATCTACGGCCTCCACTACTGACACCACGAGGTCGACCAGAAGGACCACCTCTACCTGGACCTCCACTGTCAAAAAAAATCCCACATTAACATAGCTGGCATGAAAGATGAAAAACGGATCAATGAAATTCATTTCCAGTACAATAAAATTTTGAATTGATCTTTTAACCCACAAACCAAATACAGATAGACTTTAGTATAATCAATGCATCAAAGCATGAGTTGTTATGGAAGTTACATAAGGGAACAGTAAATAAAAAATACCAACGCTAGAAATAGACAAGACCAAATGAGATTCATAATTTATGCATTATCAAAAGTCTTTTCAGAACAATGAATCATCTTGGTCGGATAAACATTCTATCTTAGAACCAGCACAAAGAAAGGATTGCAATAATGAAATAATATCATAACTATTAATGACATTATATATTACCCCACCATTTCAAAGAATTCAGTTTAATATGAAAACAATACAAGTAACATTTTTTTAGATGGTTATTTCCATCTTTGGTTACAAAAGTACAAAATGCCATGAGTAGATTATATTTTTCATCACACATTTCAACAACCAATATTAACAAGAGATGAATAGACGAAGGTTGCGCAGTCTCTCTCAATAAAATTGAGAAAATCATTTCATTAATGTAATAACATGAAAACTCGATCAAACTTAGCAGATTATAAAAGCAATATATCCAGACCATAGATCCTAACATTTGAGCATAAGAAATAATACCTTCTGGAAAGTCCATTAGAGTTTCCAAAAACTCCATTCACACCAATGGCTGCAGGCACAGGTGGTGTCACGATGTTTGTTCCCACTATCTCTATTTTCATGGGTTTCCCATCAAGCTGCACATTGTTGTATCTCTTTATAGCAGCAATAGCGTCTGCTCTCCTTGAGAAGACTACCTCTGCCGTTCCCTGAGACAATCAAACCTTTCTTAGCTGGTGGAACAAAGATCAGAAACATGGAATATTTTTCAACATTTACTACATACCTTTGATCTCCCACTCTTATCATAATGAATTGCGTATCGTTTCAGATCACCAACTTCTGAAAATAGATCCTGCATATATACAATCTTCCGTTAGAAGAGGAGCCAAGAACATTGGTCTCATATTTCGAAATTTCTTGAAAATGGAAGCAGAAAAGGCTTGGACGAATAGCTTGGTTGACAAGAAATGAGAAATATTAGCCATATTTCTATTTATTTAAAAATATGTGTAGACAGAGAAAATGAAATAAATAAATATTAGAGAGATGCTTGAACTGAATCTCCTTCAAGACTAAAGCGTTAATCTGGAAACAGGAAATTCTTCAACACACTCAGAAACCCAAGCAAGGCCTCAATCCCCATGTTAGGAGCAAAATAATATTCTTACACGTATTAAAAAAATTTCTCAAGCCAACCATCCATTTTACTTAAGAAAAACACAGAGATCCCGCTTAAACATGCCTATGAGTAACAGAACTGCGGCAAAGTATCTCATGTTACAACAGATCCGAACACTAATGTTTTAACCCAAGAATAAAACACAAGTAAATTCAGTTTCTCAATAAAGACTACAGCCTTCAAGATCTTACAAATGAAATGAACTATCGAAAGTAAATTCAAAAGAAAAAACCAAGAATCATCGTGATTTGTATTGAATACAATTAAATGGATTCCACCAAATTTACCTTGATGTCCTCGTTTGAAACGCCATATTCCAAATTGGATACGTAAAGCTTAGATCCCGTTTCGATAGCAGAGGCTCGTCCAACCAGCGAGGTGTATGCAGGACCCTGATCGATGAACATGTCGCGTTGCCACGTTGTCTCCGGCGCCTAAACCCCGAATGTACAAGTAAAAACCCTAACTTATAAAAAGGGAAAAAATCGAAGCACGGAAGCGTAGTAACAGACAAATCTGAGCTGAAACTCTAATCTCCACCTTTGCTGCCGCATAAGGCACCGCCCTATTTACGCCACGATTGGGAACGCGACGAGCGGGACCAGGTCCGGTAGATGTTCCACGGCCGCGGCCCCTGGAATTTCCGGAGCCAGATTTCTTGTTACTGTTGATGATGTCGTCGAGGCTCATGTCTAGAGCACCTGGTCCTGCCATCGTCGGCGAATGGAAACCCTAATTCTATGGAGAAAGAGAGAGAGAGAGAGAGGTTGGGCCTTGGGGAGAGAGTAGGAAAGGCGGCTAGAGAGGCTTGCCCGAATCAACGATGCCCGCTATAAATTGGAATAAACATGAGGCAACATCAACCTGGTTCCAGTGATTAATAAGTAAATTACTAAACTACCCTGTTTAATTGATAAATTATCTAGAATGACATAATTTATTAAATTTGTCACTTATATTTTTTTTTGAGAATTATCAATAATTATTAAAATTAAATTGTTGGATGCAAATTAATTTAATTATCTATATATTTCTAACGCGTCAGCATGGTTTATAAATAAGTGCGGTGCCTTGTGCCCGAACTGGAGCTCCTGTTTACTTGGCCGCTGTGCTTGAGTACCTAGCAGCGGAGATACTTAGTCATACTGTTCTATTTCATTCTTCACTTTCACCTCCTCTGCTCAGTGCTTTTAGAGTCCGCTTTTACGGTCACCGTCGACGGTTTTCGAAATGAGATTTGTGCATAACCCCGAGTTTCTGGTTATTTTTCGACTTGGCTTATTTATAGAAACTTGATAATGCACTCTTTGATTAAATCTCTGAAAAAATTGTGCAGGATTCCTGTCTGTGCTACTCCAGTATTTATTCGGGTTAAATGGCTGTTTTTGTAGCTGCTAAAGTTGGCCGGAAATGCGCTCGAGATAACAAGAAAAATAGGATCATTCCAACGCACTTTCTTCTTGCTGTAAGGAACGACGAAGAGCTAGGGAAGTTGCTCGCAGGCGTGACAATCGCCCGCGGTGGTGTTCTTCCAAACATAAACCCAATTCTCTTACCAAAGATGTCGGACAAGTCCACCAGCGAGCCTAAAGCTCCATCTAAGGCCACCAAGTCTCCCAAGAAGGCGCGGTTTCCGTCTGCAATTCCTGATGCATTTTTTTATGTTTAGCTCATCCATTGTAACCTTTACGATGCTGGAATTCCGCTTAACTTTTTATTAAACATGGACGAAACTTCCTGCTTCTTGAAATATTCGTTTTCTTCTTTAAATTTTATCCAGCCGTTGATTAAGATTTCATCCAACGGTTCATTGGCGGCTACACTCCGATCAACGGAAGATCCGCTATAAAACCGTGTTGCGTGAATCAATTCAGTCGCCGTTCGTTCACGTTACTCACAGAGCCGCAGATAATTCGGCCGTTAGGCTAGGGGAGGTTAACTTTAATGGATACGCCTGTTGGAGTTACGCAGGGAGTCGCCGGCAGAAAAGGAGGCGGTACGAAGAAGAAGCCGGTTTCGCGTTCTGTCAAGGCCGGTTTACAGTTTCCGGTCGGTAGAATAGGTCGATATTTGAAAAATGGAAGGTATGCGCAGCGCGTCGGAACTGGAGCTCCGGTTTACTTGGCCGCTGTGCTCGAGTACCTTGCAGCGGAGGTACGTGATTCTTTTTCCTTTCATGCCTTTCTCTGCGCAATGCTTTTAGAGTCTGTTCTCATGGTCATTATCTGCGATTCTCGAAATGAGGATTTCGTCCAAAGCCGTCAGCCTGAGATCGCCTCTGGTTTTTTGATTTGTCTGTCCATCGTAAGTTGGGAAATCAAATCCACTTCAAAATTTGCTTACAGAAAAAGTCATGTTCGTTACAAATGCATAGTTATATTTATTATGAATAGGAAATTTGAGTAGGTACTTGAGTTGGCTGGAAATGCAGCTCGCGACAACAAGAAAACGAGGATCATTCCTAGGCACTTGCTTCTTGCTGTGAGGAATGATGATGAGCTCGGAAAGTTGCTCGAGGGCGTGACAATCCCTCACGGTGGTGTTCTTCCAAATATAAACCCAGTTCTCTTACCAAAGAAAACGGACAAATCCACCAAGTCTCCAAAGCAGGCGTAGTTTCTCAGCAATTTCTAAATTTATCATTCCTCTGAAACTCTTATTTTTGGCTCGTCCATGGTGATGTTGAAGATACTGTTTGAACTTAAACGAAACTTTCGGTTTCTCCTTTAGACATCCTCTTTTTCATCATTGCCGATCAATCACTCTTTAACATTGAATATAAAGGAGGTTCTTTCACGTAGTTGAAGAAATGCGTGTTCTTTCGAAAATTACATTGCAATTTCTTCATCAACCAGATGGAAAAACGAAAGAGACAACCCGGCGACCTTCTAACTACATTCTTCAGTATGCAGAACAAAGCTGCTGCCCTTAAGATCAAACAAAGTATTCAATCGCGCAAGTATCATTTTGATATCCAGCATTTCTTCTCGAGTGAATTAAGCAGATCCACATTTTTCATACAGACCCAATTAAAAAAAAAAAAAAAAAAAAGGCTAGATGGAAAATGAAAATTTCGATTTCTCTAAGAAAATTAACCCTACAATTCTGAAGAAACTACAATCGATTAGCCAATTCACATCGGTAAACACGACAAATTTCACATGGCTTTCTATGAGCTAGTAAACTTCGTCACCGCCTTAGTTCCTTCAGAAACGGCGTGCTTTGCTAATTCTCCTGGAAGAACGAGCCTCACAGCCGTCTGGATCTCCCTAGAAGTAATGGTCGGCTTCTTGTTGTATCGAGCTAATCTTGACGACTCCTGAGCCAGCTTCTCGAAAATGTCATTGATAAAACTGTTCATAATCCCCATCGCCTTGCTTGAGATTCCGATGTCAGGGTGAACCTGCTTCAACACCTTGAAGATGTAGATTTTGTAAGTCTCTATGCTCTTTTTCGTCCTCTTTTTCTTCTTATCTCCGGCAGCAGCTCCACCATCCTTCGGTAGCTTCTTGCCGGCCTTGGGCTTCTTCTCCGCCGGAGCTTTCTCCGCTACGGCGGACTTTTTCTCCTCCGCAGGCTTCTTCTCAGCGGGCTTCTTATCAGCTTTAGGGGCCATTGCTCAAAAATCCAACTTACAACAATAAGTCTGGCGTCAGGCTGTTCGAGAAAAGTGCGATGTGAGGTGAATTATAATCGGATATATATCGAAGAGATCCATGCGTTTTCATTTGCTATTTGAGATTCACTCGGATGGATGACGTGTGATGTTTCTTAAACGTTGCTTCTTATATGATTAAGATATTTGTTGAACGGTTGAAGATGATTATCGCATCCTTGTCCGGATTGCTGACTTGGCTACGTACTGAATTTGGGCTAGGCCCATCAATTATCTCGCCGATGAGTAGGATGCCAGCTCAACCTTCCGTCAACTATCCACTGCATCCAAGCGCATATTAAAAATATGTTTATAGTCTGACACGTGTAACGATGGAGGCGAGATCTGTTCTGTCGAATACTAATTCATTGATATTTGATTCTCCCAGAGTTGAGAATTTCGATCGTAAAACTGCTAAATTCAAAGAGGGAAGCTCGGTGGTCGCCGGTCGGAGAAATTACCTCTCTCGTTTTGGTGGAGGTATCTGTTCATCTCCCTTTTCGATTTTTACCGACCTTTTCGATTCTCATTTCTTCTGGATCTCTTCTCTGTCTTTTTCTTTTCCGATCTGGTACATGATTATCTTAATTTCTCTCTCTTTTTTTATATGTGTGTAATCTGCAGAGGAGGGTGTAATTTTAGGTGTTTTTGGAGGCATTTCATTGATTTGATTGTCAGTTAATGGCTGCTCCACCGGCCCGAGCTCGAGCCGATTATGATTATCTCATCAAGCTTCTATTAATTGGCGATAGTGGTGCGTGATTTCTAACTTTTCTTCGTTTTTCTTCTTTAATATCATCGCGGATCATGTCTCTTGATCTCATTTTTTGTGAAGCGAGGAGGAAAAATTAGTTTTTTGTGAAATTGATCACGATATATACAACTGCTAGCGAGTTAATTTGTCAATTTCAGATATCGGAAACGAAATGCTAACTATCACATTCTTCACCTTGGCAGGGGTTGGTAAGAGTTGCCTTCTATTGCGTTTTTCTGATGGTTCTTTCACCACGAGTTTTATCACAACCATTGGGTGTGTGAAGTCCTAATTTGATGCCCTTTTTGTTCCTTTATTTCCAAGTAAAAGCAAAGAATGATATATTGCAATGCTTATTGTTGTTGTTGTTAATTCTAGAGATGTCTATCTGATATCAAAAGGTTCGATTTCTATTTGCAGTATTGATTTTAAGATAAGAACCATTGAGCTTGAAGGAAAACGTATCAAGCTCCAAATTTGGGACACAGCTGGTCAAGAACGATTCCGTACAATTACAACTGGTAAGTTTGTAATATTTTCCCTATAGTGCAGCTTAGATATCATAAAAATAGTGTAATGCCCCAATTTTAAAATTTTCATTTTAATTTTTTAAATTTGAAACTCTAATTTAAAAAATTTTCAAATTGATTTAGAATTAAATTTGAGCATTAAAAATCTTAATTTCAGAATATTGAAAATAATGACTTAAACATTAAATGCACAGAGTTTTATCAAAATTTTCAACATTAAATAACTTTGTCGAAAACTATAAAATAATTCATAAAAGTTTAAATAAGTTCAACATAGTTTATTCAAAGTAAAAAAAAAAATTGAAAGATCTTCAAAAACAAAAAATACTTCTTTAAACTCTTTCCTTCAAACTAAAACATTTTCTTCTTCTGTATGTTCATTTGTCTCTGGAAGGTTCTTGATCACAGTCATTTCTTCCTCATATAAAAACTCACATACATCACAAAATTATACAACTATAAGATATAACTCAGCGAGCGAAAATACGTGCAACTGTCAAAATTAACATTAACTTTTACCTAATCCTGATTTACCAATAATTGACTGGTTGGAACTCATTTTTCAACCTTATACTTAGTCATCTCATTGTTGTTCAGGTGTAGTCATGTTCAAGCTCACCATCTCATTGATGTTCATGTTTTTTCTATCACATATTTTTCGTCAATTCCATCATATTCATACAGATACGAAATGCTCTACCAATTTTATATTTATACAATTCTATGTCAATTCTTAAACATGCATGCTCAAATATCGAAAACATGTAACAAAATAATTATAAGAAAATAACATAGATTTTGTGATGTAGGGTCATAGCCCAAACGTTGAAAACGTAGTATTTTCACTTATTTGGATTCCAAGTGATTGGAATTTATCAAGATTTTTCGATATTCCAATAATTTTTTGTATGAATAAATACTCGATATTAAATTCCTTCTAAAATAAATCCAACTTTCAGAATAACTATGGCAGAATTTTATTACGTGTGCTCTTAGGTCGGATCGGGTCGGATTGGATTGATTCGAATTGATTTGGACAATTTCCAAGATTTGCCTTGTATAAATCAAATATTTGGTATTAAATTTCTAATTCGATAAATTCATTTCATAACGATTTAGGCAAAAATTTCTTACCGGTAAAATCTTATATCGATTCGGTATAATTCGGGATAAAATTTTGGGTCGGGTCTAGTTCAGTTGGATCGGATTCGATTTAGCTGGACCAGTTCTGGTTTGGTTGGTTCGGTTCGTTGGAGTGGAGGACTGCTTTTTCAGAGTTACTGTGCGTCGGAGGTCGAGGGGTGATCCGAACTAGAGGTAAAAGTCTCTGAACTCAAGAGGGAGGAAGAGAGAGAGCTGTTGGTGTGATTTTCTTCATCGTTGAACACCTCTATTTATAGAGAAGTTTGCACCCCGCTCCTCCGAGAAATCCAAATTCAGATTTCTCGAGCTGTGAATTGATCCGCCCTGATTTTTCGAGCTAATGATTTAGGTTTTCATATGTTTCTTGACATTATTCCAGACTAAATTCCTCTTGTTCAATGCCGGATTTTAAGAGGAGAATCCAATTCGAGTTCAGCTCGAATTTACTGAGCTGTAGATTCGAGCTTCTTCTATTCTAGCATGATTTTTAGGCTAGTTTCATTCAAATTTTTCTAAGAAAAATTTGAGATTAGGTTATTGATTTGGTTGATTTGGAGAAATTTAAATTTTGAAATTAAACTTTGAATTGAACTCTAAATTGTTACCGATAGGCATTATGCTTGCAGGATCTTTGAGAGACAAGCTTAATTTCTTTCTCAAAGTTCATTTTTATTATGCTTTCTTCTAATGGAGATGGAGCGCGAATAGATATATGTATACATCCTTACATCTTCAGTAGTCATTCTGGAGTTTAAGGGAGCAAATTTTCTTGATAACAACATTTTTTGTTGTGTTCCAGATGCCAGATTATTTAACACATTTTTTGGACACACTTTCATCACCACCATCTATTATTGTGTTACCCTCTGCCTTTCAGTCGTATAGTTTCTTTTTTTTTTTTAAATGTAAATGGAAGGTGTCAACCAAATTAACTCGTTTTATCTCTCATTCCCAGCGTACTATCGAGGAGCAATGGGTATATTGTTGGTCTACGATGTCACCGATGAATCATCTTTCAACAGTAATAAGTCTTCCTCAACATTCTTCTTTTTACCTTTTGTTCTTTGCCATTTCCTGTCTAACTGATACACATCTTCATCGTGATGATAAGATTTCAGTTTGGGTGTTTGATTGATAAAGTTCTAGTATTTGTTAACTTCATCCGACTAAATTTTCATATATGAATCTTCTCTTTTGTTTTGTAATTACTTCAGACATCAGAAATTGGATTCGGAACATTGAACAGCATGCTTCGGATAATGTCAACAAGATATTGGTTGGAAACAAGGCAGATATGGATGAAAGCAAAAGGGTATGTTTCATTGCACATTGCGAGGATGGCTTTGTTCTGCGTTCAAGTATTTCATCACTGCATCTGCATTGTCTTTAAACGACTGTGTTTTTCTAAAGCTTAAACAAATGCTTCTGATGCAGACATTATAGAGGAAGATAATGCTTAATAACTTCTGATTAATTGAATAAACCATTTCCCTCTTCAAGTTTTCCTTTTGCTTGTACGTATCCCAATATCTTTACTCAATTTAATCATTCTCTTGGATTCAGGCTGTTCCCACCTCCAAAGGTCAAGCCCTTGCAGATGAATATGGGATCCAATTTTTTGAAACTGTGCGTAAAATCTACTGCCTCTGCAAATTGTTTTACAGCTTGTGATTTCCTAATAGATGTTCTTCTCTCAGAGTGCCAAGACTAATCTAAACGTTGAGCAAGTCTTCTTTTCAATAGCTAAGGATATAAAGCAAAGGCTTGCTGATACAGATACTAAAGTTGAGGTAGTTAAACCGTTTCATATAAAAGGACTATAAATTTTTTGTATTTCGCGCTGATTTTATTCTCGATTTTAATTTTTTTTAATGTCACTCTGGGGCGGCAGCCATCCGCCATCCGGATCAATCAACCCAACCAAGGTGCTGCTACTGGACAAGCTACACAAAAATCAGCTTGCTGTGGTTGAGTCTTTGATTTTTTTTCTTTTTCGCCTGGGTATTGTAGGCAACTCTTTGTCTGAGAAGGCAAAATGAACTAATTATGACTACATATTGGTACGTGTAATTTGTCAAATATTTAACTCGACCTTTCCCGTGTGATAGTATTTTTGTTATTTGATAATCACATTTTGTGGTCAACTCCTGAAACGTATCTTTGATCGACATATTGGTTCGCCGCATTTCTATGGATGTCTACTTGCCATTTTACATGAAAGGTTATCAATCTATATATATCTCTGGAGAGCGAACTCTATCCACCATTAATTTGTTATATAATCGTTTAAAAACAATGATGGGGATGACCCATGTTGCAGAAAATTGATCTAAGAAATAAACCAGAATAAAAAACTGTCAATTTATTTCGAAGAAACTGTTGTTCACAGATTTAGTAGTTCCTGTTTCTTGGTTGGTAATCATTCTACTATGTCTCATGTACCAAACAAACAACCTAGATTGGTCAAAGGCACGATCTCTTGCATTTACATAAATACTCATATTCTCTTCAATCTTAGGAAGAAAAACTCGTCAGTACCCATTTAAGCAAGGTTTGCTGAAACCACTACTATAGGTTCAGCTCTTCCTTTCCATAAATTCGCTGAAGCTCTCTTGTAGCTGCTTGAAATGATTCTGTGCGTAGAGAGAGAGAGAGAGGTGAAACATTTAACAAGACTGGAAAAAATGGAAATGTTACAGGCAAAAGAAACCTTCATTACCTTTCCATATGCGGAAAGATTTTTGATTGATTGGAGCACCAAATACAGTTTGAATTGTATCAAACAAGCAGCTTTGAGGTGTGCTCCTCAATTCTTGTACTATCTGGTAAATTGTCTTCCCATTCTCGAAGTAAATATGATTATTCGGATGTTTAGTTTTGCTGCCGGCATGCCTCTCAAACTCGTAAGCATTAAGCACCTGCATATAAATGACATATCCCCATATAAGACCGAAACTACATTTTTCCTAGTCTCGAACAATGTAGCTGAGAAAGCTAACCTTAGAAAAGTTACATGATTGACAACCACAAAGATAGCCAGAGCCTTTGATAATCCCACGAAGTTCCTTGTTCCACGATCAAATTAAAAAATGAATAAATTTCCGATTGAGATATAACACCATATAAATGGCATAATTAAGAAAGAAAAAAAATTTACCTCCCGTGCCAAGGAGATGTACTTGACTGGAACACCATCAAGCATACCGGTGGATATCAAAGTTCTGACATTTGAAGGGAAACTATTGGGAGCTTCTTTCCTCGATGTTTTAAACTCTGATTTATTCTTTACAATAGTTTCAGGTTTTAATTTAGAAGTTTGACTAGAGCAAGAAATTGCACTGGCATTTGATCCATCCAATGCCTCCTCGTAGGGTGTTCCGGATACTTGAACTGATTGATTGTATGAGACATTACAGCTGCCAATAGGCCGACCCAATGGCACAATATCATGCTCTTCAGGAAACCCACCAAAAGATATTATGTTGGGATCTGCTTTATAATAGGTATCACCAATTGGCATTGCAATGTTATCTTCCTTTCCAAATCCAAGGCCTAGTAACTTCCCATGAGCATCACCTCTGTTGCATGAATGGTCAATCAATGTGACACCACCATCCTCTTTATAGGCCTGCCTACTTGAATAGAAACCACTGCTTATTTTTCTGGAATGGAGCTGTTCTACTGTCAGATCATGGTTATTTTCCTTGAAAGAATTATGCCCCCTCAGATTGTAAATATCAAGGTCATTTTCCACACAATCATCTTTAACTTTTCTCAATTCGCCATAAATTGAAGATGCTCCACGATCTTCCATAGCATGTGATATGGACAAGCCAATAGATGCATCTCCTTCAAATTGGCCGCTCAAATTCAAACTATCAGCTCGCACAGAAGATAAGTCTCTGCTGGGAAATTGAATTGGCCGTGCAGTTTCTGATTCAAACATTCGATCAATAAAGTGATTTTGGACTGATTGAAAATTGGATGCATTCTCCCAGGGAGAAATATTAGCAATTGGGAACTCATAACTCAATTTACTATTTGGAGCTTGTACCACTCGCTTCTTGTTGGGAAAGATGTCCGAGTCAGCAGCATCTACAAACCACCGTTGAGATCGCTTTCTTTGTATTCGTGAAGGGTCATCACAAGTTGAATTTGGATCAGTAACAAATTCAGAGCCTTTATCCATCCAAAAGCCCTTGTTACAGAACGACTACAAAAAAGCATAATATGGAATATTATTGCTTGACCATATCACCTCTTTTGCAGAAACATAACCAAAAATTTAGGTTAAAAGAACATTTCTCACATATTAGCAGACAGGCAAATTAATCGATGACCATCACTTCAAAATTAAACTCCAACAAATTCTCCCCAAAAATCCTACGAAATAGCTTCTAAATATTGCTTAATGCTCCACAAAATAATCCAACAATAGCTTATAAATATATCTAATATGACAGAAGCCTTCAAAAATTATCGACAAACTATAAGAACAATTTTTGAGATACAGATAATGATCAAATACGGAATTCGAGAAAATCCAACATAAACAGTTGGAGAGCTGATAAAAAATACAATCAATGCGAAGCAAAATTAAAAACAAACAAGAATCAAATATGACATGCCCTCAAGAATAATGAAATTCTCACAATTGTTAAAAAAGAAAGTAAACTTTAAAAAGTACAATTCTTACATAACAAGCTTATACTTTTAAAAAAGAATCCTGAATATACCATTCCGCGCTTTTGGTTCAAAATTGTAATCAGCGACTATTGGATTCCGTTTTCAGGCCTCATGTTTCTTCACTTGCACACAATCAAGCACGCGCCATAGTCAGTAGCAAAAACACAACCTCCGCCGATAAAATTTCTGAATAAACCCAAATCCCACATCAGTAACTATTCAACGAACTTAATTTCTCAAAATTGACAAGAAACAAAACAATTGCAGATAATTTGAGAAGAACAGTCGCCCCAAAACAATATTAATAAAGAAAAGAAGTACAATGATCCATACCTATGAAAATGGCCGAAACAAAAGACCATCCAGTTGATCACTTATTATTATAGAATTTCCCGCGAATCGATTCCAACGATAAAAATCGGCCGCAACAAACCGTCCGGTAAAAGAAATCCTGGTATCCGAGAGCACTCGAACATTTCCGATGGGAAAAATTATACTACAGAACGAACTTGCATGCCCAAATCTCCCGATTAAGTCTTCGTGGATACACGTGTACTGGTAACGTACCATCGAGCCGTTCGTTATGGACCAGAATAGCAACGGGCCCACTCAAGGCCCAGACCGATTATTGAAACGAATTCATCAAAAAAACATCCAGGTTCGGCTCGGCTGGGTTCTACCTTAAAATCGGTTTGCACGTAGCTTATGGCAGGGAGAAGCTCCGACGCCTTGAGAGCGTGGCATGAGCTGGGTAGGCGAAATCATTTTCAGACAAGTCATGCCAGACGAATCCGTTCTTGTAGCTCCTAAATCAGAAGAAGGTCCAAGCCGTTGACTACATCTAAGGATGGATCGCCATTGAAGGAGAAAAATCGCAGAGATTAAGATTATTAACAATATATACTTAGACTGATCTACAATTTCGATTTCGGACTCTAACCTGAGGTTTCTACTTGGCAGACAAATAGATGAGATAAACTAGAAGTAACATTTGAACTTCCACTTCGAATCACCTCTGGGATAGAGCCCTTCCGAAGAGGAAAGAGGAACTTCCATGAAATGAGGTTGCTCGATCTAACCATTCAGATCTTACTACGCTCCGGACTGATCTCTCTGTCATTCCATTTCTTCGACGGAATCTGACGTTCAGTGGGTTTTCCCCTGCAAATGGCCGCCGAACTCCAGGTCAATAAAATTAAAAAAAAAAAAAAAAAGATTTACCCAACGGGATTAGGCGGGTAGGTAGTACGATGAGGCTTACCTTAAAAAGCTTAATGGACCGCAGTTTCAGGTCCATCATAAGTAGAAAGTAGACGACCCAAAATGAGCCTCAATTAATCTTTAGTCAGGAAATAAAAATTAATAAATAAAATTAAAATATATTCTTAGTATTATCTATACCTTTTCTAAGTGCTTTTACCGTAATATTATATATTTTGCGTTAAATGCTGCACGAATTTATTACTAAAATTAGTCAAAAATGTGTTGTATTTTACTTACAACCAATGCATTTTCTACTCTTCTAAGCGATGTGAGATTATATATCTCGACTAGTATAAATTGAGTCATCACATTTGGACGATTTTTTACTTCATATGTCGAGTTGTCACAATACTCATGAATTTATGACTACATATGCAAATTAAATTTCCAATAATGTATAATATATTTATCGAACATCGTAGAATACATGACTAGTCGAAACCCTTCTTTACATTGTAGGATTATTATAGCTAAGCATAAGTTCTAAAAATACCGTAAGATGCTACTAGAATTGGAGAATATGACCAAGGAAACGAAAAAGAGAGAACTACTTTTAATTAACTTATTAAAACATTAAACAAATATAAAGTATATAATATACAATATACATGGGTGACGTCACAGGGCACTAGGGGGTAACTCTCAATATTAATCCACAACAACAAACGTAAGCAATTCCACTCTCCTCTCAAAACTCACCACTTTGATTTTCTATACCCACTAGCTTCAAAGCCAACACTTATCACAAAATTCTCTCTTACTGTTCCCATTTCTTTATGCGATAAGACATTGCATTGCTCACCACTCTTTGGATTCTAGTACAACAATATCATATATCCTCCTATGAAACTTTCTTTGTCTAATCATATTCTTTAAATAAACAAAACTCCCACATAATAAAAGGACACCCTTTGACAAAAATAAAGTAGAGCAACTTGTGAGAAGCAGCTCTGCAAACCGCTAGATTCTGGTCATGAAATGAGATCTCAATTCAACGCATCACTAAAAGAAGGCATCTAAAGTGGGAAAGCGCCACCATTATGGACTGGCTGTTCTAATATTCAAGCTATAGACCCCATGCTTTGACTCATTACCAGGGTATAAAACAATTGGGGAATGATCATTCCTGTATTCTTCTCATCGTTCAAATTTGAACTTTGCCCATCAAAATCTATGCATGTAATGCATAAACTAGAATGAGATTTCAATTTTCAAGGTTTGTTGTCAACTGATAAAAGTATATGATCAAAATTAGCTATGATGGGTCAGGGTCGTTGAGTATTGTTGAGAATCAAAAGGTGATAATTGAAAAAAAAAAAGTGAAATAACAGAGACACCAAGTTTCATATGAAAAATCCTTGACGGGAAAAAACTACAAGTAAAGAAGAAATTTGCTATAAGAAATTAAGATAATAATGAATTTTGTGACTTAAACATTAATAAATAAAAAAATATAAAATTCTAATATTGATATACAGACTCCATCCGGCTCAAGTACAGTTCGGGTTGTACCGAGTTCTAAGCAAGAATTTACGAAGAAAACAGTAAATTAACACAACTTTTGTCCAAATGTATGAATGTTAGGACAGCAAGAATTTTGAATCCCACTAGCAGATATATATATATATACACATCCCAGCTCAGATCATTGCAGGTTGAGGATGTTTATTGCCATCACAAGTAGACCATACATACATCATCATGCATGCATGATGCTTGTGGAACAGGCAGAGAGAGATGTATGTTTGTGTGTGTTTTCGAGATAGAGAGAGAAGTTAAATACAGTGGGTTAGCCACAAAATGTTGATATACACACATCAAACAGGTTCATCTTTTTAAAACAACTGTTCCAATTCTCTCCCACTAAAAGGATATTTAAAGGAGTCACTATCCTTTCTGTTCATTTCCTTTACATGTTTATTTTGTAGGTATCCCACCATATTCAATACAGTGATGCCACACTCATTATTTTGTAAGTAGTCATAGAAACATGCATAGGATGCCAATTCCACTATCCTATTAACAAATGTTAGTGCTAAAGAAACGCATAAATTAATTACCCCAAACCCATCTTAGCTGTCATTTCAAATCATATAATAATCCCATCTATTTGTTTTACATCAAATTAATATTAGCCAGTTCTCCAAAAGCCATAGTTAAGTGGAGAGACACAATATAAACCTATCAGCCAACCAAGACAAATCCATACATAAAAAGTATTAAATATTGGGTAAGTGTAATTTAAACTTTGAGGTTTGAGGTCATTTATGGATAGACTTTAAACTATATTTTCTTACAAATCAAACATGCTATTAGTAATTTAAATATTTTTGTTAATTTATTCATTAAATTTAATATTTGTATACAGTATTTTCTATTTAGTCATGAGTTTTAATCTTATTTCTAACTTCTACAACAATTTCTAATCTTATTTTAAACTACGTAGACTTATGAATTTGAAGTCAGATTAAAAATCACTAAGAATGTAATCAGAATAGTTTCACGTTAGAACTGGATAAATTGAAGAGAATGTCAAAATTACTGTCCGATGAAACATGAACATTCTATTTGTCAAAAAATTAAATGAAATCTATTTTGCAAATGAACCCAAAAGTTTACCCCAAAAGATTTCACTAAAGAAGTTTTCTCTCTTAGGCATTTTCACAAACAAATTACAGGCAAGCTTTTTGGAAGCGGGATAATTTGTCCTTTGGCCATACTTTCTTTCACATCCCAAATAGAAAAGCATGTAAAATGCAGATTCCACAACCTCACAAACAATAAACAGATACATAACAAATAAGACGTGTCCAATTGCAAATCAAGAAACATACTAACCCATGGCTGTCTTTTCTTTGTTGGATTAACGCCGATGTTCCAACTTTCAAACGTCACTTCAGCTCTAATGGCGCCCAAAAGGGTTGTCCCCCATTCCCTACCCTTTCCAATTTTGGCTCTCTCTCTTTCCTTATCTTCCACAGAAATTACAGATAATTGGCCTTTATGACAATTGAGAGGCAAATCATTCTTCTTTTCCGCATACGCTGATTGTAAATGTCAGCATTTTCACCATCCTTATCTCCCACGACTGCCCTTTTTGAAGTGTATTTCAAAGCTGACGAAACACTATCCATTCAACGAGTCAATTGTTCGTGTCTTTTAATTTATAATATTACCCATTAAATGTTATTTTCAATTAATTAAGTTGACTGTAAATTATTTAATTCAGTATTTCGAGTAAATTTTGCTAAAAGAAAAGGTTTCCCCTATTTATCGAATTTTTTTATTAATTAACAATTATAAAATATATTCCATCAAATGCTGAAATCAACGATAAGCGGTTGAGATTGATACACGCAGTGGAGCTCATGAAAGCTACGGCCACATATCAGCCCTCTGTTTGGATTATCATTTATAGTGGCGAAGCTGACATCGGGCCGTCAAATGGATGTGAGTGCTCAACGCGTACGGTCTAGATTCAGTCCCGGCTCCCTCCGTTTCTACGCTATCGACACTGGCTTTTGTATAAATTCAGCGCCTTTCCGCCTCCATTAACGAGCAAGCGAGCTGTCTTATCAGTGGACAAAGGGTGAAGAAAACATGGCGCATGAGGAGACGAGAAAGGGACCTTGGACAGAGCAGGAGGATATGCAGCTTCTTTGCTTCGTTGGCCTGTTCGGAGATCGACGATGGGATTTCATTGCCAAAGTTTCAGGTTTGAAGGTGGCGGGAGACACCTGATAGGTAGGGTTTCTATGGAGATTGGTGATTTTTGGGAGGAGATTTTCCTTGACCGCCTCGTTTTGATTTTAGGTTTAAACAGAACTGGAAAAAGTTGCAGACTGCGATGGGTTAATTATCTTCATCCTGGTTTGAAAAGAAGCAAGATGACTCCTCAAGAAGAGCGCCTTGTTCTTGAGCTTCACTCCCAATTTGGCAACAGGTTTCTGAAATTTCTCCGTCGAAATCAATCATTCTTCCATTTTAAATATGATAGGGACAGCTAGAATTATGTGAAATTGGCGATTCATTAGTTGAAATTGATGGCTTGCAGATGGTCGAAAATTGCTCAAAAATTGCCAGGGCGAACTGATAATGAGATCAAGAATTATTGGAGGACGCACATGAGGAAGAAGGCACAGGAGAAGAAAAGGGCCGTACATCATTCATCGTCCTCTTCGAATTGCTCTTCTCCAGCTTCCAACAACCCTACCGTCGATTCCATGGCAATTCGAGAAACTGGAGAAGAAAGCTTTTACGACACTGGGGGGCTTCAAATCTCATCTTCAAAAGGAAAGAATAGTATCGAAGAAGACAATCATGGCGGCCACGAAAATGGCTGCTCGATGGACGACATATGGAAAGACATTGCTATGCAGCCTGTGGAGACGATGTCACAGCCGATTTACCATGGGTACAGCGAAGAGAATTGCAGCTTCACTTGCTCAATGGCTTCTCCTCCATGGGATTACTGTGCAGAGTCTGTGTGGAAGATGGAGGAGGACGAGAGCAAGATGTTTCTCCCAACTAACGATCAAGTAACCCAGCTGATTAGATTTTAATTCATTAAATTTGTTTCTTTACTTAGTATTATCATCGTCTTCTGTAGGAGGGTCTGTGTATAGAAATGAAGTCTCCTCTTAGGTTTCTGGGTCTGATTCATTTCTCTGCACTTCCATAACCATAACCGCTGTAACATCTCATCACCTGCATTAATTATACTTACCCTGTACTTTTCTCCCCCTTTTGTCAATGAATAAGAGGAAGATTCTAGTCTGTTCTTGGAATTTTTAATCGTCCAATTCAAATCTAAGCATCTTTCTAGTTGCTTCTGATCACTCAGACTGAAAAAGGAACGAGATTTTAATGCAAGCAGGCGGTGGAAAGTAAGAGCCATATGCTTGCTTTTTCAGAAGGTCGGTCCTGGTCCATGCAATAGAATTATATTCTATAATACTACAGGCTCGTTCGACGGAGGGCACTCTTTAAATAATTCGAGAGCCGAGATCAATATTATTGACATAGGTAAGGTTAAATTTAACAATTTAATCTTATGAATCTTTCTTCGTGAGAGGTGTTGCTCATTAACATAGCTTAATTAATACTTAAGTGCAACTTAACCTCTCTCGAACCAATCGTACCCAATTCGCCAAAAAACTGAGCCTGCATAGTTAGGGACAACCTAAAACTTCTAAGACTATCATCAGGCTTGGTCCTGTCCATCCAACTTGTACCAAGCCCGAACCTATTTTTGAACGAAGATCTTACCCACGAACTTTATCCGTTCGACTAGTCCAAAGCTCGTCGGAGTTGGCCTGGGTCCAGTGCCGAAGCAGAATAAGGAGGTACGCAGTGGTAAGAAAAGATGGACATCTAAAGGAGGATTGAAATGGAGACCGTCCTTCTTCAACGGGCGGCAGCTTCTTTTGATAAATTCTGCTCTTTGAATTTGACTTTCATCATCGATCAACCCACCCACCGACCTTCAATGTCATCACATCGCACTCTATTTTCTTTTATCTCATCTGTCTCTCGTCATAGCAAGTTTAAAATACATATTTTGAAATGTTCCAAGCTATGATAAAGACTTAAAGGCGGCTGTAACTTTATAAATTAAATCAATATATTTGATAATTTTATGTGTCATTGATTAATTAAAATAAAACCATAGTTGAAAATAATATAATTTGAATAATGGTACGTTTATTGTTCTAATAATTGTTTGATACATTAACTAATTTTTTAAAAAAATAAAATAAGAATGTAAATATATTATTACTCATATAATTTTATTGGTTTGCCCATAATTGCTACCTTAGTATCTATACACTTATTTTTGTGTGCAGCCCCATTTTTAATCAAGGTGTATAATAGAATATAGGCGTGTGATGAGCTAAATAATTAGCTATAAATTTTGAAAATTATTTTCATTAAATAAATTATGGTTTATAGACGTGCGGCGGACTGCGGCGTATTTATCAATTTTTCCTGTTCTATATTTAATGAATTGTGTTTTATGAGCTGTTGTGATTAGATTTCCAAAGGATTTTTAATTAATTTTATTAAATTAATTATTATAATCACTGGATATTCCTTCATTGACTTGTGCATTTTTTATTTCAGTAAAAATAAATAAAAATGACCACGTAGTGAACAATAATAACAAGATCAGGTTTTGATTAAGAGAAAGACGCTGAAGAAGTTGACAAAACCAGACTGAGAAGAACAGAAGAATGCAGAACAACACCCCCAATCAATGAAACGATACGACGAGATGTTTGAGAAAGCAAAGGAATTTTAGAAGTCTGACGAGGGAAGTGGCTGGTGAGTGTTGGGAGAAGAAATGAAAACGGTCTGATAAATGAAGCCGGCAAGGCCACCGCCGATGAGAGGTCCAACCCAGTAGACCCACTGATACTCCCACGACCAGCTGACTACGGCTGGTCCAAACGATACGGCTGGGTTCATCGAGGCTCCGTCGAAGGCACCGCCGGCTAAGATATTTGCGCCCACGATGAAACCAATGGCGATGGGTGCAATTGTCCCTAACGTCCCGTTCTTTGGGTCAATGGCCGTAGCATATACTGTGTAAATGAGGCCAAAGGTCATCACTATTTCGAACACCACCGCATTCCAAGGGCCTACTCCTGAAGATAAAGTAAAAGGCGATGTTTCCTGCAATATTCAATAAAATCATCATTCAATTTATCAGCATGATTACTATCAGTACTCAGTATCGTAGCTACGATTTGATAAATGGTCATTCTTACCAGTCCGCCGGTGGAGAGTTTAAGGAGTAAGCAGGCAACTATGGAGCCAAGCAACTGGGCGATCCAGTACAAAACAAGTTTGATCAAGGTTATATGCCCGCCGACGAAAGCTCCAAATGTGACAGCTGGATTAACATGGCCACCGGAAATCTTTGCCCCGACAGCAACCGCCACAAACAGTCCGAACCCATGAGCTAACGATGCAGCAACTAAACCGGCCGGCGTGGTCGACCCATCGTCGGTGAGCTTGTCTGTAAGAAAACACAGACAGATAGAGTAAATAACATACGGAAATAAACTACTTCTCAAAACGAGAGACGTTTCCGGGGAATCAGAGACTCACTGAAAGCCATTCCGGAGCCTTCGCCGGCAAAGACGAAAATGAGAACGCAGATGAACTCAGCGAAAGCCGTTTTATATGACTCAGCTTGTCTGAACTCAACTGGGTTTCCAATGGCAATACGTGGGAGCGGCATTTTCGTTTTTTTTTCGATCTAGCTTCGTAAAACTTTAAGACCTTTTACTGTGAAAAGCTCTCTCGCTTTCTTCGTTTTCCTCTTGATTCAAAAACCCTAATTTGTGACTGATATATATAGCATAGCAGATGTTAAGGAAGGCTACCGGAGTAGCAGGTTATACATCCATGGCGGCAAATTTTCAACGAGAAAACTAAGAAAGTGTTGGGGTAAGCTCATCCGTCGTTGTCCAAATAGCACCGATCAGACCTCCAAATCATCAGCCTTTTGCCACGTGTACGGTGGACGTGAGTTGGTCAGGCTGATCAAACAGAAAAGAGCAATTTTGATAACCGACCAGTGGGCTGTGAGTGGGTCCCTCAATGATTAGTATGGCTGGGCTTGACCGACCATTGGATTGTTTATACATTGATGATGTGGATTGCCCTGATCCGTTCATCCTATCACTATCAAACCCCAGTTTAGCTTAACCATGTTAATTCAATCTTTTTGTTTTTATAGATATTATGAACAGAGCATAAGACCAATATTTCTCTAATTTTTTCTATTAATTTATTTAAAAAAATAGATTGCACTATATTCCAAGTCTAATTGGGTTTAAAATAGATAATATATTAAAGGAAAATAATAAGTATTTATATTTTTTAACCTTGTGTATAATTTTTCTTTAATTAAAATCCTATTTTCTTTATGGACATGACAAAAGATTGATCCTAGTGTCATATAATAAACCCAAACTATAATGAGCTACAAAATAAGAGTGAGCAAAACCGGTCTGGACCGAAGAACCAGATTAGAACTAACATATTTAATCCGGTTATAGTCGATTTTGAGAAAAAAAAATAAACACTATCCGATTCTATCTTTGTGAGAATTGAAATTCCCAATTCGATTATCAATTTTAATGACACAAAACTCGTATAACTGAACCAGATCATGACAATAAGTAACCCTAACTATTGAATTCTCTTCTCTCATCTTCAGACTTCGCAAATCGCATACTCACAGTTCGTTGCTCACCCTTATCTCAGTCTCTCGCCCTCGCCCTTGCTGTCTCTTGGAGTCTCCACTCTCCAGTCGTCGACTAGCAGCTCACCCCTATCCTCTTAGTCTTATGAATTTTCTCACTGCCTTCAAGGTCTAGGTCTAGATCTGCATGTCCATAAATCAGGCAATCGATAACAATAAGAAACATCGTATATAAGATTCGTGATTCAAGCAATTGAATCTAGGACCCTTCTTGCAAATAAAACTAGATAACTTAGCATCCTAATCTGAATTTCTCGTATTTTGATTCAGTTTTTATTAGATTATTAGATATTTGTTAGATTGTTGGATTTGACTACTAATTGATTATTGGTTTGATAAATTGTTATATTTTATAGAATGAAACCAGAAAGCACTAATGAAAATCAAAATGTAGAAATTCTTTCTCTGACTATTTCTACTAGAAGAATGTAAATTCGTAAATAGGAAGAACATTCATAATCGAATATCAGCGCCCTGCTAGATTTTCACCTTGGATCTAGCCACTTCTTTGGTTATTCTCGATTTTCGCCTTAGATCACTTCTTGGGTTATTCTCAGTTGCTGGAATTGTGTTGTTCCTAGGTCACGGTAAGCATCATGAAGATCAAGTTAAGCATCCTCCTGTTGAGGTGAGGTATTCACGATAAGTTCTTTTAAAAATGATTTGACTTTAAACTTAATATTTCTTAATCCTAGCTAAGATTAGGAAATTAATGCTTATGATAATACGAGCATTAAACATTATTTTGAAGGAATTAAGCAGACTAATAACAGCAATTATTGAGGACAAGTCATGGGTTAAAAAAAACAGAAGATGAGTTGTAGAAATGAATTGAAAATGAAGTAGGTAACGTTCCATCTGCTTCCCTCCCTTAAATATAATTAAATTTAATAATCATTGTAATTAAATATATTAATTATGGGTTTTTAAACTCATTTATTTTTGCTCTTTTTTATCTTGTCTGCGAATATAATGATCAACCACTCTCTCACTCTGTTCAACAGTGAGGCTATAGTCTTATATAGTTAATATTATCCATTTTATTTTATTTGTAATTATGGAAGCATATGAGTCTTAATGCTTCGCCTTTATCTCCTCTTCTTTTTGTATTTATCTATAGTTTATGTATTGATAAGAGGGTGGAGCCTGGAGGTTCATTATTGGAATTTCTTGGATCCTGGGATGAATAAGGATATATTTAAATTAATTTCCAAGAATTTTGTCTTTAAAATATTACTATTTTTTGGATTGAACTGGGGATAAACAAATTATATTCTCTGAAATAAATTAGTCTAAAAGGACCCAAATTTAGAAAGATAAATTTTTACAACGTTGCTTACTATTAAAATGATGATATATTTATACTTTTAATTTTAAAATCTAATTTATTAGTTCGAGAATAATTCATCGTTTATATCAAGTTAAAAATAAATTTTTATTATTTTTTAAGATTAATAAAATATGAAATGAAATGAGCAAGCATGGGATATTGGGTCAGATTAAGTGAGTAGCCCAACACGCCGAGCCTAGTCCAAATTTCAAAATTTAAGGATTTTTCTCTAATGGCTATCTACCTTAACTAGAAGATAACATGATACTAAGTTTTCGTTAAACCCATAGTTAACCTAATAATTAAGGAAATATTGTAACATCTCAAATTCCACCCAACATTGCAATTTTGTTTGCTTCGAGTTGAGTTTCGTGCAACTTTACTTTTGAATTTTATTCCAAAAGATTGTATTCCAAGGCCACAAATTGGTCTTGAGTACTAACAAACCCTCACATTGATGGAATATCACAGTCACCTCCTCTTGAGACGTCTCACATTCTCGTCAGTCGCATTTCAAGTAGACTCTAACACCACTGATTAATGCTCTAAATTTAATTAAGTAATATAATATTATCTATTTTTCAAAGACATTTACGATTTTATTTTTGTCTTTTACTAAAAAAAAATCCATGTATTATTTAGAAATGAATATATATATACAAATTTCCAAGGTAGTATTGTAGTCACCTCATTTGCTCTCGTTGACCCATTTGAATCCAACTTAATTTTCTTCCAAGGAAAGCGTTTCCCACGAAGAAGACAAGACTTCAATTCCTTCCATTTTCACTCTCTGCGGCCACACACCTACTAATACCCCGAACTGCCTCCCCTTCCAATTAATATCCAAATGCATTATTAGGAGACAAAATATAATTTATTTTATATAGTTTTGCTGTCCAGTCAAATAAATGCATCATTCGTCAACTTTATGTTGAAAACATCACTTCCATTATTACTTGTGAGGGGAATAACTTGCATTAGTTTCATTACAAGTGACCGTACCTTTTACTAAGGGTGGAACCAATCTGATTCACTTCGATTCGGTTCAATTATACTCTCAATTGAAACAAAACGATCGACCTTTGAAATTGAACTCGAACTAGACCATTATTTTTGGTTTTCCTCAATTGGGTTTCGATTCGATTCTCGTTTTTTCGATTTATATTGAGTTTTGTATTAGTTTTGTCTGATTTAAGCTGATTTTTACCTATTTAGTTCTACAATTTATAATTTTTAATATAAAAAAATATTATAAATTCAATTTAGTTCGTTCGATTTTGATCAGTTTTTTAAATAATAAACCGATAATCGAATTTGAGGTTCCGTTCAGTTTCAAAATCAATTTTAAGATTTTTAATTCGGTTCAGTTCGATTCAATTTTAACCGAACTGATTTTCACTCTTAATCACGATAGTAATCTCAACGTATAACTTTGTTCCTTTTTTCTAATTACATAATACATAATCATTTATAAAATTAACAAAAAATAATCATTAAGAGTTGCATGGCCATCATGATACGTTGTTTTTCAACAAAACTAGGATAAAAAAGGTAAGCTATGGCTGTAAGTACGTGTATTAAAGCACACTGGTTAATGAAAATAAATATTCTAAGTTATTCAAGAATATATTTTGACTTTGACAGTAAAAATTAAATAAAACACTGAAATATGATATGAGAAGTTTTTCAATTCAAACACTAAGCAACCATTTTCGTCAATTCGAATATCGAATTGTGTGGTTTTTTTTTAATTCAAATACAAAAAAAAATTCGTCAATTTAAACAACAAATTATGGAGTTTTTTTTTAATTCAAACACCAAATAATTTTGTTTGTCAATTCAAATATCAAACTATGCACAGTTAGCAGATCGAATCAGTCTGAAAAATATCACAGAAAATGAAAATTTTAATTTAACGTTTGATTTACTCTAGAAAATCGAACAAGTCTGAATTATAACATCTATTTATTTGGGCATTCATGTCTTTGTTAAAGAGATCTTAATCTCTCTATAAAATGAGAATCGATTTGTGCACAATGAGTATGACTACTGCAAGTCCCTTGGCTGAACAAACGGGGTTTCCACTGAACGCGTTGAATTGAATTTTTTGAGTCAATACACTCGCTATTTTTAGGATCGTCACCACTATTCCAAGTGGTAAATCATTTCTAATACCCTGAAAATATTTATTTTGATAAATAAAATGAAAGAAAAACGTGAAATTTTTTCAAGGATAGGATAAAACTTAATAATTGCTCTATTGATAAAGTCATTTTCAAAGTATCAATCTGTTGAGAGGATTAGAAGGGCAGTGCAATTA
Organism: Begonia peltatifolia; assembly: GCA_022433055.1. Taxonomy (NCBI): domain Eukaryota; kingdom Viridiplantae; phylum Streptophyta; class Magnoliopsida; order Cucurbitales; family Begoniaceae; genus Begonia; species Begonia peltatifolia. Next base: position 5,819,123 of record CM039527.1, read on the forward strand.
CCTTTAAAGATTAAACTATTTTGATTTCTTGTGGTAAATCAAATGTTAAATTAGGGATTTCATTTTCTGAAGTAATTTGAAACTGTTTGAGTTCCTAATAGTGTATAATTTGATGTTTAAATTAATAAAAAAAATTATTTAGTGTTTAAATTGAAAAAATTTCATAATTCGATGTTCGAATCGACACAAAAAATTATTCAGTATTTAACTTGAAAAATATTTCATAATTTAATATTTTATTTGATCTTTACTCTACGAACATGTATTATACTCTTAAAAATACAAATTTAATTAATACATTCCACTAATGTTGTTGATGTACCACCAAACACTCCCAGCTGATTCACACTATCAAAATAAATGAACCCACGATTTAAATGACACAGTTATGTCCCAATTTTTTCAAACATAAAAATATAGGACTAGAATATTTAATACTTATTTCTAACTAAAATAGTAATCTTGTGCTTCCTATATAAATTTGTCTGTGCATAGATTTATTGTTAGAGTTAACTAAATATACGTTATACAAGGTAGAGATGAAAATTCTTTATAAATTATATATTTTTAATTTTTTAAATAATATGAGATTGTACACCTCGTTAATATGAGTTGTTCGCAATGGTGTGATCACAGTCTTTACATTAATTATATTATTTGACAATTAATTATTCTTCACTTTCATGTCACTATTATATGATATAATTAATATGGAAATTACTTTCTTCTTTTGTTTCGAAGGTCAATATTACGAGGGAAAACATAAAGAGGGTGGCGCAATCACATGTACCACGCCACACGGTGGTTTAGCCAAGTGTCGACCAAGAAGCAGCCGTGCGGCACGTGCGTTGAATTTTGACGAAAATGGTCTAAACACGTGGCATATTGTCGACGGATAGCACATGACTCGGCACCTAATCCCATGTGCAACCGCAGAACAGGACAATCTCTTTGGATTGTCAATTAACACATTAATATTCGCATTTTATCTAATCATCTCTTCCTAATTAATATTAAAAATTAATTAATTTATTTTAAATATAATTGAATATGTTTTTCTTACAAAGAAAAAAGACAGCTTTTTTAGGACGATGATCTTTTATTCGAATAAATTCCATTATAGAACGTTATCATCTTTAATTTAATATAATTTGGATTTGTTTATATTTTATAAATAGAGAAAAATGAATAAATAAATATGATCATATTATTGTGGATTTGACCTAAGAATGGGAACACATGGAGTTCTTAGGTCTTATATTAAACAAAGATATGATGGTAATGCACAATAATTGAAGCATCCCAAAAGATTAAGCTTTTAAATAAAGCAAACCTAATGGTGTTCTTTGTAAAGGGAGATCACAATTAAGACTAGCTAACTACCTTTGGATTCTATGTCTTCTGTAAATGATATTCAATTACTTTATTTTTAAATTATCATTTTGAGTTTTAATTACTTAATTTTTATTTTTTTAAAGAAGTTGTTAAAAGCAATACTATTAGCGTAACTTTTTTTTGATACTTATAGAACAATATTATCCGCTTTGAGCTGAATCTTATACAGATCTAATCTTGAGATTAGCTCAAAACACATTGTAACTCTACTTATAAATCATTAATTTTTACTCTCCCGATCAATATGAGATTGTTCACCTCACTAATATTATGGTCTGATTCTTATATTTAGTCGTATTTGTCTTCATATGACAGGTTTTGATGATTAAGAATATATTTTTAAAATTGTAATAATAATTATTTTTTAAACTGACAAACATAAAACTATTAGATACATTCCATTCAGGTGAATCAAGCAATCTAACGGTTTAGATTAGTTTGTTTTTTTTTGGCACTAAGTGAGCTATATTTTAATTTACTGAGCCGCATCCCACATTGTCGCGGCACTTCACATGTAACAAAGTAGGCCCACAAATTAAATAAAAGACTATAATAAAATAACACTTGAGGAACATGGAAAACTAATTTAATCGATTCCAGTCTATCAATTAAAACTTTTAGATTAATGATATAATATTAATTATAGTAAAAATGATGAACAAATTTAATACTTAAAAATCAATTAAAAGAGGATTTGTTTGTTATTGTTTGATAAATTTAAATACAAAGGTATAATAATTACAACAAAGAGATAAAATAAGGTATAAAGAGTCAACTGCAAAATGGTAACTTGTGTTGGGTAGTTGAGAAGGCAATCTAGTACAGCCCTAAACCTTCCATTTTTCTAATCGAGGAATGTTTAGGAGATCTATTCTAAATATGCTCGGTTATTCAACTCTCTTAAAATATTAAAATATTTAATGACGTGTCGAATAATAATTTGTATAATTAATTTATTATATTAATTATTGATTAATATTTTATTTATTATTTTTAAAATATAAATAATAGATTAAAGGCATTATTATTATTTTATTATTAAATAACTAAGATGGATTTTATTCTTCTTAATATTTTGCCCAAATAGTGTTGATATTGCTATGTTTTGAGTTTTACTTATGTTTATTATTTAAACAAATTAAGAGATAAGAATCTTCTCTTATATTTTTATGTAGACTAGATGTTATCATTAACTAAAATTTAGTAATTTAAATTACTAAAAAAATTATCAATGAGCATTACCCAAAAGAAATTCGAGCGTTGAGCTTATTTTTTTATTTTATCTCTTAATTTTTATTTTTTAATGAGATATTTATTAATTAATGTAATTAATTATATTCATTAATAAAAATTATTTGAGATGATAATAATTATGAGATAAAATTAAAGAATAAATTCTGTTGAGTTGGCAACTTTGAAAATAGTATACATATAAGGAAATACTTTGAATATCTATAATTTTCTAGAAAAAGGAATCTCCCCAGTTTTTCTATATAAGTTCTGGAATTCTCTCTCTCTCTCTCTCCTCTCTCTGTCTCTCTCTCTCTCTCTTACTTGTCTTCGTTCTATAAAGAACACACTTAACCTTCCCCGCCTTCTTTTAACTCCTTGGAACTTTGTAATCATTTTGCGCTTTCTCCACTGCCGAGAAGAAGAATAATTTTTAGATTGCTATGGAGGAATTGGGATCTATTTGGGATTATCAGGAGGTGGGTCGAGTTCACATTCTATATTTCTCTGCATCTTCTTCCGGGTTTTCTGAGTTTGTTGTTCTGAGATTTCTCTATTATGTCCAAACAAAAAACATTGATCTTTTAACCTGTTTCTGAACCAGAGTATTCTTTTGAATTAATCACTCGGCTCATCTGTTTCAACAAAAAATTTCTTTTTTTGTTTTGATTTGATCACTTTCAACGAAATTGTTTTCTACACCGGAATTATCAGTTTGCCGGTGAAAATTCTTTTACTTTCACGGTCACCGACTATTTCAGGCTGTCGAATTCTCATAAGAGTTGAATTTAGTAGTGTTTTCTACATGTTTTTCGAAACTATTTGTCCCTTTAAAGCACAATTTTTCCCTGTCTAACAATCAGAAGTTCACGTTTATAAGCTTTCAGTAAAACTAAGTAGCCATTGATGAGCTCTCATTTCATAATTTGGGGACCAGTGGGTGTCGGTCTTTAGTATGTTGGTAGTTGTAAACAATGATTCTTCTCTTGTTTCTTTCTTTTTTATTCAAAACTAGAAGCTTTTTTTGACTTTAAGAACAAGATCCTTTTACGTGAATCCAAAACAGATTAGAGCGACTGATTATTTACGTATAATTTTCTTCGATGATCACAATTTTTGCAATAATATGTCTTCTTCGATAATGGGTTTGATCCATGGGAATTTTTCTTTTCAGACCCTCTGCTTCTGGGTCTTGAGAATATTTTTTTCAAAAGTTTTAGTGAATTGTAATTATTCGAGGAAAACTGATGTAAAAATGGCTGAAAATGGCAGAATGTTGATGAGCTGCGGCAGAAGCTTCTGTACACGAGCTTTGAGCTGGAATCGTTGAAAATGGAAGCAACTGAGGAGATTAGAAATAGCAAAGAGAAGGTGAAGAATTTGCTAAAGCTTCTAAAAATGGCGTACACTGAAAGAGACGAAGCTAGAAATCAGCTGCAAATTCTGATGAACAGATTTCTCTATTCCAGCAACGATGAAATTCTGACTCCTTTTCCTCATTTACAGTCAGACAGTCCTCTGTTCAAACCCACTAAAACAAATTCAAGCATTACAGAATCAAACAGTCTATCTCATAACTCTCCTGCAGATTCATTTTTTGATACAGTTTCTTCTCCAGATCTCTCCAACGTAAACATGGAGGATTCGAGTAAAACGAGTGTTGTTAATCAACAGTTCATAATCGATCATTCTTTACAAATGATTGGAAGAATTGTGAAGGAGAAGCCATTGCCGCAGAAAGGAAAGCTCTTGCAATCTGTAATTGACGCCGGTCCATTGCTTCAGACATTGCTAGTCGCCGGACCTCTTCCACGGTGGCGCAATCCTCCGCCATTGGAGACCATAAAAATTCCTCCATTTTCGATCAAAGGTAGCGAGATTGTAAATTTCAATCAAAACCCACAACCAAATTCAAGTTTTTCAGCTCAGAAGCAACAAAGTTCATCTTCGTATTCCGAAACTTTTCGTGGGTCTTCTCAGATGTGTTCGGCTTCTATGTTGAGTTTCAATAGTTCTGCGTCATGCTTTGACATTCCTGCCAGTAAGCGACAACGATTTCAATGACATGAACTAGCCTTTGCTCATCAAAGAAAATGATGGTTTTGCAGTAACAATCAAATTTTGTGGAGTTGGTGATGTAAAATACTGATTCATTTTGGGTTCTGGTTTATATGACTCAGTGATACTCATTTGAACCATGTTTTCAGCAGAGAGAGAGAGAGAGAGAGAGAGAGAGAGAGATTTTAAGAACTACCGGTTATCTTTTTCAACCAAAAAAGTTGCTTTTTTCACTCGAAAGGGAGAGAGAGAGAGACTTAAAGACTACCAGTTATCTTTTTCGACCAAAAAAGTTGTTTTTTTCACTCGAAAAGTTCTTTGCTAAACTTCTCTTTACAGCTAAATACTCTGTTTGAAGTGAATTTAGAACTGGAAATTAACGTAAATATATTATAAACTAATGGAAATCTATAGTCAAATATCTTAGTTCTTCCCTACAATGATCTATAATCCGAGTAACACTGAGCTCGTAGAGGACCCAAAAGATTCCACTGCTTCATCATCACTGCAAAATGAAAATTCTGCTGGAATCCCACAAAATTCTCATCACTCCATGCTTCGTTTCAGCGTCATGAAACGAGGAGGCAGTAAGATTGGACGGGTATGGGAGCAATGCGTCTCTCTCTGCTTTAAGATCGTCCACATCTACAACAATCGTCTCAATTTCATCCAAATTTTGACCATTCCACTTGCCATGAGCTTGATAAATTTTCGCTTTAGCAACCTCCTCTCCATGAGCATCTACTAGCACAACAGCCTGACCAGGCTTGAATTGAAGTAAATCCATTGGTGCACTTTCGGAGTTATCAGAAATACCAGCCCTTTGCGTGTTTTTTCGATCTCTTTTCGCATTTGTTAATGTGTGTGTCTCACCAGCTGGACTATCGGGCGAATCACAGAATCCTGATGTACCAGGCCCTCCTAACTTGTCTGGAAAGACGGAATCGATTTCTGATGTCGAACGAATATCCTTAGCAGTGCGTGCTAGCCTTGCTTTTCTGTTGTTCAGCCTGTCAATAGTAAAAATTGAAAGAACTGAAACATGATTAGCATCACAATCTGCGGATCAGATGATAAAGATGTGATTTTCACAAATCAAATTTTTCCCCATGAAAAGATGGTTTGGCAAAATATTCTAATCGTCTTGTCAATAAGAAATTCTTGAAAATAAAATAAAGTTCAATTTTCGAGAATGGTAAAGAAGAAAAATATACCCAGAAGAATAGTTTTGAGAGAAAGATGTAATTTGACTAATAATAGAACAGGTAGAAAACAAGATCTTAATGATTTTAACGTAATAATACATGAACAGAGCTACAGCTTTCGTACGAAATCTCGATCAGAAGAACTGACTTTCAGTTTAGAAAAGAAGTTTTCATCTCCTAATCTCTATTCATCAAATATAAAATAAAACTATCATAAATCAAGAAAAAAATTTATTGTCGAAACAAGGTAAGTGAGAATTCCTCACCAATTTTTCAGCTGCGAAGAGGTAACATAGGAACCCTGGAAAACAGAATGAAAGTAGACATTTTTAGATGCATCTTTCACAAATATTTTTGTAAGTTTATGTGAATAAGCAAATTGGACTTACATGAAGACTCAATTTATCTGCCCAAGATTGTATTGAAGCTGCATGCCGCTGCATCTCAGGTTCATCCAGTAGAGCTCTCTCAATAAGCTTCATCTGCTTATCATTCATAATAGTTCGTTTCCGCTTTCTTCGATGCTTTTCCTCACATTGAACAACTTCAGCCTTCTCCTCCTTTTGATTTTTAATTGCTTCACTCTCGTTCACATGATCCATCGATCTCAAAATTTCACTACAACCAATTTGGTCAATAGAATTCCTACCTCTGGCTGAATTGGTATCAGAACCACTAGTTTCAATATTCTGTAGATCTCTGCCATCTTCTTTTGAACCTACAGAAGTTTTTCTTCCAGATAAGCTTTCTTCTTTACTCCTAAACTTTCTCAATCCAACATCACTTTGATCTAGATGTTCAATTTCAACAGAAAAATCCACTTCTCGGAAAGCGGAGTTCTCAGATGTTCCCTCTGTGAAATTACCATTAGAAAATATATGAGGTTCTTCTTTCACTGAAAGTGATACGCAACATTCAGCATTCTGATCATCCTGCAGGGAGAAAATATTCTGATCTCATTTTCTACAGAATAAAAAGTTTAACAATTAAGAATGGGGGATTCATGCAAATAATAAAATGGACAGACAAAGAAGTCATCAGACATCTTGAAAGCTCTCATATCGAGTTTTAAGCCCAGTTACAGCTAGTTATCACAGACTTAAGCAAGTAGGGTAAATATGGAATGATTTCTAAATGCAGTGATAAAATGACAACCCATGAAAACAATGTCATCGTCCATGCATGAACCAACATAAAGAGAACATGATGCCTACTACCTGATTAATTGATTGGATTTTGAGTTTTGAAAACTTCTCCCAAGACATTGATTCCTCACCTGCATGATTCTGAAAATTGTTTCCAACATCATGGTTTGGGTGATGAGTAAAACACTTAATGTTACTGAAAAAGATAAAAAGAGATGCATACAGAAGTGAAAATAGAAACCCACAGTTGTTTACCTCAACTTGATTAGCTTCAATCTCAGCAGAACTAATTACCTTCTGCAGTTGATCAACAAACACCCTGAAAATTTGAACATCTATTAATGCAAATTTTGATTACTAATCCAAAAAAAAAAGTTCAGCAATGCACATTAGCTCAATCTCGGGATTTGACCTTTTTGGAAAGTATTAATGAGTACGAACTTACTAAGAATAGATAAAATACACATTAAATATTTGCAAAGGAAGAAGCCCCACATTTCTGAATCAGACCTCTTTACAACTGAAACTCCAAATTCTCCTAACGTGTAGATTATCATGTCAAAGTCACTTGCCTTTATCAATTCATGACAAACTAAAGTAACTTTCCAACCCACATATTTCAAGGGCAAAATATGAATCCCATCTTTACATTCTGAGTTCTAAGACATTTATATATATTCTCACTGCAAATTCCATTCAAATGCAGAAACAGTTCAGAAATTTCACACTAAATCCCAAATAAAACAGACTGACTTTAGATAAAAGGAATATGTTAACAAAGCAACCAGAGTAGTTTCTCAATTGATCTCATTCCATCTTATCAAGGGGAAGAAATCTGATCAATAATTATATCTCATTCATATAAGAAATGCATAAAGGCATGACATCTTATCAAGTAAAAAATTATATCTTCAAAAGAAAGTTAAAAAAAAAACTATAAAGAGGAGAGATCCACATCCACATTAACTGAACAAAAAGAGATTCATCAGACTAAAAACAGATGGAACCACTTCAATCAATCAAAGCTGTTCAAGAAGCCACCAAAAAAATTATCGAAGCAACTCACCATCATATTGGTATATACATGACTAAGTGACCTCACATAAATCTCCCAAAGTTAACTACATCTTGACTAGTTCTCAAAATGCACGAAAAAAGATCACAATTCACCTTAGAAGATGCACATCGTCTTCATTCAGAAAGTTAGGAATCAAAGATTGTGCTTGACTCAACAGTGAACCTACACATACAAATACAATCGTGTAACACTTGTATTTTATAATGAAGAACTGGGACATCAATCAATGAAGAGTGATAATTACGTAGGTTCCGACAAACAATGGCAGCGGTTGAAGTATCAGGTGTAAAGGAGTACCCAGGTAAATCAATCATTGGGTCCATTTTCAAGCAATCAACAAACTTCCTAAGAAAGAGATTCCTTTCCTGTTCTGCAGATAAAAGTCAGACACTTCAATGAATATGATCAGAATAGACTGCCCTGATCGCTTCAACCTTAATGACCAAATTTCAAAATTGCAAGAGAAAAAAAAGACCTTCACATATGCTTGGGACAAAACAATGAAGATTTGCAATGATTTTAACAAATAAAGATGTTCTTTGATGAGCGAAGGAGGTTGGGGGCATTGTGTTAGGAGTTAAAGCGAATTCCAAATTTTTTGAATTCATCATGTCTAAGGTAGGAAAACTATCCACAATCCATCCAGCAGCTGCATATAAATCATATTCCAGTGTAGCATCTTCTTCCTTGATGGGCAGATCAGACGAACACCAACTAGATAAGAATTCTCCGTGAGAGAGAGAAAATATTGCAGCTAGGACTTTTGTCTGAAGCAGCAAGCCAAAGAAAAAAAAAACACAGATCTGATCAAAGAAGAGATAGAAAAAGTCACACAAAAACAAGGAAAACACTTTAGAATTTTTTAGCCAAAATGTTTCAAGAAGAGCCATGTCTTAATATTGAGATTCCACATCTATAAAAAGTTTGCCTTGAAAACATTCAATATCCAAGCATGCAAATCATATTGAAGCGGGTTGCTTCAATATATATAAATACCAGGAATCAAATTCACCGAATTACTGACTCAATAAAAAAAAAATCTTACAAAATTATTTGTGATGTATGCTCGAAAATTTGAATCATCAGAGAAAATATCAGCAAGGCGCATTGCGTTGAGTTGCAAAAAGCCCATAGGGTGGTTTGTGTCTGAACAATCAGTTTGGTGATCTCTACCAAATGCAGCATTCAATATCTCAAGAACCTACACGAAAATTGCATATATGGTAAGTCGCTTCACAGTTGAGGAAGACATTCTAAAGACAATCAACTAATTAGGCATGGCATGATCATCACTATATGGTAGTATTTTATCAAAATAGAATTGATTGAAAACGATCTGGATAACACAGCAGAAGTATCCACTTGCACTTAAATCCACCTCTGAAGTATCGCAATAACCCCTAACTTTTTAAACCCTTGGGTAATTGTGAAATTTGAATACTGGTTTCCAGTAAACAATCACGTCTTGGTACGGAGAATCCCATAGAACAAACCAAGAGAGAAAAAACGCCTCCAATTTTAGGAGGAAACAAACCTGTAACGCAACAGACTTTGCCAAATCTAAGCTTCTAGGTGAGCTGGCCACTTCATCCAGGTAAGAGATGCTTTCAGCTTCACACAAGGACAATAGCTGTAGTAAATAAATAGAAAATGACTTGTGTCAGCGATCAAAGATGTATTAACAATTTCACCTGTTAGCCAATTAAAGCCTTGAGTAAATCTCAAGGCAGGTGACCATTAATCGTGACTCACAATGGATAGGACTTTAGCTTTCAACCTAGATACAGCAGCCACAATTGTGGAGGTATGCAAAAACGGCCTTGTGATGTTTATCTTCAAGATGGTTCTAGCAAGAAAAAGAACACCGCCTTTACTACAAAGCTCCTGAAAAAGTGCAAAAACTTCATTTTAATTTTGAAAAAAAACAACCTGTCTTCCTGTTATACAACTGCAAGATGAACTAAGCATATTACGATGACCTTAGGTATAATTTGATATGGACTCGAGCATAACAACAAGTTTATCAGTAAAGTCATTTTTTGACATCTTGCACACTGCTCATGGGAATCTTGAATGACAAAATAGGGACATATGGAGGAAATGACTTAAGAGACAGTCCTCCAAGCACCCCAACATCGTTGGAGAAGTAATCATGCTTGCCTAAAGAGCATTTCAATATCTAAGCATCCCTTTGTATTTTATCAATAACTCTTGGTCGAAATTTATATGTATCATTAAAAAAATCAAAATCAAGTCGCTATGCAACTAACGAAGGACAAGGGAGATCCAATTTTGGCACCTTATTCCTCAGTAGGCGTTCACGGAACACTTTTTGTTGGCATAGTGTCTGAAGAAACTGTAAAGAAGCCTCGCATTGCAGGCAAAGATAGTTAACTATTTCTTCAGAAGCAAGTGAAGTGTCCATATCATGAGCTGACAGCTTAATCTCCAAAAATCTTACATCCTCATGAACTGCTCTAAATGCTGCATCTATGAATATGTCTACCTGTCAAGAATATTAATGATCAGAAAATGCACCTTTGTGCCACAAAAAAACATAAAAAAAAATCTTAAAACAAGAATACTTAATAACATAGAAGACTAAACGTAGTTTCCATGAAAAAGAATTTCAAGAGTTCTGTGAAGAAACTCTATGCCACTAAACTTATCCGTATAGCAGCACAAAAAGGTCCTAACATATATGTACCTTAGGATGTGCGAGCAATACATGGACAATATCAGGCCACTGTGCAGATATACATCCCATTAACAAATACATGCTGCAAGCCACCAATGCCGAGTGCAAAATAGACATGCTACCGAATTTATGGTTTTCCTGCATTAATGAGACTAGACTCAATATACTAACGACAAAAAATATAAAACGGGTGAAAATATAACCTTTCTGTAGCCTCCAAGTACAATTAGCAAATAAAAAAGCAAGTCTATCAGCTGCTCTGACACTTTAACATCATCAAGCAAAATCTGTACCAACAGAGTTCAAATTGTAATTCAGGACACTAAAAAACATTCAACTTTGTTAAATTACAATCATGAAGCAGGAGTCGTCAATAAAAGCTTAAACTTCAGTAAGAATTACAAAAATAAAGTTGATAACAACAAATTACAGTATATCCAAATTATCAAAAGATTGTATATTCATGAGAAATAAGGGAGGATATTACCACGAAATAACCAGAAAAGATGATGGAATGTCAATTTCGACTTTGAAGGATAAACGAAAAAAAAAAAAAAGAAGGACCATACAGTCATTAAATCAGGAAAAGAAAATTATGAATCCAAACAGTATTCTTGAAATTTTGAGGATGAACAAGAGAATTACCTAAAATATTGGAAAACAAACCATCCTATTCTACTGAAATGGAAACCAACACCTAGATTGCACTATACCCCCTCGTTCACATTTCTCTATTTCACCATTATATTTAAATTACTATCAACACTGACCACCAGTGTCGATAAGATTAAAATCAAATTATAGAATACAGATACATGGATAGTCAAATATCCAAGCACTGAAAACTACATGCATTAAGAGCGTTAACGGAAATGCAATTGAGAACTAATTACAGAATATTGGTGCTATCACCTTAAAAAAAAAACCACCTGCTCGAGTTTAGAATGTCTAGGTGCCAATTCACAAAGGGAATGCAAAAGTCGAATACCACATAACAAGTATCTGAAAAGTGCTTCATTTCTATCAGATGATATAAGGACTGCCATGAGGTGCAAAGGCAGAAACGCTGCAAGCCTTTCTACATCAATCTGAAACACAGAACATCATATGGTACAACTTATCTAGATTAAGAAGGAAAGAAAGAAAGTATTAACATTTTTCACCTTTATCAAAATTTCTTCTCCAGCAAGGTAGTGAATTGTGAAATTTTCAGAATCCCTCAATAATTTACTAAGTTCCTGAGAACTCAGCCTATTTAATTCCTTCACTGCAGATATTAAGTCGATTGCCTGTTTTTCAATTAATAAAAATTAATGTATTGTTTCTTTGAGAAATATATAACAATTATTCACTTGAAGAGATATTAAAAAAAGAAGTTACAAAATCATTTAAAATTCTAATCAGAAAACGCTGCTAAAATGACCGGAGAATCCATGGTGAGCCACCATCAAGAAAAAAAAATGAATTTTAAAGAAAAATAAAAGTTGATATCGATTTGGGAATACTTACATGGGAAGAGGCAACAGTCCAAGAAGGCTCATCCTTAGTTTGCCTCATCCTAAAGAATTATATCCAATATAAATAAAGCACAAGCACAAATAGACAAAACATGAATTTAGCAAGTTATACGGTAAGATATCATAAGAATATGCAGAAAACAAAAAATTCTGCAGCAGTTAATGCAATTAAGCATTTTCAAAGGCCAGGAAAAAAAAAGACAGGTCATGAGTTCCAAATCTAGCGACAATCTTAAGTTGCTCATTCTTAATAAGCATTGGCTACTTTTCCTAAAACAAGCAGATGACTCAAACACGATGACAACACATAGGTACCTCACTATCCTGTAGTATAAACTAAAACTTTCACTCAAGGTGAGGTTTTGAGCGCCTTCTATAACATTAGGGAATGTAAGAAATGCTGGGAAAAAAAGAACCTGGAAAGGGCCAAAGAGACTACTCAGGCTAAAGACTTTGAATGAAGTGAGAGGAAGATTTCCATGAGTGATGAGTAAATTCAGTTCGATATGACCATAATTGTAATTGAAACATTTCCGGCAAATAAGAAATGTGTCAAAATTTTTGTAACCTTCTCGCAACTAGAGAATGTAGCGCCATGAGAAAGTACTACACTGCCAAGTCCACATTTTAACCCTGCAAAATAATTATGCTCTCAAAAAACCAATGATTGGGGTGGGGGATTATTGCGGATGCAAAATAATCGAATGAGTTGAAGAAAAATGAGTATAAGACAAATAGGTACGTCCACATTCTCTGACTCTCGAGACCCTCATAACTTCACGTCATGAACAAAAAATGTGGAAAGGCAGCTAAAAAAAGACCCGTACTCATGAACTGTAAACAATAATGTGAGAATTTTTCTGACCAATTAAAAATATACCTAATAGATTCGAGACAGATTTTGTTCATGCTCATCGTCATAACAAAAACAGATACAAAGCAGATTTTAGCAAGCGCTAAAGAGTAACAGTTTACAAACAGTAGCTTAGCTCAGAAGCATCGTTAACTGGAAGTACAAGACAAGCAGCTTTTTTTTTCAAGTACTAAATGCATGCATCAAATCAATAACTACTTCACGATCTCAGTGAGCTTTTTTTCTCAAGAAATAAAACAGTAAACTAAGAACAAAAAAACTACAAGAAAGTAGAAGCCCTAAAACATATCGATAAAGGGCTAAGTATCATCAATAGTTGTAATTCATTGAAATACTGATTCCATTGCACTCCAATACTTGTTTTCTCTTAACGTAAAGAAGAACAAAAAATTCTTCATATTTTTACTACATGATAAGTTAAATACGAAAGATACATGGAAAATAATTTGAATAAACGCCAAAACAGTCATACGATTAATCGAGTCCTATATTCCAAGCAACTGAAAATGAATAACAATCGAGTTCATAAAAAAACGACAAATCAGCAAAATTGCATAACCATTCCGAACAGAATTTTGAGTGAAAGAGAAAGAGAGGGAGAATGAGAAAAGAGGGAGCCAAAGAGAAACAGTCGTTGGCGAAGTACCGGGGGCGTAGAGCAGGTTCTGGCGGTAGAATGAAGAAGCTTCAAGCTCTGAGTGGACGTTGAGCAAGAAGAGCTAGAGGGGAAGAGAGCGAAATTTACAGGCGCTGGGGTTGGGTGGTAATTGACAACGCTCGTACAATCTCCCCTTTGTTTTTCTTTAAAAGGAAAATAATGCTTCTCTAATCTCTACAACGCAAATGACTATACTACCCTTCGCGTTCCTTTTGTTATATTTAATTACCGTTAAATCTTGTAAAATAATAATAAGATTTTACATTTTAATTCTTGTTATGTGACATTTATTAATTAATATAATAAATAATTAATCTTATTAACTAAGGAATCATAAATTTAATTATTTATAATCTTTCGTTATTATATATTTATAAATGAGAGGAGCATTCATATTCATTGTTTTGTTATTACTAACTTTTAGTAAGACGCAGCAATAATTTAGGATTATTCTTTCAATTTTTAATAATTATTCATGATAAATTGATATTTTTGGAAAAAAATGTATTCAACTAGTGGGCCTATTTTTGATGCGATGAGTAAATAAATAGAATAGGGTCAAAGAAGTTGTTTCAGTGGATAAACTACCAAAATACTTCTTAGTTGATTTTATATTTATTTCGTGCAAAACTAGATACAAAATCTATATTATAAAGTTAAGTAATAGGTTGATGTGACACAATTAAAAAGCACTTTTTGTGATGCATTGTAACTCCTAGTATTCTTAAAATTCTTAATTTTAAATGAAAATCTTAAAAAAATTTCAATTTGATTTATCAAATTACGTTGAAGCTTAAAAAATGTTTAAAAATCTTAAAAATATTTAAATGCACGTAAGCTTTAAACAATACAAATCGTTAAATAATTTTGATTGAAATATAATTAAATGCATAATTGAAATCATTTTTAAAATTTTATTAACGATAAATTCAACATAATTATTTAAACTTCAAGTAAAATAATTTATAAAATATTATTGAAAATTAAAATATAATATTTTAAATTCTTATCTTCGAAAATATCATTGTCTTATTATTCTTCTTTATGTTCGTTTGCCTGTGGAATGTTTTCGTTCCTCAAACAAAAAACTCATGTACATCACAAAACTATAAACAATGAGAAAATTTCAATAAATGAAAAATATATGTCGATGCAAAACTAACATTTCTTTTACCAAATCATGTTTTTAATAGTTTCATACTAATTCAAAACTTATTTTTTAACATTCAATCAGATTTAATTATCTTATTGTCGTTTAGGTATAGTCATCTTATTGTCGTTCAGGCAAAGTCATCTCATTGTCGTTATATTTAGGTCGATTATAGTTAAACTGGATTGATTTGGATGACTTCTGGGACTTTTCCTACCTAACTAGAATATTCAGTTTTAATTTCTCACTTTAAATAATCCACTTCAAAATGATTTAACCACAAATTCCTTACAATTTAAATTCCTAAATCAGTTCGGCAGGAATTCGAATCGTTCCAAATAATTTTTGGTCGAATTTAACGGTCCGAAAATAATCTGGTCAAAAAATGGTTTGAGTCGGTTCAATTGGACCGACTTGGTTCATCTGTGCTGGTTCGGTTTGACTAAACGAGGTTGGTTGGATCGAAATAAGTGAACGGGTTCATGGTTTTCTTTTAAAACAACCTCAACGCCTTCTTCTTTCTCCCTTCTCTTCACGATTTCTTTGCAAAGTGCAGAACAGGGAGAAACTTCGAGCGGCAATGGCTTCGACCAAGAGAGAGATTTGTCGAATATCAGCCACTCGAGTGAGGTTGTTGCCTTCTGGGAGTTTCGACTACGTCTGAAAGCTACGTGGTAGTCAGAGACAGAAAAAGAGGTGAAAACTCTTCTATGGACAATACTCGACAGAGAGAGATTTGTGTGTTTTTCTGCTTCATCGAGCTACTCAATTTATAAGGGTAACTTTTCCCATTTTCTAAGGAAGGAGCACAACTCCTCCCTCATTAATGATTGTTCAAAATCGTCAACGCCAACTGATCAAAATCGTCAACATTGACTGATTTTGATATGTGACACGTATAAAAATACTTGATAATAACACATCATTTTTTTATATATGTGACAACCTGAATGTTTAATTGAGGTTTCAGCCCATACAAGTGGGAGTGTCCGATCCTCTTCATTTAAAAGAGTGAAAATCTTATAATTTATAAATACAATTTCTTTTCCTATCTAGTACAACGTGTTTTATGCTGATTTTATATATAAATTCGTGTGGATTTTGATTAAAATCAGACAATATTGTATTACGAATATTGAAAGACGTAACAGTGTTTTACAAGTTTATCACTTGAATTGACAATTGAATTTTTGGATAAGATACAACAAGATGCCCTGAACTTAAGATTGATAGACAATCGAACAAAAATTGTTTAGATCATCGATGTTCTTACCTCTGACTTCATAACCTTTATTGTATTTTGTCGTAAAAATAAAATATCACGTGCAATGCATTTGACAAATTTAACAATTATGAGAGATATTCAAAACAATTGTTACGAAATTTAAGGTATGTTAAACTTTATCTTAAAAAAAGACGTTACGTTTATTGATCTTTTAACACTATCTACGAGGATAATTGTCGTTTTGGTAGGACCACGTTGCTGAAAAAATTTATTCAGGTTATTCATTATTGTTAGCCTTTAAATCTTATATTTGTACTTACCCTTTTTATTTCATGTACGTGTCATTATTTATTAATGAAAATATATTAATTTGATGTCACTATGCTCCTATTAATTTTAAAAAATAATCTCAAAAAAAGACAAACAAAATAAGTGTTTCCAGTGTGAGTAATTTAATTTAGGGTATTTTTAAAATTACCCTTAGAGTAAGAGAAGAGATATTTTTTAATTGATAATTTTAACTTTTAATTTCGTGCATTAAAATTTTAAGTATCTAGCAATGAACAAATTTTGTGCGTTAGACTCGGTTCAACGTCCGTTAATTCTCTCTCCACTGCTTCTCCTTCTCCGCAACCTCTCCTCTCCCTCGCTCACTCTCTTCCTTCCCCATTTCTCCTCCGCTTTCCTGGTTGCTCTTTCCCCGATTGATTCCATCTGTGCTAAATACATCCTAATTATGTCAAAATTCCCCCTCTCTTTCTCGCTCGGGGAAGAACTGAACGGCTGCCGGCGGAAACAAGCAAGTAGATTCGGCGGTATTCTTTTTATTTAGATTTTCTGAGCAGCTTGAACATCTCCGATAGATGAGCGCTGCGAACACTTGAAAATGTCAATGTTTTTCATTCTCGCCCTGAAAGCAATCGCTCAAGTCGTTAAACCAGAGCTTGAAGCTCAAATTGATAAAACGCCCAACGAATTCGATAACTTCCAAGACGTTCATGATCTCAATGAAGAAGGAAACAAGTTGCCGAAGGATATATTCGAAAATATTAAAGCTACTATTCCGGAGCAAATGCTTCTTTTTCCGATTATGTTGCTCCTTCATCGTCGGCTTTTCCATTAAAGCTTGATTTTATTGAGCTTGTCTGCTTGCTCCATCTCAAAAAAAAAAAAAAAATTATTTTCGTAGGGTATTGGTTTTTTTTTTTGTTGAGCTTGTAAGGCTTTTAGGCCACTAAATGAATTCAGCCTGCGATGTAGGGTATTGGTTTTTTTTTTCCCTGTATTCATGGTACTGTAACCGAAGAAGGGGTAGTCATGGCTGGTGAAAATGTGTCGCCATTTTTACCTGTAATCGAAAGAAGGGAAATGCAGAAGAGATTAAAAAAGACGTAATTTCAAACATAGCTGGGAATTAAAGCAGCTTTTTTTTTGTGGTGAACTACTTAGGAGGTGGATATCCTTGTACTTCAGGGAGGAGAAAGAACCATTCCTCGAGGGGGAGAGAGAGAGAGAGAGAGGTCGCGGAGAAGAAGACGCAGGGGGAACAGAGAATTATCGGAAGTTTAACGGATTTTAACCGCCACGTGTTGCTAATAAATTTACAAATTTTGAGTTCTCAACTCATAAAATTAAAAATTTGAGATGTCAATTTATCTCCAGTGATAATTACATTTTAATTTATATATTTTATTAAAATTAAATATTATGTCAAGATCACATCATAATATTTTTAATTTATTGAATAAGTTTAAACTGGGATATATGAATTAGCGACTTTGATTTGAATATCATTTAAATAAATCTTTATTTTTTATCTACTTAATTTGAGTAAACTCTCCCACGTGGAGCATTGTGATTGGGAAATTCTAAAATCTTTGTTTCGCCAAGTTTGACTCGGAAAATATCTGCTTAGCTGGACTGTATTAAATTGCGCTTAACCACAGATTAATTAAACAGACTCCGTCGCACTTAATCTTTATCTTGTTTAGTGTTTATCTCTAATTTTTATTTTATTTGCTATTTATTTTCCTATAAATATGGGGCCGAGGCATCGCTTTTCTCAACCCACAGAAAAGCCGTGACTTTCTTCTTCCTTGCTGTTTGGCTCCTCAGAATTTGGTAGAAAGCCCGAGAAAAAAAAAACTAGAGAGAATTGACATGGAGATTGATCTTACTCCTCGACTAGCTAAGGAGGTTTATGGAGGCAATGGTGGATCCTATCATTCTTGG
>CM039527.1:5847587-5896500 GCA_022433055.1 Begonia peltatifolia
TTTTAATGGAAGAATACGATCCAACAGTCTTTATTATTTTGATCGAGTACTGATAGTTTATCACCATTTATATTAAAACATAACCAGATCTGCTGTCTATCACTGGTTTTACGAGTAAACCTCTTAGATCGTGTCGACTAAGAGAATTCATTTGAAAAAAGTAAATAACATACAGAAATAAATGCTTCATTAGGCTAATCCTTGCTTGTTTTCAAGGGCTATTATTACAATTATTCTTACGACCAGTGGTCGATACATGCATATGCGTCGCAATGAACATGTTTTGAATGTTGTATGATAAGTAAAATATAATACTTTTATTGATTAATTAGATTGACAATTTTATACAGTTAAAGTGAATGGAGGCTTATATATAAAAGATGGATATATAAATGTCTTTGGATACCCGTCATTTATTAAGTTGTAATTAATTCGACGTAAGTATAATTATTTCTCATGTTTATGTAATGAAGTCAAAAGAGCATATTTGCATAACCACTAAACCATGTTTTCAATTTGAGAATTCATTAGAAAACACAACTTTTCTCATTGTATACTAGTTTTATGATCAGTTGAACTCTGTGTAATTTAAGAATGCTTTGTTCTACAACTAAAATCCACAGCGACAAGTAGACTCTATGGTCCATGACTTGAATTGACTAACCATACTACTGAAGAAGCACAACAATTCTGCAAAACAACGCATCGTTTAAAACAAAAACAAGTTTTTTCTAATGCTTTTGCGAGAAACAATGATTGCATTATGAAGGCTAACCCCCCCCCCAGAACGTAGAGGAGTTAGGATGAGCAATTGGTCAGATCTAGTATGGATAGTTGGAGTCGGCGGTTCTCTTAGGGTTCCCTCATCTGGGATCCCTGGAGAAGAGGATCAAGTTGGCCCTTGCGAACAGCTTGATGCACTATCTCCCTTCAACCCTTGAGCGAAATGCGCCAAAAGAAAGGAAAATCCATGGACCGACCCCATCGTCAAATAAAGTGACATTAAATTAGTATAAAGACCTTGTTCACAAAAGATGCAAAGAAGCTCTACTTTTGTCGAAGAAATTACCTCTTTCCAACGTAGGAAAACAAGGTTGGTTGTCTATCAATAGAAGATTGCTTTCTTCATTCTTCACATGTATTTGCAGAATATAAGAAAAATGAATACGTGAGATGTCAAAGAATACAGGCTAGTTCATCAATTTGTCTATCCAATATAACACGTATAAATCATTATCTAATAGCAGAAATTCTGATCTCATTGCTGTCAAAAACAAGCTTGACAAATAGCCAGTATTCATCAATTTGAACTTGAAAACCAAACTCAATTAAGGTGAAATAGCTTCGTTGGAAAATAACCTAATAAAAAGAAAGCACAACACAACTGTTGAAGAAGGATGTTGGGAAGATGGACTCATTTTATCTTTATACCCTTGGCATCATCTGAAGCCTTGGCATGAAAAAATATAGATAGAATTAATACTCACGAATTCACTCCGCGGATCTTCTTCGCTCTGTTCTTTCTTTCCTTCATTTGCTTTCTTGATTTTTCTACCTTGGTTACAAATCCAATCTGTAACATGAAAGCAAACTTAGAATGGGATGAATACAATTATTCAGATGATCACAGGACCATCTCATCCCTCCAAATATATATATATTTTTCTTGTATCAATATCAGGGAGGTCATTAGATCCCCATAAGAAGTTTAAAATAGAGAGAAAACCTATATCAGAGAAGTGAAAACACATATTTTGCAGCTACCGTCTCAGCAAATACTAAAACACCTCTTATGTCATTTCTAATTGATATTGAATTGATACCTCGATAAGCCTTTATTTTGGCTCAAATTTTTTGGCATTCTCCACTGTGCCATAGATCAATCCATAGCCCGTAGATTCGTTGCCGCCAAAGTGTGAACGGAACTTTTAAACAAAAGAAAAATTCAATCAATATGAGAGGATATTTCTCATATAAATATATAGGTGCTAAGCATTGAAGTAATCCATGAATGTATCATTAGACAAGTGCAGTGGAGCACTGATCATAATTGCATCATCTACAGTCATTAACGGCGACCATAAGATTTGAAAATGGAATAGAAGAAATATTATGAGATAAGACTTAGGCAGACCTGATCCACTAATGGGACTAACGATAAGTTTTGAAAATGAGTAAAGGAAATTTGATGAGACTTAGAGATCTACCAAAATCAATGGAATCAACCATCAGCATATTGTACCCACTATTTTTAGTTCAGAAAATGAAACTTCAAGGGACAAGATCAAGAACAAAAAAAAGCTGGAAATGGAGAATGCTAGTTCCTTGCATATCTATCGTACTTTCCATCCTGGATGGCCACCATTTACGGAAGCACTACTCAACATTTCAAGGAAATTGGATATCTCTGCAGTCCTTCTCCCAACCACAATTTCGTTACAGCTCAAAAGTAGAGTAATTATGAGGAAATTAGGACAAAAAATAAAAGTAGGAACAATTTAACTTCACCAACCTTCGAAAGCATGTTCAGATGAATGTAAAAGTTGATTCTTCACAAGAATACTGAGGTTCTCCTCATTCATTAGATCAGGAGATGCAAGTGTTTTGTCCAATCTCCCCCTTTACTGCTCGCCATTTTGCTTACCGAACTAAGCAAGAGCTAGTCTTCTCTCATAAACTCGCACGAGCATATGCTGTAAAGAATCCAATTACAGCATCCTTCTGATTTGCAGAAATTCTGCAAAAAGTTAGAAGATCAAAAGTAAAAAAAGATCCCCCAATCCAAATTATTAACACACTTTTTATTACAGATAAGAAGACGAGAATCTGAAGAAATACATTTATGGGAACATTAATCTTCCATGTATATAAAATCCACAGAGACTCGGACTTCTAAAAAGGAAAAGCATTTCTGGCTATTGATTATATTGCAGCGAAACAGAAACTCACACAGCTATCAACGCACCAATCATAGCAGAACGCAAAACCCAGACGAGACTACTAAAGCGAAATTACCAATAAACAGAAATCTAGAATCAGAAACTCAAATTTCCACAAGAATCAGGAACAAATGGAGACTACCCACAAAACCCGGTGAAGAAACGCCAGGCCACCCCTTTTACTCTCTCGGATCAGCTCTCTCCACTCCCTCAAAATTTGACTCTCTCGTAAATTAATTTTTGTTGTTTGATTTAGTTTGTTATTTGATTATGGATAATAGAGAATCTCGATGACGATGAAATTAATGTTATAGAATCTGTTCATTCTCTGAATCCATCCAATTTTAGTATATGTACCCAATCATCATCTACTAATATTAATAATAAAGATTCAGATGTCTGAAATTTTTTTGAAAAAATTGACGTTAAATTTGAAAATGGATTAAAAGGAAAACAGATTAGATACTGTAATTTTCTGTTTTATAGAAAGATAACCATACATTTACCGACACACAGATTAACATGTTCACGTGAACATAACGATAATATATGCAATTAAGAAAAGATAAAGAAGATAATTTATTTAATTTTAAATATTATAAAAATATTGATAGACCAAAGTTAATAGATTAGCTTAATTTTTTTTTCACGTATTTTGAAAAATATGATTTGATTAGCATAATTCAAATATAATTTATTTAAATAGATCTTTGAAAAGAATATTAAAATAAAAAAAGTTAAGAAATATTTTTAAAATTATAGACGCAAAACGCGTTTAACTTCCTATTCGTGGACGCCAGAAAATCAAATGAGTTATTTTGTTTGGCTCCACATTAAATTGATGAAAAATAAAATTTTGTGAACTTATTATTTCTTTTACTATGGATGAATGTTCTTACACAAGTATTTTGGTTGGAAATGTTATTTTCAAAAGAACTTAAAAGTTAGAATACATTAAGTAAAACATAGTGATTGACTTTTTAGATGGCATCTCTAATTATGATGCTGTCAAAAATATTTTACTTTGTTATATTTTGTAATGGTTTGAAAATTTTATAATAAAATTTGTAATTATGAATGTATATTATAAATGAAATGTAAATTAAGATTTGAAAGAAAATGTGTTGAAAAAATGATAAATTAAAAGACAAAAATTTAACGATTTAGAAAATAAAATATAAAAATTTATTTTAGGACCGATGGATCGCCTGAGGTAGGCGATCGATCGCCAAATTGTTTGAAATGTGAGAATCAGACCCGAGAGGGTGCCGATTGATTGGTTGGGGGTAGGCCATCGATTGACTACCGTTTCAAATAAATACATAAATAAAATTTGATTAAAATTAATTAAATTGTGATTTAATAAAAATTAATTATGGTTAATGATTAATTAAATTAGTTAATTGGTAAATAATTGAAAAGGGAGGACAAAAATGTCTTTTTCAATGAATAAGTTTGATTAATTTGTAATTAAACTTGATGCATTGTTGAAGACGGGATAAGGTGGCATTTATTCGGTGATGTTTACTTAGAAAGAGATCCAGAAAAGAGAGAGAATGAAAACTCAGAGCAAAACAAAGAGAAAATTCGTGGGACAAAAAAAAAAAAAAAAGTGAGGGAAAAAGTGAGAATCGTTCATCCATCCTTTAGAGAAGAGCTTTCATCTCAGTGAGAGGATCGTTTTGGCATAGGAATAGTTAAGGTCATTGGAGGGTTTCAGTTAAAAAGGTGAAACCGACGTACAAGAAATACTTCTAACTATTATAATAGCTAGATTAGATTTTATTGCTTTGATAGGTAGAGATAGATTTCAATTCTATTTGGATTCTGTTAGATTCGGATTTTAGGTGAATTGACTAGAAGTGGATAGATTGAGATTCGATGTTGAAGCGAGGATTTGATATTATTTTTATGAAAATCGTTTATTTCAGTTTTTTTTAAAAATGCTAAGACGAAAAATTTCAAAACCGATTGTTTTTAATTGAATTGTTATGGTTGTTTAAATTTAACTTTTATTGTATGGTTTGTTTCAAATATCTTGTTGAAAATATTGAATTGTAGTGTGTTGAATGATAATTTTTCATTAAATTGAGCATAATTGATTTTCAATTATCAATTGCGTTGATTTGAATTCATTGATTTTAAATATAAAAAAATCATGGGTGAGTACGTGTTTTTTTTTAACATGCATAACATTATTTTATAAATGTTTTTAAAGCATGCATTTAGAAAAGAGGGAGTTGAAGCCTTGGTAACATAAAAACTCATTGGTCTGTGCTGGACTTGTCTCTTCGTGTGCGATGAAAATAAATATGAAAGAGAAGGAGAGTGACTGTGGGTCCTTCTTGTATTAAAATCCCTAAAACTTCGCGAGACAACAATGTGTAGGGTCCTACAACTTTACTTGTAAAAATCCAGAAACATATAAGATTGTGTGATGATAATATGAATTGATAGAGTGGAGTACATTTTTTACATGTCAAATTGAATGTTAAAAAATGACATTGGTTGTTTTGAAAAAGAAAAATAATTTTAAACCATGCAATATTTATATTAAATTGCGTTAGATTTGATTATTCAACAAAAGTGATTTGGAAACACATTATTATTTTATTAATACATTTGATTTAATGATTTTTGAAACAGTTTTGGAATAGTGTTTGAGATAGATTTTAAACGGTTCGAAGATCGAACCTACATGCATTTTTATATAAATGATATGAATTTTAAATAAAAATAAAAATTGATTTAAGATGATTTAACAAAATAATCATGATAGGTGGTGGATGGCGTATGGGCTGGTGTGGATAGATTATGGGCTAACTATTTTAGTCGTTATATTTATTTGCCGGGTCAATGACTCATTCCGGGAATATTCATATTTTTCAGATAGCGAGAATGTTCACTAGTTCGGAGAAACCAATACAAAGTACAGTATACAATGAGGTATAAGATGTTTGGGGTTGTGGAAAGTCACATGTAGTGACTTATATATGTATGTATATTTTTATTCGTTTCTGCTAGAATACTTTTTGATAATGATGTAAACATTTCAATATATAGAATGTGTTTTGTGTTATGGTTAGTTGGATTTATTTTGAAGAATCTTAATTTATGATATTTAGATCTCATTTTAAAATACCAGATACTATCCAATATGTATTTTGGTTGGATTGAATTAATAATGATATCCTAATTCGGGATGCTAGGTAGGATTGTGTGTGAAGATTCCCACTGAGGAAACGTCTGTTAGTTGACCAGGTCGTCGTTTTTTGTTTGAATTTCTTATCTCAAGAATCTGTTCCACTCGTCGAGATACGATTCTGAGAGGAATTGAACCTGACATATTTCAACGCCATCAAAATTATATTTTTCGTGCTCTTTATTGTGCACTTACATTTAATTTAGTCGTGCCTGATGGTTTGAGTATGTTAGTAGTTTATATTTGAAAAATTAAAAATATAATTTGTAATATCAATTCTCGACATAGGAAGAAGCCAAATCGTTGATCTGAGTTGCATTAGTTTTATTGATGAAAACTGACTAGACATTTAAAAATAAAAGTAAAACCATAAAATTTTAATAATTAAATTAAAACCATAAGAATTAAATCTAAACATACCTTGAACCATAATGATCCATAATATATTACATCCTATGAGAGGAGAGACTAAATCAACCTACTATGTCTAATCTTACTTAATTAGCATAATCTGTATCATTAGCACGTCGTAATTGCTGAACAAATCATAACTTATTATCTTAAATTATATATTAGACATGTCACATGTGTATTTACGAGAACATGTTTTTGTCACTTGCAAATAAGTAAATAAATTGAAAGAGCACAAGACCAAAACTATTTAAAATTTGGTGACGTGGAGCATAATGATTCGTGGGGGCCCAAGATGGTTTCTTTTCCCTACTTTAATACCTGCTTATCTGGCAAACTGTTAAATCCCGTTTAACCACAGATTAGATTATTCTAATTAATCAATCTTTATCTTCTTTAATCTTTATCTCTAATTTAAATTGATTTGATATTTATTTTCCTATAAATAGGAGGTCCAGGACTCGCTTTTTCTCAATCCAGAGCAAGGGCTGTGACTTTCTAGTTTCTTATTCATTGCTGTTTGGCCCCTGAGAATTCAGTAGAAAGCGCGAGAAAACAAAAAAACTAGAGAGAATTGAGATGGAGATTGATCTTACTCCGCGGTTGGCTAAGGAGGTTTATGGAGGCAATGGTGGATCCTATCATTCTTGGTGTCCATCTGAGCTTCCCATGCTCCGTGAAGGCAATATTGGCGCCGCCAAGCTTGCGCTTGTGAAGAATGGCTTTGCTCTTCCTCGCTATTCAGATTCTTCCAAGGTCGCTTACGTTCTGCAAGGTTAGATAGCTTTTTTTTTCTTTTTTTCTTTTTAATGTTGATTTCTCTGTTTTTATTTTCAAGTTTTGTACGCTAACGCATTTTTTTTCTTCTAATCGGAGTCTCATGGAATCATGATCGTCATTTTTTTGTTTTTCCCGCTTTCGATTCCTTTTTAGCGTTAACGGATAAAGATTTTGTTTAGTGTTATTGGAATTCGTTGATTATTTTTTGTAGTTTTTAATCTGGAAGGCTACCGTTAAATTTTGGGATTTTTTAGCGACTCCTTGAAGCGAGTAATGTATATTCAGTACTTTCAATTCACGCGAAAAATTCAGGAGCTTGTAAAAGTCTAATTGATGTTTCTTTTGCAGATTGCATGTTTGATTAAAGATTTTTAACTCGCTGACGGTACTAAGAAATATACGCACAATTGTTTTAACTGGCATAGCTCTTAATATGCTTCTCTTTTTTTCATTAGACTTGGTATTTTGATTTATCTCTTTAACCATGGAAGCTGGTGTACAGCGATGCAGGATTGTTGTGAGATTTAATTAAAGTTTGTAGCTAAATTGGTAGGATTGTTGTCTAGCATTTCAATTCCATTAAAAAGAGTAAGGAGATGGAATCAGCGTAATTGCTGCAGCTCATGTTTGGTAGAATCACTCACAATTGTACATGGTATTAACAAATACATTGTTTTGCCTTTTGATATCGAAGGCCATGGAGTAGCCGGAATTATACTGCCGGAATCAGAAGAGAAGGTCATTGCGCTCGAGAAGGGCGACGCCATTGCACTTCCTTTTGGAGTGGTGACATGGTGGTACAACAAGGAGGACACCGAGCTGGTCGTCCTTTTCTTGGGCGATACCTCAAAGGCTCACAAAGCTGGTGAATTTACTGACTTTTTCCTAGCAGGCACTAATGGAATCTTCACTGGCTTCTCGACCGAATTTGTCGGTCGAGCCTGGGATTTAGAAGAGGATGCAGTGAAGGCGCTGGTGGGAAATCAATCAGGCAAAGGCATAGTTCGGCTTGAAGAAGGGTTTAAACTGCCAGAGCCAAAGGAGGGACACAGAGAGGGCATGGCTCTGAACTGCGAGAAGGCTCCTTTAGACGTCGACATCAAGGGTGGAGGGAGAGTGGTTGTTTTGAACACTAAAAACCTTCCTCTCGTGGGTGAGGTTGGGCTTGGAGCTGATCTAGTGAGACTGGACGGGAGTGCTATGTGCTCTCCTGGATTTTCCTGCGATTCTGCGTTGCAGGTTACTTATATTGTTAGGGGCAGTGGTCGAGTTCAAGTTGTCGGCGTTGACGGCAAGAAGGTGTTGGAGACGACGGTGAAGGGTGGGAATTTGTTCATTGTGCCGAGATTCTTCGTCGTTTCAAAGATTGCGGACGCTGATGGATTGGAATGGTTCTCCATTATTACAACTCCCAAGTACGTGGTTGTTTCGTTATTTTTCTTCGTAACTGTGAATCATTAATATGCTCTGGATTCTGTGGCTGACTGGTTTGTTTTGGATGTGGCAGTCCAATCTTCACCCACTTGGCCGGAAGCATTGGAGTGTGGAAGGCATTATCGCCGGAGGTGATTCAGGCGGCCTTCAAAGTGGAACCAGAGGTAGAGAAACTCTTCTCCTCCAAGAGGACTGCTGACGCCATTTTCTTCCCTCCACCCAACTAATTACAAGAAGTCATTACTATCTTCAGACCTCCATTCACTTCTCTTTTTTCTTTTTTTGGGAAACAACAATAAAAGCTTTTGAGAAGCAGCTCCTGTCACGAGAGTTCCTTTTTAATGGAAACACATGATCCCATATTCTTATTTGATTTGACTTTTTTCACTTTATTACGATATATGATCATCTCTTAGCTAGTAGCTATGAAGTGAATAATACTAGTAAATTTGGCGTTCATCACGACGCATAAAGACTCCATTTACAAAAAGAATCCAATTCCCATAACTAGCCATTCTGGAGGTGCCAGCATTGAAATCAGATTTGTCCATGAATAAAGAAGAATATTAAAAGTAGAGCGCATAATCTTAATCAAAACAGCTCATCAAATGTTTTGGCCACTTGGCCAAATCTAGGCAATGAATATAAGTCGAAAATTATCACGGAATTGATTAATCACGATATTGTCGTTGCTAGATATCCACGACTTTGTTCTTGGTATCTCTTCAAAAGTTTTTACATTTGTGTTCTTTGAATTTTTCCAACAAGGTAAGAATTGATATTTTTAACTACGTACTCTCGTTAAAATGGGCTATTACAATCATTTCCCAAGAGACCCGAAGTCTTCTTTTTCCAAATTGTTCAATTTTGGTTCTAATATTATTAGTAAGAATTAGATATCTACCATATAGCATCATAGTTTGCTTTGAAAATAGTCTTGGATAAATTTGTTGCTAGGTTTCTCCCTCAAATGTCTTGTATTAATTGAAGATTAAAATTTGAATCACACATTTTAATTCTTTTAAACCGATATTTAAGACGTGATAACTATACCTCATCTTCGGCGGCATGTCTAGCAAGAACTTGTTGTCACTATTATTTGACAAAATTTTGGTTTGCTTCGAAGATGATAAAAAAATATTGATTTGGACGGGATTATATGTAATCATTTGATAATAAGTAATGTCAGGTTTATCTTTTAATTTTACATTGTAATCTTATCCAATAACGTATTAATGATTAATTGATGTTATATTTTATCAATTTATAATTTATTATAAAAATTAATAAATGAAGAACGAAGAGTATAAGTAAAGCTACGTCGGATAAGTTTAGATTCGCACGAAAGGCGTAACCATCAGGGCACTGTCTCAAAGAGAGAGGCTCGGTGACGCGGACTACCAAGCTTCACTGCATTGGTTTAATCTCAACCATTAAGATTTCAATGTACACTGTCAACCGAAAGATTTACAAATATGTTATTTTTCTCATCTCTCGTGAACCCTCTTTCCGTTTGGTATGTGAAAAGACGAACAAAATCATGTTCGTCTTCCTCTTCGATGAAGTCTACGGTCAACTCCATCAACCAAACGATAGAGCTTCTGCTGTACTTCAGACTCACCCAGTTCCGTTTAGTTCGGTCTCTTCGTATCGGCGAACTCTATAGAAATACAAATTTCGATGAACGACCGGTTAAACACCTTCGAGAGACCATTCCTTTCCTCACTGATCTCAAACAAATTCAAGGCCCAGACGAGGCTTTATCTCTCTTTCATGAGTATCGCCAAAAGGGTTTTTCACACGATTATCCTTCCTACTCGGCGCTGATTTACAGGTTGGCTCGCTCTCGTAAATTTGAAGACGTTGAGTCACTTCTTGGTCAGATTCTAGACAGAAACATCCGCTGTAAAGAATCACTTTTCATGGCATTGATGCAACATTATGGGAAGTTCAATTTGGTTGAGAAGGCAATTGAGCTTTTTCATCGGATTCCATCGTTTAATTGCTCTCGCACCCTACAGTCCTTCAATTCGTTACTTGACATTCTGGTTGATAATGATCGAGCGAGTGATGCGAATACCTTCTTCGATCAGTGTCATAAAATGGGTTTTCGTCCAAATTGTGTTTCATTTAATATAATCATCAAAGGCCATCTTAAAAGAGGAGAATGGGAAGTAGCATGCAATGTGTTCGAAGAAATGCTTGACAGAGAAGTGCAGCCTACTGTAGTAACATATAATAGTCTTTTGGGTTTTTTGTGTAAAAGGGGTGATTTTGATTCAGCACAGGCTCTGTTTGACAACATGATCAAGAAGAAAAAGTATCCAAATGCCGTTACCTACGCCTTATTGATGGAATGTTTATGTTCTTCAGGTAAGTACAAGGAAGCAAAAAACTTGATGTTTGATATGGAGTATAGAGGGTGTAAAGCACAGCTTTTGAATTATGGTGTTTTGATGAGTGATCTCGGAAAGAAAGGAAAAATCGAAGAGGCGAAATCTTTACTCAGTGAAATAAAGAAAAGACGGTATAAGCCCGATGTAGTAACTTATAACATTCTTATAAATTGTCTTTGCAGAGAAGGTAGAGCTGAAGATGCTTATAAGTTTTTGATTGATATGCAAATTGCAGGTTGTGAGCCAAATGCAGCTACATATCGTATAATGCTTGATGGGTTTTGTCGAATTAAGGATTTTAGTTCGGGTTTGAAGATTTTGAACGCCATGTTGGCGAGTAACCATTGGCCGAGGGAGCAGTCATTTGTTTGTTTGGCTTTAGGCCTTCTGATGAGTGGTGAGATTGATAAAGCTTGCTTTGTGTTGGAAGAGATGGAAAGGAGGGAGATGAGATTGGATAGTGAAGCTTGGGAGACTTTAATGGAAGGTGTTTGTGTTGGTGATGTTACTGTAAATGAGCTTCTGACTGAACTTATCTCGCCGGAGCAATAGTTTACGGTGGGGAGAACTGTGGAGAGATATTGTTGACACTTGGCTTGGTCGAGATTTTAGTTGAGATATAACTCCGAGATGAACTTGTCGATTGGTTCTCATTCTCGTTAGACTTGCGAAAGACTCAACTCTTGTGTGGATGATTGTGGACTTCAATTCGCACAAAGAATACCGAGTTTGCAATTATCTAAGTCTGAGATGTTACAAATGTCTAATTTATAGATTAGATTTCGTTGACTTCTTATTAGTCACTTAACTTAATACATTACATTTGCATTGTATCTACAAATACGAAGAGGGAAAAATAGTCACCGTTGAAAGACAGGTTTTGGCTTGGAATGACACTCTAGCCTACGATGAATTGAATGTCTTTCTTTGATAAGGAATCAGAGTAAGATGCTTGAAATTTAATCTGTTCAACATCAAAGATTTCTTCTATTTTATAGGTTAAGATCGAGGAGTAGAAGTACACGTCGCCTTGGAGTTTCCTTCTGTTTTTTTTTTTTTTTTTTCTTTTGTGTATATTTCCTTTAATATCTTTGGAGAGTATTCTCTTATTTTTTTCGTTTCTTTTCTGATATGTATATTATATTAGATATTTTAATTTCTTCTATATTTCTTTTAGATTAGCGGTTGCAGTATCTTATTATTTTGTAATTACAGTGA
Source organism: Begonia peltatifolia (assembly GCA_022433055.1). NCBI lineage: Eukaryota > Viridiplantae > Streptophyta > Magnoliopsida > Cucurbitales > Begoniaceae > Begonia > Begonia peltatifolia. Next base: position 5,859,968 of record CM039527.1, read on the forward strand.
ATTTTGACTAGTTTTGTGCTGTTAATGGCGTTGTTTTAGTCTCGTTTTCAAACGTAAATTAAACTTTGATCTGGACGATCAGATTTCTCTCCGGTGGTCAGATTATTTGACTTGATGTTTTCATGTCAACTCATTTTTGGGTCGTGACAATTCATTCTCGGATTGACATGGTTTTCATTTCTGTCCGAAAGTGTACATTAGAGGTTCGGCAGTTGGCTTAACAAGTCCTAACAAATGCACGAGGATTTGGATTTGGAAGAACCTACTCCATCTCATCAACTCCACATTTCCTTATTATATCCAACATCTTTGTCTTTTACCCAACGAGTATGTCTATAAAACCCGTTGTTCGTTCCATTCTTCTCTCCAACTATCATTGCTTCTGGGTTGGATCTTCCTCGTACACTGATGGGTAAAACCACTATTTGGTTTCTCATTTTCTCTATGGCCATTTCCTCATCTTACTCCACCGGAATTTCAGACGACAATGACATTCCGATCTCGACTCCGACAGCTGCGAATCCCGTTTCTGTTCCAACTCCGGCCGTTACTCCGTTAGTCAATCAGCCTTCCACACTGGCTAATCCTGTTTCTACCGCGACCACCAGTTTTTCACCGCCTGTGGCCTTTGCGACGGTGGGTAATGTTGGTCCTCATGACTACTCACTGTCTTTCTTCATGCACGACATTCTCGGCGGCTCAATCCCTTCGGCCAGAGCAGTCACCGGAATCGTCACTAATCCCGCAGTGAACGGCCAAGTACCATTCGCCAAGCCGAACGGCGCAGTTCTACCGATCAACAATGGAATCCCACAAAACAGCAACAACAATGGAATCCTCAACAACAACAACATTCCGTTTCTCCCAGGTCTGAGCGGAAACGTGGGTAACGTAATCCAAAACAACGGAAACAATAATAACAACTTCTTCAACGGGATTCAGAACCCCACCGGAACTAACTTTCAGCAGCTTCTGTTTGGAACGTTAACAGCCTTTGACGACGAACTGACAGAATCTCACGATCTTGGGTCTGGTTTGATCGGCAAAGCCCAAGGCTTTTACGTGGGAAGTTCAGTTGACGGGACAAGCCAAACAATAGCTTTTACTGCCATGTTTGAGAGTGGAGGTTATGAAGATTCTATAAGCTTCTTCGGAGTCCACAGAATTTCTGTTTCTGAATCTCATTTGGGAATCATGGGCGGAACTGGCAAATATGTTAATGCTGAGGGCTACGCCATTGTTAAGACACTTCCCTCTGTTATCAGCCAACACAATACAGATGGAGATGAAACTGTCTTGCAGTTTACTGTATATCTTGCTCATTAGAGCGAGGGTTTCAATCGTTTTTTTTTTTTTTAAGTACTACATATTACGTGTGTTTGGATTTATGTTATGAATCGCTTTTTGAAAATCTAAATCCATCTCTTTTTGGTAGGGGTGTGCATAAACTTCGGTTCAAATTGGAACCGGGGTTTCGGTCCGGATCGGGTTAAGTTCTACCTTCGTAGGAACTATACCTTGTTTTAAAAATAGTATAAACGTGAAAACCTAACCTAATAATGACGTACCGTTGCTCAGAAATTCTATTAAAATACAGTTCAAATCCCACAATTTGCAAAATCAACCATTATATATATTGACTTTTATTTTTCTATAAGAACCGAACACTTCCAGTTTCGATTCCAATTTCCAAAAACTAAGAACCGGGAGCGCATGGTTCCATCTTGTTATGTGGCAGAACCGGACCGAATAAGTTGTTGCAAACAACCTTGTTATTCGATCCTCTTGAGTCCAATTTTGCTTGTGCGGTAAGCATTGAAGTTTTCGACATTTAATCTCGGGCAATCCTTGTTCTCGTTCTTCGAATGATTCATGTATATGTTTAATTTTGTATTCTAATTTATTGTATTAGACTATTTGTTTATAGTTTTAACCCGATATTATAAATTCAGAAATTTCTAAATGAAGTATCCTACATTCGACATCAAGGAAAAAGGGAAGAGTTGATGCGGCAGAGCTGCTCTTTTTGTCACATGAACTATGTCAGTACAATAACGTTGGATGATGTACGTACCTTGGAAGAAGTAAAGTACCTTAAATGATCTGCAAAATCTATATATATATATATACATTTCTAAATGGAACAGATAGTCTTAAGTCAGAGGATTAGTTGTCGACGGAGAATAATGAGACCATTCCTTATGCTTTCGGTTATATATTTCAAACATAGGGTTCGTCAGATCCCATAAATTACGCAATTTAATTCACATTACACAACCATATCCATGATCCATGAACAACTAGCGAACCATTACCAATACGAAAACCCAAATGGAAGTGTGAGAGAGAGAGAACCTTGTTGTGGGTAAGGTTATGAGAAACTCAGGCAGACCATGGAGAAGATGGCGGAGGCAGCAACGATGAAGATGTAAATGGCCAAAGCTGTGCATTTTTAACCTTGGACACACTCGCAAGAACACCTAAAGGGGTCACGTCTCCGATCACAGTCACTTTCTTTGCAGCTAAATCTATACTGAACGATCTCACTCCTGCAAAATAATAACAATTAAATTAAATTAAAAAATAAAAATATAAAATAATACCTTCATACCTTCCATTTTCGAGAGATGTTTTCTCACTTTTCCTTCACAGCCCTTGCAGTGTAAGGACACTCTAAGAACTACCTCCTGAAAATCAAAGATACGCCGTTGAATTACTAATTTCATTCTTGTTTTGGTAGGTTTGATTGAGCCATTAGAATGGAAACCTGGTCGTGAGAGCGAGCCGAGGAAGATGTTCTCACTCCATCGGACTGTCCAAGTGAGCCATGAAAGCGAGCTGAAGATGACGATTTCAGTGCTGGATCAGAAATGTAAGAGCTTCGCCTCTTCGGCTTCTCGGTTTTTTCGATGCAAATCTTTGCCGAGCTGATGGGTCGACTGGAGTTGGAGAACCAGTCGATGAACGGAGAAGACGAATCGGCTAAGAGATAAGTGGAGGGCCCACGTGGACTATAGAGATCATAAACATCCGAAGAGCTTTTTCTGCGCAAATTATCACAACTTTTCCTGGCCTTTTCAAAGTAGGGCTTTGGATTAATGGGTAATTTAGACGAACAAGGAATGCAGAGAAGAGGGCCGGTTTTGCGAGCATGGAGGTGAGAATCATAGAGATCTAGAGCTGTGTGGCTATGGCGGACGAGTGGACGGTGATCCTGCAGGCTAGAGCAAATGGCCGTGGAAGACGAAGACGAACAGAAAAGATCCATTCTTTTCATCGTTACAATGGAGGAGAATCAAGGGAGTTTCTGCATCTCCTTTAAACAAATGCGGTTGGGTTGGTGAGAAACTCAGAGATGGCAGAAAGATCTGCGTTTGCTCGCTAAAGTTGGAGATCGGTCCTACAAGAAAGAAAGAACATGGAATGATACTTTAGAAGAAATGTAATTATTTATTTTTATTTTTTATTTGGTGGGTTAATCTTTCTTTATATACACATTTAGGTTAAGTTAAAATAATGAAATAAATAATTAAAATAATTAAACTTTGTTCAATGTATAATCCCGAACTTACATGGTTTATACTAAACTATTATTTGTTAACACAGTAAAAAATTATTAAAAAAACATTCAAAGTCGTTTTCCCACATACTTTTTTCTTTTATTTTTAGTTTAATAATAAATTATTCGAGTGGGGTCGACAAGAACCAATTTCATATTGGCGTGACATGATTACTAACACTACCTGGTGGTATATAAAGCTAAGTTTGAGCTATTTCTTGATATTATTGACGCATCATTTTTTGCATATTTAATTTAAGTTGGGAAAAGCTAGTTGGCCCATTGTATAACGCAGGCCGTGCAATAATCCGTCTGCGGCCAGACAAAAAATAATTTCCCAATCATTCATAGCCTTTAACCAACATATTATTACACCTAATAATAAGGCTTTTAATCCTGATTTATTTAATTGAGATAGAATTATTGATGATGCAAATTATATCTTTTAAGAGGGAGCTAGCTCTTACTTATGGTGGTGTGTGAACAAATACTGTCAAATTTGTGTAATTATCTAAAATAAATATAGTTTGAAAATAGTTTATATTATGTATTTATGCTTAAATAATAAACTGTTGATATTGATAAGATATGATTCACTGCTAATTGTATGGTTGTGACAGCAATTATTTTATAATCACGCCATTAAAGATAAGTTAGTCTTTCACTACCCATAAAGTCTTGAAGAAATGGCGACCTTTAATCTCCTCTTTTTCCAAAGTTCATCCTTTTATTTTCTTTTATTTATGTATTTTTTCTTTGTAAAAACCTTTTGAAAAAATCTAAAAAAAAACTTTTAATTATAAGGTCACTGACAAAACAAACATTAAATTATATTCCTTAATAAATAAATTTTAAACTATCATATATTAACAAGCGAACCCTCTAATGTTAAACTCAGACGCGATCGACTGCGTTTTAACTACAGGTGAACACTCGTACATCAACTTGTAGTCGAGGTCGTTCGTTCTCTAGTATATTTTGCACTCATTTTAAGTGCGTACGACCACATTTTCACTTTGAGCGACTGGGGGCACGCTCGCGTGCAGGAAAAGTCGCATGATCTTGATCGTGTTTCGCACACATTTCAAGTGCGTACAACTGTATTTGAACTATGGGCAACCACAGAATGTTGAGTTATTAACAAATTATATTTTGAGATTTTTTTTTTTTTGTTAACGAAAGATAATTCAAGATTTTTTTTGTTAACAAAATAATTTATGAGCGAGATTACTAATGATCTTGTAATTTAATATTTTTATTAATAATTACTCAAACCTTTATAGTACTATTGACATGTATTGATCCTCTAAAAATTATTTGTCGCTAAAATCATTGCATTATTTCTGAAAATACAATATGGTTAGCCATAATAATAGAAGATAAATACTAAATTATTATAGAATTTGAAGCAGAGTTTGAGCTAAGTAGAGATTAGGTTAAGTTTGAGGAGTTACATTGGTGTATAATTGATTTCTAAGTCTACAGTTTGTACATAATTTTAATTAATAATGTTACAATTTATTTATTAGTGCAAATGAATTATTTATTGACAGCGTGTTTAGAGTGTTCAATCAGCGTTATTGATAATTTATTTATTAATTTCTCATATTATGAAGTAGGGAAGTATTACTATTACTATTAGTGATGTAACGGGCATAATCTAACATATGGTTTATATTAAATATTATTTGATGTGATTATTCTGGCTCTTAGGAATGGGCCTGTATAAGCTATTTTCAGCCCATTAAAAATTTAGGCCATTTCATCAACTTACATTGAAATCACTGTAAACCTCAATTGCGTCTACTTTCCTTCGGATATCCTGGGATGATTGCTTTTAGACTCACTCAACCACATCCAGAAAATATGATAATATTAATTATTTTAACAAATTTTATAACTTATTCTTTATATTTATACTAAAAAATATTAGTTATAACCAAATCAAACAGTCAAAAGTAAACACCATCGTTTTGGCAAATAACAACTGTGCTAGTGCTGTAGACTGGAAGAAATTGACCGCTTCCCGATTGACTGGGTTGTTCGAAGCTTCTTAATTATAATAATAGTTTTTTCAAGTTGAAACTACTAAATAATCTCTGATTAGCATAATTACTGCTTAAATTTAATATTAATATTACTGTATTGTCTTCAGAAAACAAGAATGGAAGCATGGGGAGGCCAAATTGTCTTAGTCAAAGAACAAATCAATTTGGATAAAGATGATGTGTAGAGAAAGACCAACTTAAACTTAAAACAAATAATTAATCATAGATGTACCGCTAATTTAGGAGGCATATTATTCTTTCATACACATAGTTGTTCTAAGAATTGGTTTAAGGGGTGGGTAGTGTTGGAATTTTCAAAGTTGGAGTTAATCACTATAATTACAAATACAAACTACTGAAACTATTATTATTATTATTTATCCAAATTGATTATGTTAAATAAATTGAGATGATGGAAGGGAATATATATAGATTTAAGAAGAGGAGAGGAAGACTAAGTCAAGCCAACCTAAAAAATAATACGAAGGAGAAACCAAGTGTGTATATATTATATATTGCTGGGGGAGGGTCGTTCCATGTCAACCCTTTTTGTGTTTTGACTTTGAATGATATTTTTGACAATGTATTAAAACATTTATTAATAAGTATTAAATAATGATAAGTGAGATTAATATAATAAATTACTCAAACAAGTATTTTATTATAATATAATAACTAATAAGAGAGGTAATGTTATTATTATTATTTATTTATTTATTTATTTTAGTAACTTAAGCACATGTGATGTATAGATTTGACCTAATTTATTAGAGAAGTTGACTTTTCATAAATGAATATTTATGGCAAAATGTTTTGGGAGTATGTCTATTAGTTCCAGTATTTGTATAATTTTAATATTGTTTGACAAAATAAAACCAAATATGGCATTATTATTTTTAAATTATAGAAATAAATAAAGTCAAATAAAGACAAATTCCAGTTACTTTCAATTGGACCAGTCACGTCTTCACTGGTTGGGCAGGGAAACGCCTAACTAGGGCGACTTTTCAGTTCTCCATAGTCAGATTCTCCGAAGCATTTCGACAAACACCTCATCCTCGTCCCGGCTCTAATCGCCAACAACTTCTTCTCCTGTTCTTCGGAGCTTCCCCCAACCTCCATAAATATCCAGTCGCTACCTCCGTTCAGGTCAACTCCACCTTTGTTTCGAGCTTCTTGTAGAAGGAATTTTGAATCTGAATTTATAGGTTTTTTTAGGGGATTGTGAACCGAAGAGAGGAGATGAGGAATAATCTTTTCAAATCTTCGTCACCTTTGAGTTCGTCTTCGCCAATCACACCACCGCGCTCTCCTGTCCGAATTGTTTCCGAATCGGTAATGGAAGAGAATGTGGACGTTGCGGAATCAGTAATCATGAAATGGGATTCTGATTCTTCTTTATACGCCGGAATCACATCGTTTTTCCGTGATAATCGATATGAAGCAAAGGAGTTCATCAAATCTGTTAAAGATTTGCAGACAGCTATGCATTTTTTTGCTTCTACGAATTCGAGCTCTGTGAAGCTTGTTCGCGCTCAGACTTTGATGCAAATTGCGATGAAGAGGCTTCAGAAAGAATTTTACCAGATTTTATCTGCAAATAAAAAGAGTTTGGATCCTGAATCAGTTTCTACCTGTTCGTCTAAGTCATCGGCTAGATTTAGCTCCTCTGATTTCGAGGAGGAAACTGACGAAGATTTCCGTTTCGCTAATGAGTCTGTTTCTGAAGCTGAACGTGTTTCCAGGACTGCTGTGGCTGATTTGAAAGCTATTGCGGACTGTATGATCTCTTCTGGTTACGCTATTGAGTGCGTGAAAATTTATAAAGTCATCAGAAAATCAATAATCGAGGAGGGACTTTATCGTCTCGGGATTGAGAAGTTCAGTTCTTCAGAGGTCAACAAAATGGACTGGAAGCATTTGGAGAAGAAGATCAAGAATTGGCTGAATGCGGTGAAAATGGCTATGAAAACGTTGTTCGACGAAGAGCGGATTCTCTGCGATCGCGTTTTTTCTGCTTCGCAATCTATCATCGAATCCTGCTTTACCGAAATTTCAAAAGAGGGTGCTATGAACCTGTTTGCCTTCCCAGAATTAGTAACGAAGCACAAGAAAACTCCCGAGAAAATTTTCGTCTATTTGGACATCTACGGAGCCATCACCGATCTTTGGCCTGAAATCGAATCCATCTTCTCCTTCGAATCGACTTCAACTGTGCGGTCACTCGCCCTTAATTCTCTAACCAAGCTTGCAGAGGCAGTGCGTGGCATGATCGCGGACTTTGAATCGGCCATCCAAAAAGACTCCTCCAAGTTGCCGGTTCCAGGCGGAGGAATCCACCCGCTGACTCGCTACGTAATGAATTACGTCTCATTCCTCACCGATTATAGCGAAATTCTCACCTATATATTCGCTGACTGGCCGTTAGTTTTGAACGCTCCGTTACCGGAAGGTTTTGACTCCGACGACAACCCCATTACAATACGCCTCGCTTGGCTCATCCTCGTTCTCGTCTGTAAACTCGACGGTAAGGTGGAGCTCTACAACGACGTTGCTCTCTCGTACATCTTCTTGGCCAATAACCTCCAATACATAGTCGTGAAAGTCAAGTCGTCAAATCTCAAGTTCCTTCTCGGCGACGATTGGATTACCAGTCATCAGCAGAAAATCAAACAGTACAGACTGACATACGAGCGGATAGGCTGGAGCAAAGTATTTTCTACGTTGCCGGCCGATCCAACGGCGACTATTTCGCCGGCGGAAGCAAGGGAATGCTTCAGGAAGTTCGGTGTAGCTTTCGAAGAAACGTACGGGAAACAGACGTCGTGGATCGTACAGGACTCAAAACTCCGAGACGAGATAAAGTCGTCTCTGAGTAAAAAACTCGTATCTTTGTACGGTGAATTTTATGAAAATCACCGGGACCGATTTACGAGTGGATCAATCTCCGTCGTTAAACTTACCCCTTCCGATATCGAAAATTACTTGTCTGTTTTGTTCTACGGTCCCAAAGGTGGTAGTGGCAGTGTATCATCGTCTTCCTCCTCCTCTTCCTCTCATTATCGCGGTGCAAAAGGTCGTCATGATATTTAGGTCGCCGGCGACGGAGCCGGAGAGTTAAATCAGGCAAATGTCCGAATCAACCATTTGATTGTTCAAACTGTACTATATGATTTTGATGTGTTTTAGGATGTTACAGCAACTTATAGTTTGAACAATCAATTATGGTATTATAATTATACCATAATTGATTCTTCTGAGTTCTAAGGAGCGATGAATTCGTTATAAAGGCAGAATTTTCAGGGTGATTTAAGATCACCCTAAATATAATTTACATATTTTGTTAAAAAGATTGCATCGTGAAGATCCAAAGGTGAGTCTACCTGCGCGCATTGATACAAGTACATGTCAAGACTCGTCAGGATAGATGGGCCAACTGATCACCCGCTCGGACAACACACTATCTTGTTTTTTTTCTACGTACCAAAATTGCGTCAAATAGGGTAATTGTATTATTCCTATTTTCGTAGCATTACTATTACTTGCATCGCTAAAACTTCTCAAAATTTCATTTTTAGCAGACTGCAAATGAACAAATCTTAAAATCATGTTTTGAGACCAAATTGCCTTGGGAAAGAGAGACCAAATTAATCAGCTAGCAAGCATGGAATAAAACTCTGCAAATCTTATAAAATATTATAAAACTATTTTATTGGTTCATGAGAGAGAAGACACCTACATTGGATAATTCTAATTCTAGAGAGAGAAAGAGAGATCAGCCTTGATACATCACTTGTACGAAGATGAAGTTGACATTGGGTTTAAATATATGATTATGATATTAATTAAGATCAAAAGATTGTCAGTTTTGTATTTCTATGCTGCCTTGATTATCCCATTTTTTATATTAAGTTGATAATAATATTCAAACACAATAAAATAAAAATGTTTTGCCAAACCCAAGATTATTATTATAATCTACGCTCTTGAAATAATATTATTATTTTAAGATACATGTGGCGTGAATCTTTTTGACCAGTTTTAGTTAAAAAACAATGAATTATGAACATTTGATATTTGTTAGAGTTGAGCGTGACTGGACTTTTTTTGAAACTAATCATTAGACCTACATCTTACATTTAATTTGAGTTTTGTTTTATTTAGAAATTTATATAATTTAGAGGCGTAAGACACGTGATTGTATTCTAATATTTATAATAAATTTCTTCATTTGCCCGTAATATTTCAAAGATAGAATTTTTTTACGTAAATTTAATGTCTCATATCATTTTTTTTTTATTTTTGTTTGATTTTTAACGTATATATTTATATTTATCTCTTTATTTATCACTTTTTAATAGGTTGATAGATTCCATAAAGTAAGTGGGTTGATCTCAAGGTGGAATTAATGAAATGATTAAAATATTTGGTAATCAAATGTAGCTACGCAGTAGCAGTAGACAAAAAAGGAGGTCCAAATTTACGTCCTCTCTTAACTGGATAATAAGGATTAGGGACGACTCCCTTTAATAATGGTTAATTTGACCAGCCCTCCATTTATTTATTAATTTATGCTTAATTATTATTTTTTCCTTCTAATTGTAATTTGTTGACTTGTAAATACTTATTTATTTTATTATATTAACTGTAATAAATGATAAGTGACACCCATTCAAGGTTGAATAAGTGATAAATCTAGCATTATTTTTTATTATTTATATGATTATTTATTGTTAAAAGGAAGAAAATATTTATAAATTTTAATATCTAGCGGTGTTAATTAATGGTGTTTAAAATTATTTTTCAAAATTATTTTGAGAAATTAATTAGTGCACATTCAATTAATTTAAAATTCATAAAAATAATATATCTAATTTGACAATTATTTTATGCGTGATCCACAGTAGATTATAGATTTTCTGACTCTATTCTTAAATTAAAGAAAGGCCTACTTACCTCCATTTGTCGATAATCTATTTCTAATATTATAACTTTTAACGTAAATTATTTGTTTTAATTTTTTACCGACATATTTTTATTCTATTTTGTGATATTATTTTTGTTGATTATCTTCTGGCAGCACTAATCCAAATATTTCTCGGGTTGTCTCACTCCAAACAAGAACTGAAGAACTCTTGAATTATTATTTTAAATAAAAATAAATTTTTTTTTTCAAAAAAAAAAAAAAAAGTAGAGAAGGAAGGCAATAGCAGGAGCCTCAACCTATGAATAGAGCCACATGCCTGAATTTATTGAAGGCTGTCAATAAACTTGAGTTTAATTAATTAACATTACAATTATGATTACACCATTATCACTTCCATTTTGTCAAATGGCTAACTTTCCATAATTAATCATTTATTGTGCTTTTTAAAAAATATATTAAAGAAAAAAACATCAAAATTGGAGCTTGACATGACTGCCCATCAAATCCGAAGTCCTTTTTCACACACAACCATCACCAGTTCATTCCAATATTTTTCTTATAATACAAATAAGAACAAAAATAAAATAAAATAATAGGTTTATTTATACTTATTGTCAGATATCCAACTCAATTTATTTGCAAAATTAAATAAAAAGTTGTATTATTTAAAAAAACATTGAATGAACGCAGATTCTACATCTAATTTCTGTTCATAATTGGTAGATTTTATGTTAGCTGTTCTGTTACAGATACAGTACAAATTATTAATTATTTTTAACTACTAGACGTTGTATTTTATCTTATAAACCCTTTATAAATTGCATGAATACTACTACAATTTTAACAGGATGAGATTTATTCTTTAGTGAAATATTTGAATATTGAAAATTTAATTTTTAGTCACAATTTTCAATTTTATATAATATTATTGAGAATTTATTTAAAAAATGAGGCTTTATTATCTACAATTTCTATAATTAAGCCTATATTATATGGTTGTATAAATGATAGTCTTTATTATGTGTATCATCAACGTATCAATTAATAGTTTTCAATAAAAAATTATTTTAAAGCACGCGTTATTATTAATTTGTTAGAGCACATAAAGTTTCAAAGTCATATAGTAATAAAAAATTATAACTAAGAATAAAAGAGTCTATTTAGTTTTAACTATTTTTAAATTATAAATTAGAAATACTACTTATTTTACCAGTTACTTTAGATTTTAAAATAAGATAATTGAAATATTTATCATTATTTTGTTCTTGATTAATTAAATATTACCATTTATAATACTAATCTCTTGCTTTAGAGCCTAATTATGTATAGAAATATAGAAATGGAGCGTAGAGGAAAGAACCAAAAGCAAACTAAAGTGATAGATAGAACAAAATGCAACGAATTCCAAGAGATAGGTTTAAAGGTTTTCAATAAAGCTTAATTTCCTTCCGTCTTTTTCCGAAATGCATGACCTAATTGATTCTTTATTTTCCCATTAAAAGATAACGAATTTTATAACACTTTCCTGTCACGCTGGTTGTGCAGAGTCTCAATTGCGATACTTCAATTTTATCTTTTATGGACTAAAACTTCTACAATTTTATTATCTGATTTTATCACAAAACGCATTGTATTAGAAATCATTCACCTTTAATCTCAATGTGAGATCGCACAATTTCTTATTTTCCAGGTGTACTTGCCTTCTTTGAATTTCACTATTTCAAACATTTCGTAAAAATAAAAAAAATCATTCATTTAAGAGAACTTTTAAATGAGTTTTATTGTGTGGTTTTATACGAAGAAACACTTGGATATATACATGTACACTCATGCACGTGTCTTAGACTGCATGTTGTTTAACACGTGAAAAGTATATAAGTCTGTACAAGAGTATGAATTTCAAGCAAACAATATTATAGTCCCAACCTAATGCATTTCATACGGATATTTTATTTTAATTTAATTTAAATAACTAATTAAATTCTTTAAAAAAATAGGTACTAAAAACAGTGATGTGTTAGCCCTTTAATGAGTTTTGATTACAAGATATCCTCATCGACATAAAAAAAAAAATGTATTGATATTCTGAGCAGTCTATGCTTAGTTCTTAACTCGCCTTTCATGTAAGCATCTTCCTCTAAAACGTGTTTCTCCAATCTTCTTCCTTATGATATCTTCACTGTTGACTTTTTGCTTACACTCTATTATAGTTTATGTTATTACATTTTAATATCTCAAAATCAAATCCCAACAGATTGTTTTTTACAAAATTGTTGTATTCAGTCGTGTATTTCTACCATAATACATCTCGATAAGAATAATAATACAAGCACGTCCCATGATTCTAATTTTATGTGACTGTGAAGCTCTTCAGTATTTTTAGTACAATTTTGTCTATTTTAGGCAGGAACCTGCATGGATTTGTTCTTGAGGTTAGTTTGAAACTCGTTGTACTTAGTAGGAAGGTGAACTCTACTTTTAAAACACTCAAGTTCTATTTTCTCAAACGATGCCGATTATGTACCCCACGATTAGTAGGTCGTCATTGTCTTCACGAAGTGGACTGTCACAATGACAACATGTTATGGATCGAAATACTTGACTAATTGCATGTTTTGTTTGCATCTTTACGTTACGTAAATTAGTCGACGTAGGATTAGGGATTGTTGGAGGATTGGACAAAAAATGGAGGAAAAAGTGGATAGCTTTAGTGAGGGAAAAAGGTAAGAAGAATTATGTGTATGTGTGGGTTAAAAAAGTAGGAGGAATGAGTTGTATAGGAAGAAATGCATACGTAGAAAGTAAAGAAGGACGGTTTAATTGCTTTATCTATGAATAGGTTTAGTGGAGAGAAAAGTGTTCATGTGTGGCGAAAAAGAATCAGGTCCCAATTATATTTTTCCATATATTCACATGATTTTGTGTTGATTACGTTCTCACATTTAATTAGAAACTCCCTCCAAAATACCTCACGATTGACCCAACTTTATATAGACCATGGGCCACAGGCCCATTAACCAATACTAAATTTCATTACCTGGACTAAAGGCCCTATGTCTTAATTATTTGTAATTTTTAGTAAACAAACCATTTTAATTTTTTGAAATTTAGCATATTAATTAGTGAGTGTCGCCTAAAGAAAAATAAATAAATTCGCAGTGTAGAAAAATAGCATAAAAGAGATTTTTATGACTCACTCAAAATACAACCAACTTTTAATTCCATAATTTAATAATCGAACCATAAATGTTGTATCTAGTCGACCTGATTCCTACCATGCTATCAGAAATCATTGAAAAATTTTATTTAGTTAAAATCATCACATGCATAGACAATAAAATAAAGAAGTTGGTCTACACACTAAAGTCAACAAAACGTATTTCATACATTAAATACGTTATATTATATTATTCTTATTATATGCATTGACAATTCTTCCTATGAAATAAAAATAATAATAATAATATTGCTGTTGTCAGTTATGTCCACCATAAATTCTATTGCACCTAGAGCCAACTGCCAAGCTTCTTCGCATGAAATTATAATATTTGGAAATAAAATGTCATGCGCTCACAGAATTTGATTGAGAAGATAGACATGCTTCCAGGGTTCTTCTTTTAGATTTGATAATCAAATTATATAATATTGTTTATTTTCAGTTGATTTGTTAGAATTATTTAAAAATATGTTGTGTCAAATAGAGTTGATGTTTTTATTTATAAATCATTTATTATATACACACACTGATATTACACTCTAATATGTCATATTCGTGAATTTGATTTTATTATAAATAATCTATTAATGAATAAATAATATGATAATAATGAGTTAAATATAATATAAGAAGATATTATTATCGTTACATAAAGAGACAAAGGTTGGGCGGCAAATGACAGCTAGCGTGCAAAAGGAAACGAATCTCCACCCATATTTTGTAGATAAGTAGGGTCTTTTCATTAACCTACAAAATTTAATGCACTCCCTGTGTATCTAAATATTTCAAGTGACATCCTATTTTCAAAATTATAATTTAATTTATTTAATTAAAATGGTACCTAAAATTCCTATAACTACCAATTAAAAACGTCGTGTGACAAAGTCGTGCGTCCTATGGCAAGCATTTTACATAATATGTTGAGATCTTCACATTTTTTTATATAGTTTATGACATGAAATCTTGTGTCGCATATTTTTATAGAAAATAATTCGAGTACATGGAGTACATGGCGCAATGTCCACTATTTATTGATATAGTTATTTTTTTTAGAAAAAAATAAAAATAATTGTTGACAAAGCAATAAATCAACATTTTGGTTAATGGTGTTGACTTAGACGTTCTCTTGGCACATAACAAGTGGGTATGGGTAGGTGATTGTTATAAAAGTTGACCGAATCATACTTCAATAATTCAAAATTCCTTTAATTTAATTTTCACCTAACTTCACATTTATAGCAAAACAAAAAAAAAAAAAAAAAAATTCTATTTAGCTCCCTCTATGTGGTTAATGCAATTTACATATTTAATGAAATTATAATTTAATCTCTAATCTTATTATTTATTGATGTGACATTCATTAAGCACTGCACTTAATATAATTAAACCACTTCAAATAATAATAAAAAAATAAAATTAAAATATAAACATAACATTATATTAAATATATATTATAAATAAAATCGAATGATTTTAATAATCGCCTGAAATTTAGTGCATTTTATCTTCTATGTTTTGTTCATGTTACTCTAATATCGTGTTTGTCTACTATTTCTCGACAAAAACTTGAGCTGAATAGAAGTTTTGTTCTGTCTACATCACAGCCTCTCTTATCACATACCAAATAGGCCAAAAATTGCCAACTTTCCCCCAACTAAGGCATTGAAAAATCGTTTTCTATCTTCAATGCAACTATTTTTTTACCGTAGTCTAAAAAACAAATTTTGTTCACACTTAACAAAAAATAAACATACTTATTTGATTTAATGATGTTCAACTTTTTATATCTACGTATGTTCATTTAAAAATGAATAATATGATATTTTGTCACATTTATTACGCAAATCAATCCTTAATACGTCATAAGATAAGAATTACAGAGAATAAATGTATCATTGTTTTTTAAAAAATATGGATGGTTTAAAAAAAAAAAAAAATTCTGAAACCAGTTCAACAATAAATAGAGGTAAGGAAATCCAGGTAAGCTACTAACTAGTAACTGTTAACTATAAATGATCGCCATCGACCGTACTAAGCTTGTGGAAGAGCTTGACTTTTGAAGTCAACGCTGCTACACCTAGACTATATAAAAGCTATTATAATGTTTCTAAATTGAAGCAATTTTCTACTACACCATGTGCACATGGCCACTGCTAAAAATATCATATTATATTATTCTACAGCTTTGGGATACCTTTTGAGACGCGGTGTAGCCAAACATACACACATACGGAAATAGAGAAGTAGAATAAGCCATTCTATTTAGAAGTATAATAACGTATGGTTTTTAAGTCTAAGCACGAACATTTTTGTTTCCAGTAATTTATGTAGAAATCTTACATGAGATTGTGCAACCTTTTATTTTATGCTAGATTCGCGTAGTCGACCACAAATTTGAGTCATTCTGGACCAAAAACAATGAAAACCGTCAAGAAACGAGAGAGAAATTCATTACGGTGATAACTACCGGTTGGAATTTGTGTCAACTATGATGAAAACACAAGGAAACCATATAACAAACCATTCAGACCTATGTTCATCACTCACGAGCCTTTTGGGTTGGGATAAGATCGGGTGGCCAAACTCTAACACCTTTTATGTCAAAGGAAAGAGAATCAAACACTCAGTTCATTCAAGAGTACAGAAGAAACTTCAATGTATGCACATGGCTACTGTAGGTTTAACTTTTCGTATACAGCTTCAGACTATGAGTATGAATGAGGAGGGTATGTCAAGTTGTGCATAAGAAAAACAATTCAATCAAATCACGTCAAACTCTAAAAATACCTGGAAATAAACATCAAATCCTTGTAAATTAGGTGGTTAAGGCTGAAATCCTGTTGCTGCGACTGGGTCGATCTCGAAGCTTAATATTTAATTTCAAGTTGGCAGACAGCTTGAGGCCATTGAGACTAATGTTCTCTCGTTTGCATGACGAAGGTGTGATTTTTAGTCTTAGTGTTTGAAATGCAATAAAGATGAATTTGTTGGGAGTTATGGCAGTGGAAGGAAAGCAGGTCTTTTGCATGTTCACTTGTCCACCAAAACAAACTCACCCAGTTCGCTTGTTTTCTTATATAAAGGACGAACTTCTATTCTAACAAGTAAGTCAGCTTGCTTCCAATTCCATCTAAGTCTCTCTCTCTCTCTCTCTCTCTCTCTCTCTCTCTCTAGATGGATTTTCTCATCTGGGTTTATGCATTTCCTTTTCTCTACTTGTTTTATGTTATATGGAAGCATTTTGATGCAAAACGAAACCAAGAAGCTTACATTTTGGACTATGAACTGTATAAACCAACTGACGACAGAATGCTCAACTCGGAATGTTGTGGGGACATCATGAAGAGAACTAAATCTCTCGGCCTTGAAGAGTACAAATTCCTTCTCAAGGCCATTGTAAGCTCCGGCATCGGTGAGGAAACTTATGCGCCGAGAATCATGTTCTCCGGCGGAGAACAAAACCCGAAGTTGCAAGACGGAATCACTGAAATGGAGGAGTTTTACCAAGAAAGCATTGAAAGGCTCTTGAAAAGATCGGGCATTTCCCCTTCAGAAATCGATGTTCTTGTTGTGAACGTTTCGATGTTATCTACGGTTCCTTCTCTCGCCGGTCGGATTGTCAATCATTACAAAATGAGGGAAGATATTAAGGTTTTTAATTTCACCGGGATGGGCTGTAGTGCCAGCCTTATTTCTGTCGATGCAGTGAGGCAGATTTTCAAATCGAAGAAGAATGTGAATGCCATTGTCGTCACATCGGAATCATTAAGTCCGAATTGGTATAGAGGAAACGACAAATCGATGATTCTTTCTAACTGCTTGTTCCGGTCCGGTGGTTGTGTGATTCTCATGACGAACAAACGAGCCATGAAAGACCGAGCCATGTTCAAGCTTAAGTGCTTGGTAAGAACCCATCATGGTGAGAGAGATGAGTCCTACGGCTGCTGTATTCAGAGAGAAGACGAAGAAGGAAATCTAGGGTTTCACCTCGGAAAAACCCTGCCACAATCTGCAACCAGGGCTTTTGTCGATAATCTTCGAGAAATATCCCCAAAAATCTTACCAAAGAGAGAGTTATTCCGGTTTTTATTCCTCACTCTCTTTGAAAAAATGAAAAACTCAAAGGGAGAACCTAAACCGGTTCTCAACTTCCGGACCGGAGTTGACCATTTTTGCCTGCACACCGGCGGAAAGGCGGTGATAGATGGCATCGGAAGGAGCCTCGATCTGACGGAGCACGACCTGGAACCGGCCAGGATGACTCTCCATCGCTTCGGCAACACATCGGCCAGCAGTCTCTGGTACGTCCTGGGTTACATGGAAGCGAAGAAACGGCTGAAGAAAAACGACAGAGTTTTCATGATCAGCTTCGGAGCAGGCTTCAAATGTAACAGCTGCTTGTGGGAGGTGGTGAGGGATTTAGGGCAAAATAGAAACGTCTGGGCAGACTGCATTAATGACTACCCACGTAAGAATCTGAACAACCCTTTTCTGAAGAAGTTTGGATGGATTCAAAACGAAGACAAATCCACCTTCAAATCTCTTTAAAATTTATATTTTTGCTTAGGAGTAACGTTTCATATTTGTCACTGTACCCTGGTTTTTCCCTTCTTTTTTGCATGCTTGTTTGATTATTTTAATGTAGTTACGATGGTATAGGGTACTTGTTGATTGTTGTATAAGTATTGAATGCAATAAGATGTTAGGTTCTGTGCTTTCACTTAACTTTTTTAGAAAAATAAAGTATATTCTAAACTAACGACATCTTAGTGGAAAACCATATTAAATAATAAATATTATTTGACCTGATATTACATCAATCATTATTAGCAATTATTCTAAATGAGTAGAGTTTTAATCTTATTCTTATTTTAATTTTTGCAAATAATATATTAGATGTAGTGAGAACACTATAGGTTTCCTAGGGTTTTCTAATTTAAGATGTACTTTCGGAAATTACTTTAAAAGCGTGAACCTGCAAACTTGCAATAAATAGGTATTAATTTTCTTTGGGGTTGGCCCACAGCATTTATAATTAACAAGATCACAGCACTGTTCACATTAAGTCAACGAAATATGATTACAAAAATTCAACAGAAAATGGAATGTCTAATTAAGTACACTCCTCTCTCGCCATTTCCTTATCCAATAAACAGTTCCTGCATCGGTCCTCTCCTAATCCAACCTTTGACAGACAAATTTACGCATTAAATTAGAGACGGTAATGTCACGTATATTTTTGTATTCTTCTTTATTAAAAAATTACGTATCAAATAATTATTGATATAATTAATTTAATAGATTATAAATTATTGTAGTTACATTAATTATTATTTGACATTACATAAATTTTTAAAAAATATAGAATAAGATAACAAACGCAACATTATCCATTACATATGTTTTCTGCCGACAGAACAGTGGCTGCCGTTGTTTAAAATAGTTGTCAAAATAATTATGATAAAAAAAGGGGAATTTCGGGGTGAGTGTGTTATAAATTCTGCTTGACCAACCGAAGCCACTGTCCATAAATTGTTCGTTCAAACTTGAAACCCGGTTGGATGGGTAGGCCAGGTTGAAGTTCTTGAGAAGTAAAGTTGCAGTGTGCAGAAAGTGTGAATCAGTCTAGATCTCCATTAACTGCACCTCTTTCTCTGAACATGTTCTTGTGGACTCCATTGAATGATGACTGGCAGGGAAGAAGAAAGTTGCATGTCTGCATTGATACTGGCCGGACATTTTGGGTCAAATAAACTATTATTCTAATATAATGTTTGTTTTTGTAGAATAGGTTTTGATTCTGTGTCTCTCTTTTAGTTATTTCCTATTTAATTTCAGTTTTTCTTTCTACAAAATTATGCCTCATGCTTGCAGCTAGGCCTCCCAAAGAGCGAAGATACAGTCCCAGAAAGTACGGGATCTCGTATTATTTTGAACGAATAGAGGTGAATCATTTTTGAGGATTTTCAAGTAAAATTTGACGATAAAACTGTGAATGATTGACTACGTGAAAATGGAGGATGACTGATTAAGATTAGTTAAGTGTAAAGATAAAAGTGCATAACCTGGTATTGTTTTTGAGTAAAGTAATTTTTTTAATATAATATAATGCTTTTGAAATAAAATCGGAGGATAAAACGCACAAAATTTGAAATTTGTGTAGTAGAAGGGAGTGGGTTTCAATTTATATCCAGGTAGACTAAAAAGAAATAAACTTTTTGTAACATCTAATATTTAGAGGCATGAGTTTGGACTTGAAAAAAAAAGCATTATTTCAACACGTGAAGGACAAATTACCCATTGACAACTGACCTAAATATGCTTACTTTTCTGATTTGTCTATAACGATCTCCAACCCCAGTTGGCTTTAATTTGAGTCATTATTTTCCATTTCACTTGAACAAAAATAAATACTGAAATTTCTATTACTTAGAAATTTAATAAATTAATTAATTTATACACATCCGAGTGTGGGGAGCCTGGAAGCGACTGCGCAAGCCCAGCCATGTGCGGCGCTCTTTGCTTCCGTCAAAGTCGCCTCCCGCCTCCTGGGCGACAAGTGGGGCCCTTAAGAGAGTCCGACGTGGCAACTTCCTTTCGGATACGGTGTGTCTGCCGCTTGAATTTGATTGAAAAAACTGCCTGGCCAAAAAAGAAGAAACAAAATAAGATGATAAATTGAGCTCATAAAAGTACCAAGTCATCAAAAATTAAATCAATTTCAAGATTTTTATAAGTTGGAATTAAAGGCAAATTCATAAAATTATTTTAGGGTAACGTTAAATTTATTATCTATTTCTACTTTTTAATTCACACACTATAACATCACAAACGTTCACTAATGCACTGAATTTAAATAATTAAAATAAATTATTAATTATATCAATTAATATTAATTATGGAATATATATGAATTTTACATTTTAAAATCCACTTAATTAATTTGAAAATAAAAAATTTGTGGTCTATGTAACAAGGCCCATTAACCGCTCACTATAAGAGCACAAAAGAATCAGCCCACTAGATTTTTGTGGTCTATAAACGCTCTCTTTCTGGTGATCTGCATCCATCGATCAACGGCGCCGACGTCGACTGTCAATTGTTGCAGAGGCAGGTTGAGTTCGCTCAGCTAGACGAATCCGGCGTCCGATTGTCGTAGCCAAATAGCACCTAGTTGGCTAAAAGCTTCACGAGCTTCGAACTACTGATTTCGATCTGCTTCATCTCAATTAAAGGAACATAGTGCGTATCTTTAATGGATTTTGCAGAGTCTACAGCTGTTGATTTGTACCGTGTTGAGAAGCAAGCTCAACTGTTGTACCGAACGACTCTGAGCTCACATTGATTGAGCGTGAAATAATTTCTCAATCTTTATCGGATTTCATGGCGTAAGAAATAAACGAGAGACTACAGTGTAGTCAAACGGCTTTGTCTGAACTAGCTACATAACGACAAGTTAGTCTAGGAACAATTGTATCAATGTTCGAGCTGCGTCTTGGGAGTTTGGTGAAAATCCTCTTTACTTTTATAATTGTTGAGCAGTAAAGGATAATGTAAAATGCCAATCTACGATATTCTAATTGAAATAGCAGGATCGATTAGTCAGCCACAAATCCTAATTTAAGTATGTAGTTCTAATTAAAATTAGCATTTGTATAAATAAAAAATAAAGTTAGAACACACTACTTACTTTCAACTTATTTTGAAACATACAGCCATAACCGTTGGCAATATTTATGGATTTTAGTTGCAGCTCTAAAGAAGATGACTATGGTGTAAGGTTGATTTTACAGAGAAGCCATCACAAGAAAGTCAGAGGATACCAAAATGATTCGTTCGACGTTGTAATTCGAGTACCAATTACAACAGAATCTGAATGGGATCAGATGATCAACAAAAGTTAAATCTAAGCTTAAACCAAAATATACCATTGTTCTTGACAGCAAGACTTCTAATATCTAAGATCTCAACCTCCAAATCCATACAATGTCCTTCCCTGCCTCTTAAGCGCATACACAACGTCCATTGCAGTCACCGTCTTCCTCCTCGCGTGCTCTGTGTAAGTGACCGCGTCACGGATCACATTCTCCAAGAAAATCTTAAGGACTCCGCGAGTTTCTTCATAGATCAGACCGCTTATACGCTTCACACCGCCTCTGCGAGCCAACCTCCTGATCGCCGGCTTGGTGATTCCCTGAATGTTATCTCGGAGAACCTTCCGATGACGCTTCGCCCCTCCCTTTCCTAGTCCCTTGCCTCCTTTTCCTCGTCCAGACATTTTCAAAAACTGCAAGAATCTAAACTCAACCCAATGTGCTAGCCATGGAAGAAGATAGAAGAGGTAGTACTATCGATTATCCATCAGAACTTCAGGCAAGGTATATAGGAAAATTTTTAGCGTTGTTTTATTTGATTGGATGATTTGTGACCGTCTATATATGTAGATGGACGGTTAATGTTGATGCATAGGAGTGATTTACGGATCGATGACGTGGCTTAGGAAAAATATGTTTGACCGCCTTTTTTATTGTGGGGGAAAATAGGAAAATTTTAGGCGGGAGGATTAGTTTCCATGTCTTGCTTGATTGGGCTGAGCCGTCGAAATGGGCCCGGCCCATTTCAGTAATTGTTTTTGAAATAATATTACATTATTATTTACTTGGAAAATTAATTTAATTAAGATATTAATGCGATAACATAAATACTGTTCCGGTCAAGAAGGATAATAAAAGGGTTTATACTCTATCAACTTTAATTAAAACGATGCAAGTTTGTCACGCAAAGGTTTGGTTCTTTGCAGCGATTGCGACACATTCTTCATGCTCTAGACTTTTTATTTTATCTCACGAGAATATTTGAAGAGCATATAATTAGTTGTCGAGTATTCAACAAAACTTCACAAACTATTTATCCACACGCGTCATAAAATCATTTAATGAAAATTATATTAAAAAATCTTAATAAATCACAATAAATAATTCGAAAGTTAAATTAGCACAATTTTATATCAAACGGTACATTAAGAGGTAAATTACAGTTAATATAAAGTCCTTTAATATCCTATTTTACCAAATGATTAATCAAAACAGACAAATGTGAGAAAAATAAAACTTACGTGCGAATAATTTCACGTACATCGAATAGAAATCGGAGAGTCTTTATTAAGCAAAAATGAGAAGGAGAACTAAAGGAATAGGGGCAGCGTATATATTTTATGTAGTTATAGTTTTAATTGTTATGGAATTAGATTCGAGGAGGAATATTATTAAGAAAGTTGATCCAATTATGATCATAACCGACGTCGTTTTCGTCATCTCCAATTGCAGCAGAACTCCACTGCTCTGGAGAATTTTTCTCTATTTCTTCATTCCTCGCAAATCGCCCTTTCACTCTTATCCGACTATCTGCCAACGTCTTTCTACATTCATACTGAAAAATCACAAAGTAAAGGGATTATGTAATCCACCTTTTTATCTTATATAATAATGCTTAAAATCAGATTAGCACTAATTGCATGTATTAATTATACATTAGTTCCAAATTATAATTGTTTGTTCAAAACAATCACTTGAAACCCAAACGAAGACGGCAAGTCAAGTAATGTTTCGTAATACCTGCACTATTATTGTTTCATCGTATAGTCTCTTGATGCAAATCATGGTTGGGCGCATAATGACTCAAATTCAAGGCAAACTATGAGGGCCTAAGATGTAGCATGTAGCAAGTATTCCGTGAGAGTCTGTTTGTACTTTTATTACAATATTATCTGTTTTTTGTTAAAATTTAATAAATTTATCTTTATGATATCTCAAAACGTATTGTACTAGGTAAGTAAAAAGAATCTATTTATAAATTACTCTATTTTCATTCTCCTAAGCGATGTGAGAATGTGAGATTATATACTAATTGTACTTTCGCAATAAATAGAATTTTGCGTCGTCTTTATTTTCACAAAGTAGGTTAACACATAGCAGATGGTGTATAATCTCATGGTTGTTGGAAGTGATTGAAATATCGCTAATATTAGAGTTGTGACAAAGTTATACTGTCGCAATAGTTCTCTCCTAGAATGAAGTCTACTTAATTAATTAATTAAAAAAAGGAAAAATACAAGTAGAGCAAAGAATGATAAAAAGAGAATAAGTAAACAGGAGGAGGACAGAACCTTAATCTTTTTGCTGAAGTTCCTCTGGTTTCTCTTGCTTCTGTACCTCTCTATTCTCTCCTTCTTCTCCTCCACACTGTATCTACATGCTTTCCCCATTCCCTTTATGATCATCCTGCTCTCACTCTCCTTTAACCACTGACTTTTCGTTCTGTCGTGTTTCATCATCTGCATTCACATTTTTACAATCCATGAATAAAGCTCAAAATGATGTGTCGACATTGCTTACATTCCCTATGCATAGCTCGCTAGCTGCATGAAAATGTTAGATTTATGCTTTTACATAAATAACCTCTCCAGTACTGTGGTGTGAAAAATATGAACCTGTGCGTCAACATCGCGGCAAATTCGCTCCGACTGCACCAATCCGCAAAATGACGGCAAGCTCCGGCGGTCAAAACAATTGTTTTGGATTGAACTCATTAAGCTTAGCTGCGGAGATTCGTAACTGCCCGGCGAAGTCTGAGACGCATAGATGGCGGGATCGCTGCTACAGCAGTTCATCATCTCCGAGTTCAACATACTCATAATTCCGTACCCCGAGACAAACTCATTTCCGACCATCTCGTACGTATCGAGAGTCGAAGCAGTAGACATAAACGAATCTGACCAAAAAGGCGACGGAGCTCCGACCGCCGGAGAGGAATCAGTTACGTTGCACAGAGATTTAGCGATTGAGAAGAATGAGAGGTTGAACTGGTCACCGTACATGGTTGTGCTTGTGGAGTAATTATGGCTTTAGAGTAGTTTTAGCTTTGACGGGGGAGTGAGAGGAGGAAGAAGAGCCAAAAGAACAACCTAAAAAGGGATGCTAAAAATATAATAAACTAACGCATGTATATATACTGATTTTTTAGAAAAATGGTGGATACAAAACGGGTCAACATCAAATAGTGGCTTAAAATTAGCTTTTTTTTTTTTTTTTAATAAAGTGCTACCGTTAAAATATCATATATGATATTGTCCAGCAGTTTATCTCAAAACACGTCGTACTATTAAATACAAAGATAATCACTCAATTTAACTACGTCTAAAAGAAATGCGAAATTATATACTCAATATCGTTAGAACACCCACGGCATGCATACAAACTTAGGCTCAACCTAATTTTTTTTTAATCCTGCCAAATTTCACACGACTACAAGTTTTATGCAGCGATTCGGCTCTCATTGATATTAAGAAGTCGGCATGAATTTTGTTGAGAGCACTGATATCTTGAAGAAAAAACAATGAGTTTGCGGTTGGTCCACAAGTCATCCTCAAAGTCAGCTCCATGATCCAAGGTCGGTATGTTCGACCTCTAGCCCAACTCGAGCCTTGTTCCAGTGTCATTGTGTAAATTGTTGTGGGAGTTCAAACCCTCATAATTTACTCAGATTTAGGATAATTATGTTCGAGGACGAGCCGCTACATTCACTTTTAGTTAATGATAATCACCCTCCATACGTATGCTTTGATAATAATAACTTAGGATGCGAGACAACTTTTTTTTTTCATCTAATAATGGAAAAATGTTGAAAATATCTATCAATCCAAAGAAATGAAGTGGTGGGGCAGACTTTTTCAATTGTCACAAGCAAGTTGGGTAGAGATTTGATGTAAGTTCTGGGCACTCGAACTAAAGGAAGTAGACTGAGGACCACCTTAAACAAGTGCCTACTTCCAACTCCTTGTTTCCTTTTGCTTTGACCCTATTCTCCAATTTCTTTAAAAAAAAAAAAACACTGAAGTTTCACGGCAATAATGGACATGATGACGATGATAACTAGTGAAATTTTCGTTCTGTCTTGGATCCTCTTTGAGCTGTGATATGTCTGACTTGTTTTCAAGGATAATTTACAAATTAAGATTCATCGTTTAAAAAAATATATACATATTTTTTTTTTTCTCGCTTGTTCGACCATGTTAGTAAATTGTTCTCTCTTTTTAGTTTATATATATATAATATGTGTGTAATTATAGACAGAATGGGTGTTGAAAAAGAGTCGGTGCCTTTTTCTTCGCTCGTAAAAGTTGGATGGAAAGCAGAAAAGGTCAACGCTTTCTTTCAAACTAAATGATACAATTTTCCACTTCCTTCCACGTGTCAAGAACTAATGTGAGTTCGAAAGTCAGAAAAGATGAGTAGACAATAAGAGCAATTAATCAAAAACTAATCAAGTTATTAATGAGTTTCTTCTCGTTTATAGATATTGATATAATTTAGCACATCACTTTAATCATCCTAATTACTCAATATATATACTTATCAAAGCACTAAATACAAAAGAAACTTTGTGAGACAATAATAAAATGCCAGAACAATATCATGTGCACAGTACTATCATGACTGTTGAGTTTGACTATCCAATTTTTTTTAGGCCAGCTCTATAAATTTCTTCTTAAGATTTTATTTTATTGTATAAATACGTGTAAATTTGAATTGTAAAACTTATTGTTGTAATTAGTTCTTCGTATTTAATATTTTCATCTCCTTGTGTTTTTTTGGAAAATAAATTTTTTTTAAATTTCGTGTTAGACTTCTAAAAACGACCACTGCGTATGCTTAAAATACCACCTACAATTTAAGTCACCACTCATGACACGCTGCCCGGGCTAAACAGAAGTCGAGCAAACGAGGTACACATTTAAAAAATGTGATCAAAGAGTGTTATGATTACAGAGAAGGTGAATGTGAAGTATGCATTTGACTTCCAAAAGTGGGATGTTATGTTTGAGAAGACTCGGGAAAAAGATGATTTAAATACGAATTTAGGAAGACATTGCTCCATATCATATATACTAGAATTTCTACGTTGGGACTAGCTAGTTAGTGCTTCCATTTCAGCTCATTTTTAATTGATTGATTTAAATATGATGTTTTATTTATTTACTTGAATTTATTAATTTATTAAGTGAATTTAATGATTAATTCCTCTTAGTTATGTTCATTTTGCGTATTCTCTCTTGTGGAATTTGGTAATTTTTTACAACAATATTCACATATGTATCATGGTATCAATTTCTTGTATCTTAAAATATTTATATTTTTGACAGCCCAACCCCTCTTATACTCAACTCGTAATACTGGGGTTGGAGGGCCTCGTGCTCTACTTTACGTCACCGCATGTCATTTTCTTTATAGCGAATGAATTTTTGTCTTCCCAAGCACTCAAACTCATGTCCTGCCAGGTTAAATCACATGAGCTACAAGAGCTGGTACCACTATATTTGTATGGTTGGATATGCTTCCATATTGATATATGTCGAGTTTTCAATCCTTTTAATATTGTCGAGTCACTCAACGCTCTTTGTACAATATTGTTCGCTTCAGACCAAAGCTCGCATAGATTTATTCTTGATGTTAACCTAAAATGTGTTGTACTAGGTATAAAGAGAAAGTTTACTTGTAAATAATTTAATTTCTATTATCTAAAGTGATGTGAGATTGTGCACACTCAATGGTATGTGCTAGATCATCACAATCAACAAAAATATTGGATTGCATTGTCTTTAAAGTACAAGTTGCTTCAAGTACAAAATTGTCAATTTGGTGTTGAAACTCACACGATTTTATTTTTGAGTTTAATAAAAAATGCATTGTTTTAAGTATGGAAGAAAATCCTTCTAATAAATTAGTTACTTTCTACTTTCTTAAACAATATGTGAGTGTGCACCATCCCTGGTATGGGTTGTGCTCTCTTAATTAAAAAATTTTGCATAGCATAGACGTCAAAATGTTTTAATGAAGTGTCAATTTTTTTTGCTTATTATATGTGTAAAACAATATTGTCATTTTGACAGCGATCCTCTTGTTTTCTTTTCTTTTCTTTTTTTTTGAGAAAACTCCTGCATTAGGGGCAATATTTCACGAGATGTGTGTCAATAAATCTAGTGGAGTCTCTGTCTTGTTAGTGCAAATTGTTTGTTCTAAATCGGAACTCATATAATTTAGGTATTAAATTTTATCCCTAATATCCTAACCTGAATAATAAATTTTTTTTATAAATCATTTCACTCCCACAACACAGATCAGTTAATATGGAATTGTCAGCAGGCAAAATTTCAGAAATTATCAATACTGGGCAATATCTATGGTGATAACTTGTTTGTTCCCTGCTAACACAACACAACTATGACAGTTATATCATCTATAGTCAATAATTACATTTTGTAGAATTTACAATACACATCTAATAAATGTGACACATTCAAAATGATTATTTCAAAACTTATAATGTTTGATTCTCATAATATTGTTGTGCGAAACTAGCATTACACGCGTATGAATTATATTTTTTTTAAAAAAAAGCAAAAACTAGGAAAATACCCGGAGAGAAAACGAGTCCAAGTTCAAATCACCAATCTAAACTCAATTGAACTTTTTGGGACAAGTGGAAGAACAGTGGTAAAAAAGTAAATGCCTTTGAGATAAGGGATGAACAATAATAACGTCGCTCATTTGATGTGAAGCATTGAAAAGAATAAATTTAACATAAGCTTCGTAGAATTAATTAGTCAAACTCTTACTTAGGGTTTGATTTAACGTTGAAATCTAGATGTAATCGGCTAATTACTTTTCTCTTAATTACTTAGGTCTAATTATGTTTCAATAAAGTATCTAATATAATGGACCAACTTTTCATTGAAATGACATGAATTATAATCTTATAGTCACACTCCATCAATCAGATTTAATTGTAATCCTCTTTGAGTTGCCCAACTTTGTAATTTATGTTGAATAAATTTTTGTTAACTATAATATATATTAAATAAAATATGAAAATTTAAATTTTTTATAAAGGAGACTTTCCCCTATTTTGCTAGGCAGAACGCAAGAGAAAAGGGCCCAAAGCGATTCGGCTTAATTCTTGACTCCCTTGTTTCGATTTTTGTCCATGGTTCAGATTTGTCATGTGTATGTCAATTTCTTGCCTCCCATTTCATTTGTTTTCTTGTTCTATTTTTCGTTAGTGTCCAGTTTAGATTTCTAAGTTGGGAAACTCAAAAATTTATTTGTTTTTGCATTATTTTAGTTTATGTATAGTTTATGCAAAATTTTAGACCGATTGGAAATAAAAATTGGCAAAATGTGTAAGTTTTTCATGGAAAATTTGTCACCAGAATGCCATATTTAGTTGACCATTGTTCGGGTTGGGCTGCACGATTGTATTCTCTCCAAGAATCGTGTCGTCCGACCCGTTATTTCTATCTAAACCCGTCTCTAGGTTGTGACATGTGTATATCAGATTTAATATTTAATCACGTAGTTTAACTCGTTTTTTTAACTTTTTTGGTGACTTCAAACTCGCTTTTATAACTGGTCGATCTCTCGCCAAAGTTTTAAATTGTCGAACGGAAAATTGACAAATTTTGAAATTGAGAAAAAGTTAGAAATCCAGTTAAACCACTTGATTACAAGACAAACATAATATATACCACTGGATTTAAGTGATAAGTTGAAATAAAATTTAAATCGAAGAAAGTTCAATTTATTAACAAATAATTTATAATATAATTTGTAAATAATCTTGAACGTAAATGTATAAATTGCATTCTATCAGAAAATATATGAATGTCTTATTTATTTCTTTTTAATTTAGTATAAAATTATTTTTTATACATACCAAAATTTACAAATGTAATGATCTAGGATTTGCCTATATTTTGGTTTAAGTCTCCAAGGTTTGCCATCCAATCGTATTCATAGTTTTTTCTCCTCTCACAGAGAGTTTTATGTCTTATTCAGTCAAATATAGAACCTGTCAAGTTAAAGTATATGGATTCTATTTGGCTGGTACCACTTGGCCACTATAAGTATGATTGCGGAGCAAATTTTGAGATTTAAGTCCGAATGTAAATAAATCTCCGATCTTTACAACAAATTTGTCATTATATAATGATTAAATAGTATAATTATTATGATAATTACACATATCGATGGACTAATCATCTCAGTAATTTTATACATTTAGAGTCATGGACCAGATAATTTTTTCAAGTCCTGGTAAAATGGGTCGCAAATCGTGACATTTTTGCGCAGTATGATTGGGTGATCCCTCAAGTATTTAAGATAGAAAATAGGATATTTGATTATAACAACATTAATATAAATAGCTTAAGGAAAATAAAAATGAGAATTAAACGATAAAAACATAATTTCTAAAGCGAATGGGAGCTAAATCCAAATGCTAATGAGGACGAGCTACAAGAGCTTGTGCCTGCCTTTCATGGCGGAAGTTAAAGTCCTCAGAATCATCTGCAGACCAAACGAAGATTCCATGCAGTTTATTCTGACTCCTCAGCCTATTACACGCCTTAAAAAACCCATTTTCCGGCGACAATCCGCCGCTTCCGTCACTGATGAAACTGGCCAGTATCTTCCCTCCTTCGTAGTTATCGATCTGCTGGTTGAAAAAATTAATAAACTGAGATACTGTAGTGCTCTTGTCGTATGCGTAGAACTGAAAATTTACGTAGTCTATGAGGTCGCCGTAATTCTTCCACAAGGTTATGTAATGGCGTTGGACTTGATCGTTGTCGAACGGAGCTATGGAGGCGAAGGAGATGACTCCATTTTTCTTGAGGGTTTTTATGAGTCTTCCTATGCATTCTGAGAAAGTTTCAGGATCGGCAATGAACTGCTCGTAATCGATGTCGATTCCGTCCAGATTAAATGCTGTTATAATTTTCGTGAGGGAAGAAACGGCGTTACGTACCCATGAATCTATCGAAGAAGGATTGAATTTAACATCCTCATTCTGCACTCTTGCTCCTCCCAGACTGACGGCGACTTTGACGTTTGGATGGCGGGCTTTAATGGCGGAAACTTGAGAGGGACTGAGGTTTTCAGAATCCCAGAAAACGTTGAATTTTCCGTTGGTCGGCTGCGAAGCAGAGGCGTCGAAATCTATGGCGAAGGAGAGAAGGAAGTGGAATTCAACGTCTGGGTTGATCGGAACGTCGGAGAAACGGACGTTTTTGAAGTCGGAGCCGATGTATTCTCGGAAGAGATTGGAGTTCGACGGCGAAGCTGATAAAGGAGAACTTAAAAGCAGTTGAAGGACGGAGAGGAAGAAGAAGAGCTCGGAAAGAGCCATTTTTGCTTTGGAAAGTAAAGTGAGATTTGGGTTATCGATGAAATGGAGGTAACACGGTGCAAGTGTATTTATAAGATCGAGATCATCAACAGTTCCTCGACGAACTGGTTTGCCTTCCAAGATTCTCGTTAAGGTTGATGACACAGAAAAATGGCCATAACTGCAAGACCTTTTCAAAGCTACTTTCAGGTTTTAGAACTCCTCTTGTTTTGCTAAAATACCACTTATCGATCCATACAATTATTCCACCGGGGAATCTTTTGTTTCTCTTGCTATTTTCGAGCAGACTGGCTCCCAGAGAAATGACGTATAGAAACTGACTCTAACGCTCACAACTAATACAATATTCATCGTTTTGAATCGAGACTTTATTCTTGTAACCTAAAAAGTCTGGTAATAGTTGAAGATAAAGGGCTACTGCATCCCAAAAAAGAGATATGCATTTTGGATACGAGATTGTTGTCACGTCACTTCTTCTTTTTTGTACCCCAACATCCCTCACTTGGCTAACCCTACTTTAAAACAAAGATTTCTCGTTTGCTCTCTCATGTTGTTGCTCTACTTCTAGATTAAACAGTTAAACAATACATTAATATATTTTTTTATGAGGAGGCTACCAGTTTCTCCTCGTCATTTGCAGTAGATCTCAATATTCGACGTCAGATTCCCATCTATAATTTGATTCCCAGAAACTTTATTTGACCCGGTACTCACATACTCGACAGACATGTTAAAAAACAATGACCAAAAAACAGGAGAAGATTTAAAACTTTAAGAGTGGCTTTGAAAATGTCTTGTAATTTATGCTCTTTCTTTTGCGAGTGACTAAGTCCTTGTCAATCCCCAAGATTTCTAATACTTCTAAATCTGTACCTCTCTTTTTGTTTCTTCCAACCCTTTGAAAATAAACATTTTCTCTTTTAATCCTTCACTTGTTCTTCATTTCTCCTTTATCAGCGTCGCCGTCTACCTCCAATCTTCTCAGGGAAGACAACGTCTCCGGCTTCAAAAATGTACGCTGGAGGATTTCGATCCCTCAGCTTATCAGCCCACCAACGGAAAATTCAATATTTTCTCCAGGATTCAGCCCATCCTAAGTTTCCGCCATTAAAGCCGACCATTCAAAGGACAAAATCCCAGTTAGTCTAGGCTGTTAAATTCAATCCTTCTCCGTTTCTTCCCTCGCAAAAAGCATCAAATCGTTGAATACGAGCAGGTCATCGGCGACTCTTAAAACTTTCTCAGAGTGTCTAGCAGCCTCGAAAGAATTCAATAACCGCCCGTATATAACTAATAAATTACGCCCAGTAGTTGATGTCAAAATTATGATACAAATGTTGGTGAAATCTATGCTACAGATATAACGAAATTACTATAAATTATTCGTCAAACCAATCGAGAAGGAAAAAATATATTTTCTCCTTAACTAATCAAACAAGTAATTTTCGTCATATGCAATAATTGAATTATAATAATAGACTAATTCTAAAATTTTGAGTCTCGATATTGATTATTTGGAAAGCATAAAAACACATTGGATGGCGCAGGGTCCTACCGACCAGGCCGGTAGGCCAAGCCCAAAACTTAGGATTTGGCTTCTAATTTTTTAACTGGCGTCGTGGCGCTGGTTAAAAATCAAGGTGTCCCGACTCTCAACCTCGGACTACTCAAATTTAGATGGGTTCAACTTGACTTGGGCCTTGATAGTTGTTGGTCCACCAAGAGGCAGGTAAGGAGCCCGATTAGGACTTAGTTTCAGCCGCAGTTGTCTCTAGATGTGCCCCAAAATTAGTACAGTTGTTGATGCAATCTGCATTAAATAATATGCATAGTTAGTAGTTCTTTTCTATAAATGTTGTTTAATGTTTTTATGGGCTGGTTGGATTCTTAGTATAGATTTTTAGAGATCATTTACACGACTTAAAAAACAAAAAAAATGAACGTCAGTTTGCACATGAAAAACAATATAAATCAAACAAAAAATAAAATTAAAACACGTGACACAGTACCCCAACTTCTAAGTTAGTTGTAATTTAACCTTAATAATGTTATGTGGGACATTTTTTGGATGTAACGTAAAGCGCGTGGGTGTTACACAGTTTAAGCCCCCTTGAGATGGAATTTTACCAAGAGTTTGTTGGATTTCATTCTGGAAAGAAACAAATCCTCTTTCACAGGAAACATTAAAAAATATATATATATGTATATGTTATGTGTGAACAATTTAATATGGAGTATTTTCTTATATTATTTAAACTATTCATGAGTTTGATTAACAGAGGACTTTAAGGTTTCGAGGATGAGGGTCAGTACAATAGGCTGATGGGTCCTACTAAGTTGTGTGGGGTCCATTTAGGGGGACCTAAATAAGCTTATCCTACCTTTGCAATTAAAACACTAGGCAGTATTGTAAATATTTCCAAGTGTGGGCCCATTTTCTGGAGAAAGGTCAATTTTCAAAAAAATTTAAACCTAACGATCTGTATTTCTACGTAACGGTCGGGAATCACGATGGAAAATGGAAACTATTCACGCCGTCAATAACTACCGTTAAGTGCCGTCTTTCAAACGATTTGAAAACATTTCGTTTACTTCAAATGTTATTTCTTTGATCCAAACACAGTCCCTGTCTTCTGTCTCGCTCACCCTCCCCCTTCTGCAAAGTTCCCTAAAATTTTATTTAGTGCCTAGGCGAATCCGCCATTTCCATTTGCAATTCATTCTTCTTTTTGACTGATGCTCGGTGTTTGATTTCTCTCCTAAATCGCCATTGCTTCTGATTTTGAACGATTGAAAAGCTTTCTATGGCCGGCTGTTGAATCCACTTTGATTTTCCACTGCAATTGCCGCACTGTTATCTCTTTTACCTTTTACTTTCTCTGATTTATCAAGCAGCTTTCACGGGTCCGATCAGTCATTTTCAATCCAGCTCCGATTCATCCCCATTTGTCTGCATCTTTTAGAGTAATTCTCGTGGTACTTCTCCCCATTTTCATCTGTGCGTTTTGCTTTATCCAAATTTGTATCTTTCTGTATGAAAAGTTCGTGAGGGGGGAGAGTATGACAATCGGGTAATCGTAATTGTTGATATACTGGTTGAGCTGAGTCTCTGATTTACTACTATTCTCGATTTTGAGGGAGCGTAATACTTGAAATTTACACACATTCAGCGTTTTGGAATAATAGTAATCAGTAAAATTGAATCGCTTTGTAACTAAACGTTTTGTTTTTTTGTGCTTATATTATGATTGATCTGCGGAGCTACTAATGCTAAACATGTTATTGAACATTTGAATGATGATTGAAGACAACTTTGTGATTTTTACAGGTTCAGAAAATTTGAGATTTAGTGAACAGGAAAAAAGCTACTATGGATTTTACACAAACGCAACAGAGAAGAGGAGGTTTGGTCCCAGTATCGCCGTCCCATACACCACGTTCGAGTGAAAAATATATCCGAGATCTAAGATCTGCGGATTCAAATTCGAGTAGTAAGAGTGATAAAGAAAAGGGAGTAAATGTGCAGGTTCTCGTGCGTTGCAGGTGATACATAACTCGGATTTCGTTTGAATAATTATTTATTTGGTTTGTGATTTACTTACCAGTTGTTTACATTCAAGGCCATTGAGTGAGGAAGAATCAAGGGTTCACACGCCAGTGGTAATATCTTGCAATGATGGTCGAAGGGAAGTTTGTGCAATTCAGAATATAGCCAACAAGCAGATTGACAGAACATTTGTTTTTGACAAGGTCTTAGTTTTGCCAATTTATTTTTCTTGTAAAATATAAAAAAAGAAAAATCCTTCTATAAATGCTTGTGCTGCTTCCCCAGAGACAATGTTGAAGCATAGCAAAACAAATTATTAATGGTTACTGAAGGAAAATTTTGAAGGAGATTAAACCAAATTATTGTGTTTTATATTGCTTTTCTTTGTGCAGCATAAACAAAAAAAAAAAGACTAATAGGAAGTCGATGCAAAAAAATGAAGTGAAAACAGCTCCTAAGTTTGTTTTGCATAGTTAGAAATCATCATAACGTTTGATAATTTGTTTTTAGGTATTTGGTCCAGCATCCCAACAGAAAACCTTGTATGATCAGTCTGTATCTCCTATTGTGAATGAAGTTCTTGAAGGTTATAATTGTACTATATTTGCCTATGGTCAAACAGGAACTGGGAAGACATATACAATGGAAGGAGGGGCAAGGAAAAAGGTTTTTTTTTGTTCTGATGCAAATAATTTCAGAAATATGTCTCCATAGTCCCGGATTTATCAAATATCTGATTGAAATTCTATTTAATTGCAGAATGGGGAATTTCCAAGTGATGCGGGTGTCATTCCAAGGGCTGTGAAACAAATTTTTGATATTTTAGAAGCTCAAAATGCTGAATATAACATGAAAGTAACATTTTTAGAACTTTATAATGAGGAGATTTCAGATCTTTTGGCCCCAGAGGATACTTCAAAATTCATAGAAGACAAGTCTAAGAAACCTATATCACTGATGGAGGACGGTAGAGGTGGTGTTTTCGTTAGAGGTTTGGAAGAAGAGATAGTGTGTACTGCTAATGAAATTTACAAAATCTTGGAGAAAGGTTCTGCTAAAAGACGCACAGCTGAGACTCTTCTGAACAAACAAAGTAGCAGGTCTCATTCAATATTGTCTATAACAATTCACATGAAAGAAAGTACTCCTGAGGGGGAAGAAATGATAAAATGTGGAAAACTCAATCTTGTTGATCTTGCTGGTTCGGAGAATATTTCCCGCTCAGGGGCTCGAGAGGTGAAGCTTACTATTGCCACTTGTTTTTCAATTTTTGCATTCAACTGTTATGTCATCGCGTAAAAGGATTTTTACATTTTATCTCATTTAAAGTTATCCTGGCCACACCTTCCTACTTGGAAGTTTTGTCCTTGTAATTTATCCAGTGAAATAATCACTTGCAGGGTAGAGCAAGAGAAGCAGGGGAGATCAACAAAAGTTTATTGACGCTTGGCCGTGTCATTAATGCTCTGGTGGAGCATTCTGGCCATGTTCCGTACAGGTACCACTTTGCTATAACTTGTGTTGATCTTTGAAAGCTTGAAGTGCCAGCAAGTAATTACATTATTTGAATATCAGGGATAGCAAGCTAACAAGGCTATTGAGGGATTCTTTGGGAGGGAAAACAAAAACATGCATAATTGCTACAATATCTCCTTCCATTCACTGTTTAGATGAAACATTAAGCACACTGGATTATGCACATCGTGCGAAAAATATCAAGAACAAACCTGAGGTTAGTACTTGAATGTTAGTATTGGGGTAGCTGCTTGAGATGATTCAATTTATAGTTTATTTATATATACATTTCAGATTAATCAGAAGATGATGAAAACTGCAATGATCAAAGATTTATATTCTGAAATAGATCGGCTTAAGCAAGGTCTCTCTCTCTCTCTCCCCCACCCCCCCCCCCCCAGAACAAACCTGAGGTTAGTACTTGAATGTTAGTTTTTTTTTTTTTTTTTTTTTTTTTTTTTTTTTTTTTTTTTTTT